>NC_047560.1:57411610-57834110 GCF_902806645.1 Magallana gigas
CAGATAACAAATTCACTCTGGATTATTTCTGTGATACATTCGCAACATCAAGGTAAGCTTTAGTTGCAACTCCATCAATTTAATCTGATGGAATAGAAATATTAAATGAAATTAAACGTGAACACGTGCTTTTCAGTATAGTCAATGATTATAATTCCGATAGTGAATCCTAAATAAACACATCTTTCATTAAATTTCATGACTTAAACAATGTAAAATTTTTCGTTACAATTAAACCTAATTTAGTTTTAAACTTGTTAACGTACAGAAAACAATCTTGAATTAAATTATTTTAATAATAGGAACCAGTTTGTTTTTTTTGTATGGTGTAGTGACTTGTTGTGAGTGTAAACAAAGTGTCATATTTGTAACTTTAAATAATATCATGTTTTTATAAATATTTGAAAAGTATGGTATCTAATAAAAGTTAACTTTATTCTTTATAATTTTTTAATCATTAATTTAAAACAAAAACAAACATAAGATTATCCAGGAAGTTTGTATAGCACGATGTAGTGATATGATGGGTGTGTAAACAATGTAAACACATGATATTTTGTTAAAGTCAATGTTATTCAGAATGTATATTCTAATTAAACACATCTTTCATCATTTTTAATGACTTAAACAGGGTTTTAAAGATCTGTTTGTTTTTGTTTTTGTTTTTTGTTTTGTGTTTTGTAACTTATTGTGAGTGCTTACAGAATGTCATTTTTTAAAATTTAAATACTTTATCGAAACTGTTAAATATCTAAAGGAAATCGTATCTGATATGAGTTAATTTTATTCTTTATAATTGTTTAGTCATTATTTTAAAACTAAAACATTCAGGTACATGTAATGATTTGATGTGTGTGTAAACAACGTGGCGTGACTTTTTGAATGTAACTATTTTTCATATCTGCATTGCAAAAACTAATAATATCTTAGCACTTTTTATCGGTATGATCAAACAATACGAGCTTATTTTTATCATTTTGATTATTTTAAAATCCATTGATTTCAATTTTAAAATGTGCCGTTTTTAGTAATAAAAGTTACACAATCATTAAATTTACTGATTTCATTTCAGAGTATTTTAGACCAGTTATGGGCGACTTTAATTTGATTTTATGATTTATTTCTTTGTATTTCTCTGAAACAATCAATAATTTTATGTTGTTTTCGGGATTTTGTTTTAAGTAAAGAAAAAGAAGATTATTACTCCTAAAATATACATTCATTCTGGATTTATTTTTAACATTTTTAAAAAGTTAAAATTCAGTTCATTTTACACCATTAATCCAATGATGCACATTTGCAATGCCCCTGTCATATTTCAGTTAAATCGATAGCTAAGTTTGAAATGAAAAAAAAAACCAGTTCTTGATTAAAAGGACTTAATTTTTCCTACTCCAGAAGAGACGAAATAGTTTGTTGAAGAGGAGGAACGTGAAGACGAAATGAAATTTAGTTAATGAAAAAGAGAAACATGGTATTGTTTCTTTACCCATGAATCTAATTTAAGTTCTCAGCTTATCAAGGAACCTATAAGATAAGGAGTAAACATTATACAAGTTGAGGAGGTATGTTTTAGATATTTGAACAATATAAATGTATTAAATGGCGTACGCATTAAATATTAGGTATATCGTAATTTCCTTATTTTACACTTAATTCCGCTGTTTTGTATCAAATCGCGAGAATAAGATATCGCGATCACAATTTTGTTGTTATTATTTCCTCTAGTTCAAACCGTCTGAAAAATGATAGCAAGATTTTAAAATCCACGAGGAATGCTTCTCGCGATTTTACGCGGAAGTTAATTCCTCGCGTTTAATTTGGAATATACAGTACACAGTGCTGCATTTCATGAGCTATGTGAGGATGAGCAATTCTGTAACTCATCGCAAAATTTTAGAATGTTTAAAATACTTCTCACCTGCAGTAATAACTGACCTTATATTGTAGAATGCAAAGCATCAACAGAACATGGAGTATTAAATGAAATAATTTATCATCTAAATATTATTACCTGTATTTATGAATTGTAGATAAATAGATACATATTTCTTTTTTTTTTTGACAACTTCTTGATATCAAACATTTTTCAATTAGCACTATTTTATAATGTAGTTCTGAACTCTGACTATGTACGAGGGTTCGATTCCCTCCCTAGGCATAACTAAAGCTGGTGCAAAGTGGGCAGAAAGCCTAGTGGCCCCGCATAGTCTCTGTGTACAGGCACACATTTTATAGGGGGAAGAATTTAGCCGTGCTTACATAACACTATACACAAATATAAATAAAATATGTACACCATTGCCAGTTGAAACGATCGAGGTCAAGCTTGAAATACATTACGTTTATATCAGCTAGATGTAAGATTTAACATATAACACAAACAGACACAAGAAAATACATTTTCACCATAAAGTGGCCTCCGGATATAACGAGCTCGGATATTACGAGGTACCGCTTACAACGAGATGATTTTTTGGTCCCAAATTATTTCTTTATTATTTCCTTTTAAAAAATTCCGGATACAACGAGATCGTTTATAACGAGACTCCGTATATTACGAGGTATAAATTTGTGCCCGTTAGTGCCCGCTATCGGATATAACGGGGTACTCGCTGCGCGCTTGATTGCACACGCTAGTCACAGGTAACTAACGGTATTGCCATGTATGGCCATCCAATTTCTACGTAGCTCCCGCGGCGTGTAACTGCGTTTCCACAGAGTTCTACTTAGCGATAGACTGCGCTCTCGCTGAGTATCCGCCGAGCGCTCATGACATGCTAAAAAAATTTACCTCGCATCCACAGCGTGCTTTACTTATTGGTAGGTGAATCAGTATGTGTACAATTGTGTGGGAAACAACTTTACATCTAGTAAATATACGAAAAAACATTGTTTTTGTTTTAATGACATAAGGTACCTAGTAATTGAAACGTAACTAATTTTTAAATACTTTGTGAAAGACAAAAACTTAGTCAAAGAACCGTTAGTTGTTATAAAGCATAGAAACAAGTGAAAACACCAGAACAAAATGGCACGAAATCCATCCACGCGCTTTAATATGCCCTGTAATATTTGCAAATGCTACATTTTACTTAGTCATCCACATCAAGTTTGAGAATACTATACATGTACTGTTGTTTCATCAATATTCGTTGAATAATCCAATTTTCGTGGATTTTGTTGTTAAGTTGATCCACAAAATAAAATGTTCATTGAAGTGCAAATCTATAAACATTTTGTAATGATGGGGTCATTAGCCACGAATTAACGTATCCTTGAGATTTTGATTTACACTTTCTCCACGAAAATTGATACCCACGAATATAAATGAAACCACAGTATCGCTTAGTATTGTACATTAGCAATTGTTCTTTCTGTGGCCTGACTGACAATGCACTAGAAACGCCGTGCAAGCGCGGTATAATTTAAAAGCATTGAATGCTTATTTCTGGATGTCGTCGGTACCTAACACACCAAGAGTTGCAGACAAATTGAATACGGCGCGTTAGCGTGATATGATAATAGATTTTGTCTGCATCGCTTGGTGTGTTATTTAGCATTCAATGCTTATATTTATATTTTCATACTGATGTCTATTTGTATAAAATAGTGTGTATCGTCGCTATAAAGCCATTATATGCACTCGTACTCAGAAATATGAAACATACATGGAACAGCCATATTAACATGCTATTTAGATCGCCTCCGCCAGAAACTTTGTCAAAAAATTTTTTTTCGAGGAAATGATATGATTTAACGAATATTTTCAATTAGTACATATCAAACTGGTTATGTAAGTTTAAACGTTTCAATTAATCTTACATTAAAGAAACATACTCAAAACGCGTGATGACGTTTATATTTGTGCTCTTGGTGCATGAATTAGCTAAGTGTATTCACAGGAAATTGAACGTCGAACATGAGGGGAAATACACACTGAATGTAAATATACGCTAATATTTACATTTTCCAGTGTGTTGCCTGTGATAACACTACGTATCGATTTTGTACAATATAACCCATAACTTCAAATGACGCCAAATTGAGGCGCCAGCGGGGTTTGCTAATTTATATTTAAATATTTAATCGTACGATGGCTTAAAATAATGTAAATATAAGTAATAAGGAATCAGTGTTTTAATATTATGAGGTGATAATTTTAGTTGGGGCGTGATCAAATCTATCTTAAAGCCCTTCAGCCTTTATTGGATTTGTTCACGCCCCGACCGAAATTATCACCTCATAATACTCAAAGAATGATTCCTTATTCCTTAATTGAACGCAGAAGAAATTAAACGTCAAGAGAGCGCAAGACTCCGAGAGGTCTCTGTGCACGCACTATCGACCAATTACTGCGTCTATATTCGATTAGGTGCGTTCCTTTAGCGCGCCAACGGAGCTCTCGTGACGCTCTTGGATACCTTACGGCGCTGTCACGGCGACCTCACTCCGTTACTACTGCGTGTTTATCAGAACGCAGAGCCACGGCGCGTTCCTTGTGCGTGTTCAAAGTGCGCGCCGTCGCATGGCGTTCTACAATTTTTTTGGCGATCCCATCGTGAAAAAAGAAGATGCCGTTGCGTTGTTACGGCACTGTAGGATACTATTCTGCAAGTACCTTGGCGTTTTACATTATTTAAGGACGCAGCGGGATGCATGCAGCCCCGGTATGACAGTGTTTTACTTCTTTCGCAAAACGCATTCACACAAGTTTCTGCTAAAATATTTTGTCTGTTATGATGAGGACCAGAATCAAATGAAGGTCACCATGACAAAAGAATGAATTATGTCAACATTTTATGTTAACACACAGCCAACTTGCAACACTATTTAACGCACTTGCAACCAACTACATCTGTGTTAAACAAAATCTTTCAGTTCCTTTAATTGCAAAATGGATTCAAACCAGTATCTATTGGGATATTTCTTAACGTAGCTGTTTGTTATGAGAATCAGAATACAATGAAGGTCAGCATGACAAATTAAATGAAATTGGTCGGCATTTATACACATGTACATGAACACACACCGGCAACTTACTACACACTTTTACACATTCAACTCACTACACATTTAAATTAAACATTCCCAACAGTATCATGAAATCGCAAGGTGGATTCAAATTAGTGTCTTTTGAGCTTATTTCTTAAAGTGTTTCTACAGAGAATCGGAAAAAATTGTCACAAGTTGAAAAAAATAAATATATTCTGTTTTTACTTCTATTCGTATACACACCAGCAACTTACGTCACCATTTAACACACAAGCAACTGAATACATCAAACTTTTATTTCGCAACAAGAATTAAACCCAGTACTTATACGGGATCAATAGGGTCTAAAAATGGCCACGGCCATTGAGCCCTCTTAACACACGTGCAACTAACTACATTTATGTTAAAATGTTCTTGCAGTTCCCTTCACTCGCACAACACATTCAAACCAGTGTCATTTTAGTTATTTTTTTCCTAAATGTAATTGTCTGTTCTCACCATGACATACATGTATTGAATTAATGATGTCCTCATTTTTTTTCCAACAACTTACAATGCATATGAACACAAATACAACAGTCCTTTATCAAACCAAATATCGTTACATTGTCCTTACTCCTCATCAAGGTTCTAATCAGTGTATTCAAAAATTCTGCATGATTTTGTATGATGATCAGAACGGACATCATGGTGACATATTAAATTGTAATATTAAGCATGTAATTTTTTAGTAGACTGGTCTGCATCCTAAATACACTTACATGTACGGATACATAGGACAGCTCCTACTTTCGAGTATATTACATACCATGTGATCCTTGTAGTTACTAGTTGGCTGGTAGTTACTATTAATTTCTTTGCATTGTGCCGATAGAGTTATAAAATTAATAAAGTTGGAAATAATATAAATATAAATAATAAGGAATCATTCTTGGAATATTAAGAGATGATAATTTCGGTCGGAGCGTGGTCAAATCTATCATAAAGCCCTTCGTGCCTTATTGGATTTGACCACGCCCCGACCAAAGTTATCACCTCATAATACTCAAAGAAGGATTCCCTTTAACAAAGCAGTTGATTCTGCAAATTAAATGTATCGATGTCTTATTGCAAACGAACACTATTTATAAGGCAGGGGGTTCCATTTGAATGATCGTTGCACATACATCACAAGGTTGTCGTTTGTTCCCAGTGCACTTTACAGTATGTACATGTATCAGTAAAATTGCATCTAATTAGCATTTTTCACACACGAAAACAATACTCCGAGATCGTAAGCCATATCCTCCATGTAGATTCCCAGTTCTGTTTATATTACCGATACGTTTACCCACTTAACTGGCCCGCTCCAAAATTGTTTTTGTTTTTGAGAATAACCATAAAATAATAAAAAATTCTACACATCCCCCCGTTTACGAGTTCTGTCTTCTCGATCAATGAAAAGCATTGTCCTTGGTACCATACATTTACCATCATGGAACCCTCTACCACCTACGTATCCCCATCGGCGCTTAATCCGTACTAAGAATTTCTCGTATCAAAATTGAATGTTATCAACTGAAACTACTAGTTCTTCAATTTTAATGAATGAAAAAACGAATATGTTGACAGAGTTTAAATTGAGTATATATATATATATATATATATATATATATATATATATATATATATATATATATATATATATATAATATATATATATATATATATATATATGGCGCCTCAATTTGGCGTCAATTGAAATCGATATAAAGGAGAAAATCAAAGATTTATCAATTCAATTTGACACTTTTTACCCAGAGAAATTAACATATCTTACGGAGATTTAAAATGGGCAATGTTTACATTTTTTCTCCATTCGGAAGTATTCGGGACACCATGCACAATTTTTGAGCGTTATAATCCGGGAACTTTTCATGTCTTCTGCAGTGCAAAATCCCCTTACTCTTACTATTTTTGGTTGTGTATCGCAACCTGAAGCGGTAGATGGGGCGTTTCAAAACATTATCTGGACTTTTTTTTTCATTCTAGTGGATAGACGTAGTTTGCGCACCAAGGTATTTATGTTTATCATAAAGCAAAAATGTAAAACGAATGTATCGACTTAACAATATACCCTTCTAGGAGGAAAGGTAAATCGTTATTCAGACACGTATCAACTTTTTTTGCAGTGTTAGCGGGTTATGTAATTTTTTTCTGCAATGATCGCTACCTTCATAATTTGCATAAACCATCAAAGAAAGCATTATATTATTTATCATTACATCTTTCTTTTAACATATTAATGAATTGATCGTAAAAAGTAAGAAAAATTTACAAAATCATTGTTAATGTACATCAGTACTTTAGATAAAAGAAAGAGCCAAATCGACCTCTATAGGAATTTGAGTCTGACATTATCTTAAAATTTTAAACGTATTGTTATTCAAATGATATGAATGAATAATTGAAACTTGTTTTACAGGAATTTAATTCATAATGCATTTAATTTTGCTGAGTACTTATCAAGGTAAGACAAAAATGAGCATTAAATAATAATAAAGGGCGATTAAATTTCTATGAATATCTAGGCCCAGCAAAGCCTATAAAATTGCACATTAAATAATATTACTGTAAAGATAATTAAGATCAGTGATACAAGTACAGACTCATTTGTGTTGAGTGTGTACTGTAGTATGTATAGACGTACGTATAGTTTCTCAATCCTTCTCTTTCTTTCTCTTACCAATTTATAGAGTGTATCGATATTGCCCTTTCCGATATATTTCATTTTATCAAATAAAATATACAACATGACTACCGAAGGCTTCCTTGCTTCTTTTTTCAGGTAAAATCTAATTTATGGTTTTTTCTCTTTAATTTTAAGGTTAATTTAATAGCATTTTCATTTCTTTATTTTGAATGTATAACAGTTCTTTTCATCGTTGAAGTTAATTTGTTTTTAAGCTTCCGGCTCTGTTAAGATTATTTTCTTAATCAAGTTCTCTTTGGTTTAAACCTTGCTTTTCTATTCTAAATTGTTAACTTTAGTTGCAATTCTGTTTTGGTTTATGAATTCATTATTTTAATCAGTTAGTTATAGATATTTTTGTTTATTGATTCATATCTGACATTTGCGGCACTAGCGCTTCATTTCTTTTTACAAAGTCGGAAATAGTTATTCCGGTTTTGGTTCTTGATTTTAAGACTTGTGTTAATGCAACAGTAATACAGTTAACATTTATATAGTAAGTTTGTACTTTAATACTTAATTGATCCATATCTAAAAGAATACTCAGGTAAATTTATGCATTGTTTGAAGTACTGTGTCGTTTGTGTAAAGCCTTGTTAACCAGATAACTGTTGACTTTATTTACTTCAATAAGTTCGAATTTCCTCGACAGAAAAATGTTATTGTTTAGATTTTTTATACAGAGTGAGTGTTTTTATTCTGTTTAATCACTCTAATAGACACCAGCTTTAGGTAGGCTAGGGCACCCACATTTGTAATGCGTAATGCAGATAGTTACATGTATGTATACCATATTTTTACTGGTGACTAAAATTTTGTTCATTTTGATCGGAGACCTGCATCAATAAAGTAATCATCATTTTCTAAAGGTTTTTCTGCTTCTATTTTCAGTGCAAAAGTCTCAAACCTTTTTGGACCGGACATTGCCAAACTGGTCCTCCACAACAAGCGAGTTTTCAAAAGAATCGATCCCCATGCATATAACATTGTAGTAGTTCAATCAACACAACAATATCTATATGTATCGGTAGGTAAGTACAGCCATATTGTTCTCACTTAAAACTTGAAAAGAGCTTTGCAATCAAAGTATGCGATCTTTATAGTATACAGTATAACATGAGCATATTAACGCGGGATAGGGTACGTACTCCGTTCTCTTGCTCTTTCTTTCTATTGGTCTTCCTCTGTCTCTATCTCTGTCTTTCTCTCTCTCAGAAATTGGAGGATGATAAGTTTTATACTAACATGGACCTAATGCTGTGTGTATCAACGATGTAGTGACTTGTATTGACATCTTCTGGTTGTGTGCTGTGATAATGACATAATGACTTGCACCTTAGAGCAATGCTGTTTCTTAGATGTAACACAGTATAATATGCAGATATTGCTCATGTTTTACATGTGAACATATTATTTTTGAGAAAACTTCAAATATTTGTCCACATATATGACAAAGGTGTAGTGACTTGCTCTGCATCAACAATGTACTGACTTATTGTGTGTGAAATAATGATCTCTCTCTCTCTCTCTCTCTCTCTCTCTCTCTCTCTCTCTCTCTCTCTCTCTCTCTCTCTGCAATGCAAATGTTCTCTAACAGCTTCCTATTCAAAATATGCAATCTTTTGAATACTAGAATGCTTCAGTCCTCGAAAATGTTCTACCTTCGCATTTGTGCATTTGCTCACTGTGCGTTCATCGAGCATTTGCATTTGTTGTGCGTCGTTATCGTTTACAATTCACCTTTCACGAAGCATTCAGTATTCGCTCATATTGAGTTTTAGAGTATGCATGCGCTCAGCAATCATTTAGCGTTCGCTTACTGTTTAATTTAATTTTCGTCTCCATTGTCATTTGGGACATCATATTAGAAAACAGACTGGATAACAAAATTGAGCATTGGCAGAAAATTCATATAATACAGCAGGGATGCCTTTATATATGTTTTATTACATGTTGCAAAGTATGAAGATTGTTGGCAGTAAGTAAATAAATTAATTATGAATTGGCTAGTTAAACTTTTTTAATTATAAAACATCATCACTGTTTGGTTCTATCTGTCTGAAAAGATGTGTTGTTTTAAAAAATATTCTATCCACTTAATCAAAACTATGTTGTTAGCAATTTTGTATATAATGATAATGAATATCGAGTCTGATGCTATACACAAGCCGTCAGCATGTAAAGGCATTATTGCATACTTGTTGTATGAAGAGTTTTAAGGAATTGTGGATTTAAATATTTATAGTGCCCATGGGCCACATCACTCACCTGAGCAACAACAGCCTTATATACTAATATCAGATTTATGGAGGCATGTACAAAATATCTGAACAATGTACAGTAAAACACGGTTATAGCGAACACAGTCATTTAAAATGAATTGACGCTTGAAGCGAAGTGATTTCATTCCCCGGTAACTTTATTACAAGTTGTAAACTTGATGGATATAACGAATTACGCTTATAACAAAGTAAAATTGCGTGTTTTACTGTAGTAGAATAGATCCTAATATAATAGATTTGTAAATTTTTCTCTGGATATTCTCATGTTAAATATTACCATAAAGTCCCGTGTATAACACGCACTTTTTTCAGTCAAAATTTGATCAAAAGTGGGGTGCGTATTTTACATATAGGACCAACATTTTACCTCATTTTTTTTAAGCCGTGATTCCTGATACCACGGAGGTAGTGACAGCTGATATAGCGTGTTATGCAAGTTGTATGTGTGTATACTAAATTTACTGCGTCAGAAATACCTTATTCTTAGTTTTATTTCCATGTATTGAAATATTTATCCTCTCCAGGTACTTAAATAACAAAATTATTTACGTCTCTGTCCTCTCTCAACACTATTCCTTGCATCAAACAAATTTAAATATCGCCAGTGTATTCCCTATTATGTAAGCAGCCACCTGTTGACTCGGCGCATGGTCAATGTTTGTTTAACAATTTCCGGTGTCAGAGGCATGCACCGTTTTCATGTCGGACTTCACAGGGTGTTTTCAAGTGCATGTAGATTAGCAATAATTATGATTTTATTTAACTTTATTAGTTTATGTCCATTTATGCAACTTAAACGTTATTGCTTTACATAGACTCTGCTAAAAATACATCGATCATTTGTACGACTTGATAATGACGGTATATGACATACATACGTTTCTTCACAATGTTTATTTAACAACAATCAAACAGTTTGATTATAATTAATCAATTAAATCATTTCTCTTGATGTTGTTTTGGTTTATATCTGCAAACATTATATAACTAGTGCCTGTTTGGGAGGGTAACAGTTGAAATTGACACCCCGAGAAAACCATTGTCAACCGACGCGAAGCGGAGGTTGACAATGGTTTTCGAGGGGTGTCAAGTTCAACTGTTATCCTCCCAAACAGGCACTATTTATTTTGTTATACTGAATGTCTTTTTTAAGATTTTTAAGAAAATTTTACTGCTTTTATATAGGAATAACGTGAATTCTACAGCGAACCGTACGCGCACAATTTTCGCGCATGTAACATTTTTTAATGTTACCCGTTGCCAAGTGCGTTGCTAACGCTGAGGGTAATAGTAAATATTATTAACTGCGTCTTAACCAATCAGATTTCAGTATTTAACATGAAAGTATAACAATATTACTTAGCACTAGGCTCAGTTGCCGTTCTTCTCTACTTATGATGATCTTCAACTTCTCTGCTGTTGTTTAAGAAACTGTATCTGTACGAAGTGTCGAATGATAGGCCCTATTTGATACCACTTATGTAAATCATACCGTTTTTTAAAGTAAAATTGTAAGAACTTTGACTCTAATATCGCTTGGGCCATGTTCCGACCACAAAATTACAGTAAATTGCGCTTGGGTTATAAAATTATCATTAAACATCGATAGTTATTTGGAAAAATGGCAGCCTTCGATTTTCATCGTCTGTCTAGCTATGTTCTGATTACAAAATTACAGAAATTGCTTATGGATTATAAAATTATCATGAAACATTGATAGTTTTGGGGGAAAAGGCGGCTGTTGATTTCGACATTTTTTGAGTGCGTATTATACAAAGGACCTGCTGTTTTTTCACCATTTTTTGGACAACTTTGGGGGTGCGTATTATACACGATACTTTACGGTAAGCCCCTGTTGTAACAAGATGATATCATCATATCACATTTTGAGCTTTGCAGTTCACGAGAAGATCTTAAACATATAAACCTACATCAACCTTTGGAATCCTTGTGGGCCACAAATATTGTACAGAGGCTAAACTCTTAACAATTAAGAGTCAACAATATCAATTCTTTGCATATAAGTAATACTGTATATGTATATCTTATCATTTGAGTTTTTGAAAATAATTTAATTTTTTTCCTATGCAAAATTGTACCCTCTAGATACTGTGGTCCCAACCAACCCCCAATTTGAAAGAACATGACTTTGACAAACTTGAATAAACATTATCTGAGGTTCTTGAAATCATTAAAGTAAGGTTTAAAAAAAATAATGGTTTGTTTCCGCTTTCATGCTTAAAAAAAGTAGGGTTGGTAGGTCAGAATTTTTGTTAATTTTTACCAATTTTTTTTTTACCTTTATTGTAGTATGTTTACATGTATGTGCCTGTTTGATACTGTAAAAAATAATAAATACTTATAATCTTTAACCATAAGTTGAACAATGCCTGAATTCTTCAAATTGATATTTATTTTCATTACAATACATGCTACATGTACATACAACACACATTGGCATAGTCATTCTAATGAAATTTATTGCGGGAAGCCATTGTCTGCTTTCACTTTTAAAAAATAACAAGATTTATCTTGCTTAAAAGACAGTGTCATTGTTTGGTGGATAACATCTACCATAAGACCATATAAAATTAATATTTAGATTCTCATCCTGATTTGCAAAAAATATGGGGTGGGTGGGGGGATTTTATTTATTATTTTTTATTTAAAAAAAAAAAATTCACCGGTCATGTTCTAGAAATAACAATTGCTCTATTCTTTTAAGTTGTAAATGCTTAAATGAGTACACAAACCCAGTTATAATCTTTTAATTCCATTTTATTTTAATGCATGAAGAAATTTGTATCCTTATGATAACAAACATGACTAGAATCAAAATGGTAATCAACATACCGGGGTATTTAGGCATGTTTTGAATTTTTTGTATACGAGCCAGACTTTTTTCCCCAAAATTTTTTCCACACATTTTTTTTTTCAAAATGAAATAAAATACATCGGGGCGGGCCATTTTCAGAGGGGCGGGCGTGGATGAGAATCTAAAAATTAATTTTGTGTGGCCTAACAGGTGTTTGCTAATAAGGGCTGAGTGTTTCATGAAAGTGGCCAACCATCCATGAGAGTTGACAGAGGTGTAAGCTGAAAGTCATATACACAAGACATTTCAATAAATACTTTCTCATGGATGTCACCTGACTATTTAGCTGGCCTATCAATATATATTGTATATATGGTATATTCTCTCTCTCTCTCTCTCTCTCTCTCTCTCTCTCTCTCTCTCTCTCTCTCTCTCTCAGTTCCTATCATTTTTGCTCTTTTATTTTTCTGATGTAAAGTTTATTGTCATTCTTTGTTTGAATTTTTTTTGGGTGAAATTTGCATTGAGATCGACACATGTTTTTGTCATCATAAACAGGGTGATGAAGCTCGCATTTGTCATTTGATAATGCATGTTTTCTGCTGTATGGAACATGGCAATGCTAACAAGATTATGTTGATCCAAATCTTGATATCAATTACACACATTTTATTTTGAAATAAAGTGTTTTTATGGTATAGCTCAAGAAAATTGCATTTTAACAAAAGTTTAGTTTTCACTTACTTTCTCAAACCTGCAAAGCTTATTCTTTTTTTTTTTTTTTTTTTTACAATTTTCACATTCTATCTAGGCAAAACCATCATGTTGAACAAAATTATGTAATAAAAAAATGAAGTATAAATAACTGATTGTAAATCCAGTGTTTATAGTCTCTATCAATTTGAAAAAAGCTATCTGGCAATCTGTGTCATTGTAATAATTCTCTTTTATAATTACATAATGTAAAAGCAGCATAGCATACTAAGGGTCATACAATGCAGAGAAAATAAGATCAATTTGTTAAATGCCTAGTTTGATTTTAAAGTAATTTTTTTTAATTACATAATTATATAGGTCAAGTAAACTTTGAAAAAAAATTGAGAGCTTTTTGGAATGTAAGTGTGTTAAAGAAAAGGTAGCAAGACCCAGTAACTTCATACTGAGTTTAGGATAAAGTACCCTATAATGTTTTTGTAAAATTGATAGTATAATTTTATGTATTTGAAGGCTTTTGAGTGTTGCTAGAATTCATTAATTGATTTTAAATGATTATCATGAGAGAGAGAGAATGAGAGAAAGAGAGAGGTGATATACATATCATATATATACTAATGAAATAAAGTTGAATAAAAACAATTTAGTAAAATAAACCATGATGTACTTTTGTGCATTAATCAAAAGTCATAATTTAAAATGTGATTTGTAATCATGATCATGTTATTTTATGTAGATTATGCTAAAAATTTTGATTTTGATGATTCTTACATACCTTTAAACTATTATATATTATTCTCTTGTTAGTTGTCAAGAAAAGTTACTTGGTTCATAAAGGGAGGGGGGTCCTTCTATTCACATTTTCAAAAGTTCAAATTTGGTTCATTTTACACCACCTATCCAATAATCCACATTTGCCAATATCCTGACTTAAACTTGGTCATATTTCAATCAAATTGATCGCTTGGTTTAAAGTGAAAAAACATTTTTTGATTATTAAAAGGACTAAATTGATATTCTTACTCCAGAAGAGATAGATTTCTTTTTAAAAGGAAGAAAGTGAAGATGAAAAAGAAATTTAAAGAATCATGGTATTGTTTCTTTGCCTATGAATCTATTTTCAGTTTTCAGTTTATTAAGGTTCTCCGATCTGTCAGCCTCAAGTTTTTTTTCATCATAAGAATGATATTTTTCTTTCAACCTTTATAAATGAATTGATATAAAATGAAAGTTTTAGAGGGTATCCATGCATTTTACAAAGTTATTGCGAATTTACCTACAATGGATATATAACGGAATATATAAACAAGTTGAGTTTTAAAAATAAAATGCCGATGCATCGATGGCTCGAACTCTATAACAAGATGTATCTACATGGGAGAGCTCCGCGGATCCACTACGCCAATCATGTAGTTCTATGATTATTTGTTATACTAGCAGTATAATACTAAATTAAATTGTCTGTATAAAAGTCAGATTTATGGTACGAATAAAAGAAATCTGGATAATTTAGAGTTATCGAACTAAGCTGAGGATCGGAGATCGTTAAGGAACCTTTTACATAAATAGTTAACATTATTAAATTGAGAAGTTATGCTTAATAGATATTAAATGTATTTAAGTTTCACAATATGTATTGCATGCTATTAAAGCATGAAATTGTAGGTAAACATTGTGCTGCATTTGATGAGATATGTGTGTATCAAATGCATGTGATGATGAGCATATCTGTAATTCATTGCAAAAAAACTTGCCTCCTGCAGTGATAATTAAGTTTATTTTGTTGTTTGCTATACATCAGAAGAACAGCAAGTAAATCTGTTGTCCTCATAAAGCTTCCTTGTTACCAAACGCACATAAAAAGAGAAACAACAGGTAGTCATTAATTAATTCAAAATGTTTTAAATGACATAATTTATCATTACAAATATATTCATTTAAACAATGCAGATAAACCTTCCTGTCTTTTTGACCACTTTTTCATATAAAACATTTTTTAATTGATAAATGACATTTTTATGGTGTAGTTCTGTACTTTGACTATGTATGAGGGTTCGATTCCCTCCCTAGGCATAACTGAAGCTGGTGCAAAGTGGGCAGATAGCCTAGTGGCCCCGCATAGTCAGAACTGCACAATTATAATTATATTCTGTGAGGCACAAACTATAAATTATATTGGGTGGGAGGGAATTAACTCCTGCTTGCAGGAGACTACAGAATTTTCAACTGAGCTAAATGTAGCAATTTACATGCAAAACACTCAGGTGGTCTATAAATACAGTAAATATATTTTCGCTATATGTATTTTAGTGACTTTCCTGTGTGTATAAACATTATGTAGTGACATTACTTGTATGTATCAACAATGTAGTGACTTGGCTGTGTGTATCAACAATGTAGTGACTTGGCTGTGTGTATCAACAATGTAGTGACTTGGCTGTGTGTCTCAACAATGTTGTGACTATGTCGTGTGTATCTGAGCAATGTAGTGACTTTGCTGTGTGTATCAACAATGTAGTGACTTTGCTGTGTGTATCAACAATGCAGTGACATTGCTGTGTGTATCAACAATGTAGTGACTTTGCTGTGTGTATTACAATGTAGTGACTTTGCTGTGTGTACATAAAATATGTAGTGACTTTGCTGTGTGTATTAATAATGTAATATTTACATTCAGTTTGTATTTCCCCTTATGTTTGCATTGGACGTTCAATTTCTTATGAATACACTTTGCCAATTCATAAAATATGTAGTGACTTTGCTGTGTGTATTAACAATGTAATATTTACATTCAGTGTATATTTCCCCTTATGTTTGCATTGGACGTTCAATTTCCTATGAATACACTTTGCCAATTCATGGGCCATGAGCACAAATATAAACGTCACACACGTGTTTTGAGTATATTTATTTTTGTAAGATTAACCGAAACGTTCAACCTTTCATAACTAATTTGATAAGTACTTTTGAAAAATAATCATTGCATTATATCTACTCCTTAATTAAAAAGATTTTTCTCTACTAAGTTTATGGCACTATATTTTTAGCCGTGGAAGCGTACTAAATAACATGTTAATATGGCTGTTCCATGTATGTTTCATATCCCTTACTGAGAGCGTATGTAATGGATTTAAAGCGACGAGACACATATATTTCATAGAAATAGACATCACTATAAATATAAATATAAGCATTGAATGCTTATTTTTGGATGTCGTCGGTCCTATGACACACAAATGCGGTGCAGACAAATAATCATACCGCGCTATTCAATTTGTCTGCACCGCATTGGTGTTTCATAGGACCAACGACATCCAAAAATAAGCATTCAATGCTTATTATAAGTGACTTTGCTGTGTGTATCAACAATGTAGTGACTTTGCTGTGCACGTGTGTATGAAAAATGTAGTGACATTGCTGTGTGTATCAACAATGTAGTGACTATGCTGTGTGTATCAACAATGTAGTGACATTACTGTGTGTATCAACAATGTAGTGACTTTGCTGTGTGTAATAATCAACAATGTAGTGACTTTTGTTGTGAGATCAATGCAACATTGAGCAATGCATCTTCTTGGTTGTAACAAAATATGTAGATACATGTACTTGTTATTGACTTTGTGAACATTTGAATGTTTTGCTAAATGGATGACATCAGTGTATAATGTAGTGACATTTCTTTGTGTATCAACAATGTAGTGGCTAATGTATGTGTAATTATGATAAATATCTTGCTGTGTGTATTAACAATGTAATGACTTGTGTTTGATATAATGATACACATCTTTCTCTTTTCTGTCTGTCTGTCTGTCCATCTGTCTGTCTCTCTCTATATCTCTCTCTCTTTCTCTCTCTCTCTCTCCCTCTCTCTCTCTCTCTTTTCATTTCAATATACATCTAATGTACCTCAATTGTTTAAACTTTTCATCATTATGATATATGCTGTTTGAAGTGATTGCGAGTGTAACGTAAGACAAACGGACGTTTGACGTGCCAGTCGGATGTGTTACGTACAATTTTTGTTTAAAGACGGGTTGACACTCGCAACGTGCGATGCCCGTAGGAACCGTACTTCCGTCTTACGATTGTCTTGCACCACACGTACGTTTGCCTTGCGAACGGCAGCAATAACATCCGCGTCGTAGGTTACCTGCAAGTCTTAATGTGCCCCACGACAGCTGCACGGACCATTATTAGTTTTCAGTTAAATAAAGAACAGTTTTTCTCTAAACATGTACTGAAATATAACTACTGTAAGCAAGTAAATATTGAAACGTCAAAAAGAAATCGAAGAAAAGAAGACTATTATTCTGTAATGACTGTTTTGGTGATTAGACTAGCTAAACTGGTCGACACAAATTAAGAATGTTTTGAAATCATAATTAATCTTTTATATCTAATACCATAAAATATTGAAAAATTTTCTGAAATCTAGAAGGAAGTCTTTGCAAAATCTCACATCAACGAATTAATTATCAACTGATAATATTTTTGGACACTGTAATGTCTTTAAGGTGGAATAACACATCATCACAAAATGGCTGACCTCTTATCATGTAAATCACTCCATAGCCGAGTGGATAACGTGTCGTGCTTGTGATCCGTACATTCCGAGTTCGAATCCCACAAGGGCTTTTGTTGTTACTTACTGAATTGAAATTTTTAGATTATCATTTTTTATCCCCAAACTGCAAATTTTTCGCTTATTTGACATATGTACAGTTTATTTATCATTATATCTTTCATAATCAAATAATTTACTGTTAATTTGAGTGACTTTTTCCAGTTGTGTTATTCCATCTTAAATGAGTTTACAATTTTGTTTACTCTTTGTTGAACTTTACAATATCTTTGAAAAATGCCTTGACAAATCTTTCAATTTAAGTAAAGAAAGCCACATTGAATTACATTGTTTTTACATATGTTTTTTTTATTAAAACACCATTTACACTTCATACATTTTAAAAAATCAAAGTCTACCTATTCTTTTCTGATATTCTGATTATGATACAATTATGAAAACATTTTATAAAGTTTGAATGATCAAATGAGATGATAATCAATATTTTCAAAATGGAGAAAGTAATTTGTTTACAAACAAAAATTACATACTCATGAAAACAACAACTTCTTCCAGTAGGGTGTGTTGGAGTTTTTTGGGTTTTTTTGTAGTTGGTTTTTACTTAGTTAGAAATATCGTCTGCGTGTAAAGATCATTTTTCCTCTCCTTACTCCAAAAATGTACGTATGATTCTATCTTAGCACGCTTGCAGATCAAAGTGATTAGGAAATCCTATGCCTTTGTCAACTTTAAATAACATTGAATTATCTATTCCACTTCTAAAACTTATTATTTGATATACAATCAACATATATGAAACTATGCCTAGAGCTTTCTCTCTCTCTCTCTCTCTCTCTCTCTCTCTCTCTCTCTCTCTCTCTCTCTCTCTCTCTCTCTCTCTCTCTCACAGCGCCGATCAACGAAAAATCAGCCCGACGTCCAACTAAAATCACACGTACAGCAGTGTCTCCCCAAAAATGTATTTTCAGTATTAAATCACATAATTAATATAAATACAATGATAAAGTTCATTTTTGTAGAAAATAAGAAATAAATAAATACATAAAATAAACATATTCGTTATGCACTCGCGTTTGCGCTCTATTTGCGTTCTACGTGCATTCACCATTCATCAATGCGCGCCGTACAATCACCGTTCACTTGGCGTTCGGTAACCGTTTGCCTTTCCTTCATGTAGGAAAAGTACATGAAAAGACAGATTACAATGAATGAAAAAACAACAAACGTAAAAAATAATTAAAACCAAGATAATGTAGAACGTTTCATGGACTGTATATACTAGTAGCATATCTCTCTCTCTCTTTCTCTCTCTCTCTCGTACAACACGGTTTATTTTACAAAGTTATTTCATTAGTATATATGATATGTATCTCACCTTCCCCACTCTCTCTCCCTTTCTCTCTCTCTCTCTCTCATTCTACGCGTGCTAGGGGAATCGATCCGTACTCTCGCTCGCTTGCTCTCTTTCTCTCTATCTCCTCTTTGTTTTCTTTCAAAGAAGTTGGATTATAAGAAATTTTACATGCGCATTGATTGCATATAAATACATGCTAAAATATTTTTACCTCTGTTTGTTATCTTTATGGTAATTTTTGCGTTTTATAGTGTAGTGACTTGTCTGTGTGTATCACAATGTAGTGACTTGTTCTGTTGTGTCTTTAATAATAATGGCTTTAATTACCTAGATGTTATACAGTGGGAATATAGTGCTTATAAAAAATAATTTTGTAAAAACAGTGTAAAGTATTGCAAAAATTTTGACAGCTGTATAGTAACTGTGATGTATGTATTAAAAGTGTAGTGACTTGATGTGTTGTGTGAGTGTGATAATGACATGATATAATTGGACTCTCTCTCTCTCTCTCTCTCTCTCTCTCTCTCTCTCTCTCTCTCTCTCAAAAACATGGAGTTTGAAACTTTATACATGAAAACATGCATTACAGATACCGGTATATTGACAATATTTTAACCTCTGTTTCTAATTGTGTGTAATACCTTGCTTTGTGTTTGAGAACATGGTCGGCGCATTGATAATGTAGTGAACGCGAGTTTAAACCTTTTAGTAGGCCGTGATCACTGAGCAAAAGCGCAGTCATTTTTTTTTATTTTTATAATTTTCATAGTTTATAGAGCTCATTATATGTTTATGATCAAAATCTGTAAAAATAACCTACACCCGTTTTAATATTTCTTGTTTAGCTGCCGACTCCTTTTTAATTGGTTTAAAACTTTATATATGCAAGACATTCAGCTCCTGTACAATATTAGGTATTGTGTGGACTTATGGTGTGTTCTTCTAATGTTGTAGTAAGCAAAATGTTTAATATGAATGTGGAATTTTGTCTCCAAGAGGCGTTGTCTAAATCGGCACCAAAAAATAAAAAAAACGCACCAATAAGAAAACAAAACAAACAAAAACAAAAACGACTAACAAATCAAATCAATACAATATGCATGTCATTCCTGTAAAAACACAGCCGTTGGAATATGGAGTAGGCTTCCTCCATTTTATATGTTCACTTTAATTTATTTACTAACTAAAGACTTATGGATTTTTCAGAATCTAATATTACCCATGTTCAATCTGATATTATTTACCAATTTCCAGGGTGTTCTGTCTATATCAGCACACGTAAGTTTTAATTTTGTACATTGTACTTGTACATGTATGCCCATATTATCTGTGAGACAAAGATGTATGAAATATGGCAAAAATGTACACTAATCATGATAAAAAATCCAGCAAAATACCGGGTATATAAAGAGCAAACGCTGACATATAGAACATCAGATGGTGGATCAAGTACAGCTGATTCCCTGATGACCGATCGCACTTGTTGTTTAATTTGTTCATTAATGGTCATGATTCCAAGATGGAAAAATACGTAAACAGTTAGTTGTTTGCCATTAATGAGTGACTTGCTTGTCAAAAGTTAAAGTGTGAATGATTCAAAGGTAGTAAAAAAAAAATAAACAAAATGGTGACCGTGCGACATGGAATTTTCATTGTGGCACTTAAGAACTCAAGTTACACCGGGTGCGTTCTCAATGCAGTCCTGCTGCGTTCTTTTAAAAATGTAAAGCACCAAACTGCAGGCAGTAAAAGCTCATACAGCTCACACAGCACCGCAACAATGCAGCAACATCTTCATTTGTCGCGGTGGGATCGCCTAGAACGGCATGAGGCGGCGCCCAATTTGAGCATACACAAAGTACGCACCGTGTTTCTGCATTCTGATAAGCACACAGTAAATAATGAAATGGGTTGTCATCATGACAGCGCCTTAAGGTCTGCAACAGCACCACTACTCTAGATCTCCGTTGGCGCGCTCAAGCAACGCACATATTTGCAGTAACGATAAGTTGATTGCGCATGCACAAAGACCTCTCGGAGTCCAAAAAATGTGGGATGTCACTGCGTCTCTGTCGCGCTCTCACTGCGCATACATAGCGTTTGAACGTGTTATTTTTATTTTCGCGCGTTCATACAGCGACCTCTAAGAGCTGTAGTTGCGATTATTGCGCTCTCTTTGCGTTCCTTCTGCGTTCAGTTTTCTTAACGTAGAACAATTCTGCTGAGTTTATGTAATAACACATTTTTTACGGGCAAAAGGGGAATTTAATTTTTTTCTATGTAAAATAATAATCGTTTTTTGTTTAATATATTAGAAGCGTGAAGTTTTTCAAAATGGGAGAATGACTGGGGGATTTTGTTCTCATCAAAAATATTTTGACCAACCTTGTAAACTGTATATGTTTGTTTTCAGTGTTTAGAATACGTTGCAATTGTCAAGTATATATAGCTGCGTTAACTATCATGGTTCACAGTGTAAAATTCAACAGTTTAGTCAATAATGTTTTATAAAAAATAGCTTAATATGTATTTTTTTCAGTTGATGTACAAACGATCACTTGTGGTGATTATTTTTTCTTGCTGACCAGCTATGGTTTTTTTATGTAACTGTATTTTGATTTTGCTTGTAAAGCACTGCAATGAATAGAAAATTCAAACCCACATTCAGATGCGCAAGTTTAAGAAAATCGCTTAGAATTAAAACGCAGATAAGATTATTTATGAGATTATAATGGGATAGATAGTATATACATCAAAATGTAGTGATTTTCATGTGTGTTGTCAATAGTGTAGTGAAATGCATGCCATTCTGTCAGTATTGAGTTGCATGTGTGTTTTCATAAAGTGTAAAAATGTAGTGAGATGCACGGCATTTTACAGAGTCTTATTTTGAATGAAAATAAAAATCGCAGTATATAGCGATCATTAGGATACCATTTTAAATAGAATTCTGAATTTTCTTCGCTGTAAGTATACGAGAAAGCAGTGTAGTCAGTTGCATGTAAATTTTCAGGTGTAGTCAATTGACGGTGTTTACAAACCTGTGTGTGTGTGTGTGTGTGTGTGTGTGTGTGTGTCTTTTTCAGTATTTTAAGCAAAATTAAAATATAACTCTCGCATGTATATTTATCAAATTTTGTACACTTTATGAGCAGGGTGTAAGGACAAACCCTGTCCATTTGCAAGTAATTATGTGAAGAAATTAACACTTAAAAAAATTTTGTATATACAACTTGACATTAAATATTTTCGCTTCGCGAAAGAAAACACTTCAAATCAACAACTTTATATTTTATTGGATTTAGGCCTTCTAAAGGTAAGAAACAAATGCTTTATAAAAATGGGGAGTTAGAAAGATGTCCAAAGAGAAAAAACTGAAGTCAGAGTAGAATATTAAGTTTATTTGAATTGATTCAAAACAAGCAGCCGTTTGAGTCGAATTTTGGACTGTATTTCCCGAATTACTAGAGAAAAGAACAGGTTTATAATTTAGAAGACAATT
The DNA here is from genome assembly GCF_902806645.1 of Magallana gigas. NCBI lineage: Eukaryota > Metazoa > Mollusca > Bivalvia > Ostreida > Ostreidae > Magallana > Magallana gigas. Next base: position 57,434,586 of record NC_047560.1, read on the forward strand.
TGACAAATTTCGTCAAAATTATTAACCGTGGATAACTTTCATGTTTATCACTGTAGGTGTGTTACTCTTTTAAAACAACTGGAGTTAAAATTCGGACATACTTACTCGAATTTTTCCATAAGACATACTTCAAATCGCTATATCTTAGCTGTGTTTCATATTCATAATGGAACTTAAATTAGCCTATACTTATTGTCTGAATGCCTAATGTATGTCACTGAATAAACCGAATAAAATAACTACCTAAGTTTAAAACATTTATTATGTGTTTTCACTAGTAATGGGAGAATTTGTACAATTACGTTAATGACCATCTCCCCTTCCATGGATACAATACAGTGTAAATATATATGGTCTCTTTAATTACATCAATAAGTTATCCTAAATAATGCATCCCCCTCCCCACAATATTTCATTTCGCGAGGGGATGCTCCGCTTTGCAGTGTTCGTGATAAGTTTAAATCACTGAGTTTAGTTGTAGTTCAGACATCAACATACGATACATTGCCATGAAATTTATATTAAAATAAAGACATTTTTAAAAAGAATAGAAGTAGTCATAAATGCTTTCGATATGCATAAGAGGTCGTTTTCCGAGCTCTGCAGGAAGGCCCAGGAAAGTGCGATTGAACTTTATTGATTTCCCTCGAATAATTCAGTGAAAATTCAGAAGTGTATGTTAAAGGGGCATGGGCACGATTTTGGTCAAATTTTTTTTATCCGTTCTTAATGTTCACAATGCTTTAGTAAGTCATTTGTATTGGTTGACCAAAATTTGAGTGTCAGTCGTCGTGTTATAAGTGAGATGCAGCGCTTACAATTCTTTGCTATGTAAACAAAGCTCTTTTGTTTACATTTTGAATGTTGAAGTGTAAATTCCAGTTTTATACTAAAAATAATGTGTTAAACGTTAGGAAATTTCTATTTATGCTTTAAATGAATAAGAAGTTATACAAATCAGTTTGAAAAAGATTTTTTACTGGTATATTGAACCCATGTAAACAAAAACAGGACACGAGCCTTGTTTACATGACAAAGAATTGTGAGCCCTGTATCTTGCTCATATCTCTACGACTAACTCTCAAGATTCATGTAATCATTAGAAATGCTTTCAAAAAGCATTGTAAATAATAAAAACAGAAAAATAAAATTTGACCGAAATCTTGGCCATGCCCCTTTAAAGGGCATGGTCACAATTTTGGTCAAATTTTTTTTTTATGTTTTTTTTTTATATACAATGCTATAGGAATGCCTTTCTAACGATCAAATGAAATTTGGGTGCCAGTCGATAAGTTTTAAGCAAGATACAGGGCTCACTATTCTTCATCAGCTAAACAAGGCTCGTGTCCAGTAAAAAATATTTTTCAAGCTGATTCTGTATCTTCTCATTCATTTTAAGCATAAATAATGGTTCCTAAAAATTAACACATTCATTTCAGGACTAAAACTGGAATATTTACTTCAACTTCAAAATGTACAAAACTTTGTATAGGGAAGAATATTTGAAGCTCTGTAACTCGCTTATAACTCAACAAATGACACTCAAATTTTGATTGCCTATTAAAAATGCATTACCGGAGCATTGTAAACGTTAAAATCGAAAAAAATTATTTTTGACCAAAATTTTAAACTTAGTATAGTTTTTCCATTTTTAATAAATTAGAACAAAAAATTCTTTATTTAGAGCACATATTTTTTTTTTACTATGGATTACATTTCAATGGCGGTTGTGATGCCAATAAATTGAATACACTTGATTTTTTCATGCAAATGTACGCTTACGTTAAACACAATAATACGATATGTTTTATATCCAGAAGTAAAGAAAGACACTTATTTATCCCCATTTGGTAAGATTTAGGTTTATTTAATTTATAATTTAACACCCGTTATAATCTTTAAAATATAACATACTGTATTTGGTAACATTGTCTTTTAAGATATAAAGAAACTTACAAGAGATATCATTTCCATTTTTTCTGTCACTCCTTCCCCCTTTCGAACAAGGTTTGACAAGGATATCAAACTTAACCAGTTTGTTTTCCCCTTTAAAACTTATGAGTAAGGTAATAAAAATCATTTGTCAATGAATATTCATAAATGACCAAAAATTATTTATTTAGTCACTTCACCTTAAAGAAAATTATTTGGTCAAATTTTGAAGCAGGATTCTGCCTGCTCGTTTTATATTTAAAAAAAAAATGTTACAAGGTTTAAAGTTCGTAAAAAGCTGTACTTACAGTTGTATTTTCGAAAAGTTCACATCGTGTAGTGGTATATGAAAGGTTTGCGTGTCCACTGCGGAATCGACACGTGTAATAACCGTCAAAGGTACAAAGGTCAAAAGCATTACAAAGTAATTTCATTCCACACTGCAATGCACACTCTACAATAGACGGAATTTCGAGTTTGTGAACCGCGAAAACGCCCAGATCAGTGGTTTCGGAAACATGCCCTTGTTTAATGAAGTACGAAGAAGAAAGTAAATATTGTCCGGAAGAATTTATCAATGTTAAACAATGAATACATAAAATCACTGCCAAGAATTTCATTTTAGGTCCTCGTCATCTACATTTACTTAATGGCTACTCATACATTGATAAGGTATTTAACATTAACTTAGAATTTATACAACAGTTCAAACAATCATTCGTAAGGATTAACCAATCAGTAAACATTTGCCCTATTCATATCAATATGTTTTAAAAATTTATTATACAAAATCGATGGTCCATTTATTCGCTTTTATTGCTTATGTAAATTCGGTTTCATACAGGACTAATATCAAAGCAAGAAAACAATTCCACTTAATATTATAAATCTTTGCATACAGGTAATAAGTAAAACAACTTCTTTTTCATTTAATGATGATTTTTTTCCCTTTTCATCCTTAGTATGATGTTTCTTCTCAAATTTTAAGTATGAATTTAAAATAGATCTCAATAAACTTAAATATAATATTTTGGCACTGTTAAAACATATACAGACGGGCTTTTTTCAGTTTGACATCGTTAAGCTGTTTCCTATCTACTCACGAGTTAGCTTGTAGATACTAGTGATAATAAAAGAGGCATAATTATTTGTATTGGTTTTTTTCTGCTTCTGACGAACTAATCACAGCCTTGATTATTTCAAAACAACAGTGTTATTATTTTTCATCTTGACCTTTTTGTAAAGATGAAAGGATGTTAAGTTATAAGAGGAAGTAAAATATAGATGAACAGTTGAAGTTCGGTTCTATTGTCTACAGAGTATTATTAGTTAGATCGTTGTAATATAAAAACGCTTCCACCTAAATCGACGTATAAAAGATTCATTCCACCACGTAAATATAGTATAGGGACAAAAAAGATAAAATTATTTTTATTGGGAACGCCTATGACTGGGGCCGGTGACAAACAATGTGTAAATATAGGGATGATGTGATGTCAAACATAATAGGTATTAAGACTACATAAATAGTGTGAAATCATTAGATTTTATGGTGGCTCAATTTTCATAGAATCATGAGTACCTCTCATCCACATTAACATCTCCATGAATTAATAGATTAGGGTTTCAAAGTCATGTCTATTTATGTTGGTATAAGTTAATAACCGAAATGTCGTCCCCATGAACCTGTAATATTTAAGTAATCAACAAAAAATGGCCCCCATGAATTCAAACGAATCAACAATATCACGGAGAATATGGGCAATACATCCAAACGATTGATATATCTTCGTATTGAAGACAACGTTGGTGCTAGCTTACATATTTATCATTGACAAAATAAAGCATAAAACTTCTTGAAATACCTGATATCGATTTTTCTGATTATTTATTTTCTGTTAAGATATCAAAAATGAAGTTTTGATATTATTTGCTTTTTACAAAGTTATTAGGCAATATCCAATTTATTTTGTTTTGTTTACAGGTACATCAAACTAAAATATATAGTCTATGTTCTACTACGTTAGTAACATCTTACTACAGTTTTACACTATATGGATCACGAATTCGTACGTTTTTAAATGATTGGCTTAGCCTAGTAAAGCGACAATACTAGTATGACCTGATCGACCAATTTAAAAAAATTTTTTTTTTTACTATTTGTGATGTAACGTTGATCGTTCTAAATATTTCAGTTATGACAGTTCACTAATTGAAATATCATAATTATCGAAAAGTATTGTTATCGGAACCATTTCAAGATTTTCAATCGTACATTTCATTTTCTTGTCTAAACTATTTAATTGTCAGTGAAATTGTTCTATTTTGAGTGTTAAGGCATAATAAATGTGAGACGTTTACCATGTTTCAAAAGTAAAGTATCTTCTTTATACTCATTCAGCAAACAATATTGCTCATTAGTTCCTTCCTAGCTTTATTCATTTTATCATGAACAACTGTTAGCTTTTGAAAAAAAAAGTAAAAGAAAAAAAAACCTTAAACTTAACTGCCCCTAATGTTACAATACAAGTGACTCTGTATCAGATCAGATCTGAGAGGACGCATCATATTTAAACCATCGTGATTAGGTTTGGCTTGATTTAATTGTCGGATACTGATTTTGGTTTTTGTAACTACCGAATTGGTGAAAAATTTATACATTTTTAATCTTAATTCTCGTATAAAACAAAACATCGATAACTCACATTTAATTTTTAATATTTCTTGGAACTTTACGATATGATGAAGTGATCACGCTTAATTTTGACAAAAGTAGAGCTAAAGTCGTTGTGAAGCAACGAGAATGTTACCGCTGCAGATGAGAGTTGAAAAACAAGTTGTAATGAATAAATAACATAAGTGGTTTTACTTTTACAATTAATAAACCGAGCTTATCTTAACAAGCAATTTGCTTTATGTTAACTACAACAGCGCACGATATTAAATTGACGTTTCATCTGTAACAATTGCGGAAGACGTAAATAACATGGGGATATAATTACCTAGTATATCATATAAAAGTTCGTTAACTATTGTATGCTGGCTACTTTATAAAATACACCTTAGTACTTCAACTCTTTATTTGCACGCATGACCGAGTAGCGTAATGGAGTTGAAACTTTAAAAAAATAAGTAAATCTACAGAGTATCATGAAATAAGGTCATTAAGTAAAAAACTAGCGCAATGCTATTTGCGCCATAAAATGCAAGGCGTAAGTTTTATTTTTTCAGCTTTAATTGGACCAAGTTTTTTTTTTTACTTTTTGTGATGTAACTTTGATCGTTCTAAATATTTCACTATTGACAGTTCACTAATTGAAATATCATAATTATCGAAAAGTATTGATATCGGAACCATTTCAGGTTTTCAATCGTACATTTCATTTTCTTTTCTAAACTATTTTATTGTCAGTGAAATTCTTCTATTTTGAATGTTTAGGCATAATAACTGTGAGACGTTTACCATGTTAAAAAAGTAAAGTATCTTCTTTATACTTATTCAGCAGTCAATATTGCTCATTAGTTCCTTCCTAGCTTTATTCATTTTATCATGAACAACTGTTAGCTTTTGAAAAAAAAGTAAAAGAAAAAAAAAACCTTAAACTTAACTGCCCCTAATGTTACAATACAAGTGACTCTGTATCAGATCAAATCTGAGAGGACGCATCATATTTAAACCATCCTGATTAGGTTTGGCTTGATTAAATTGTCGGAAATTGATTTTGGTTTGTGTAACTACCGAATTGGTGAAAATTTTATACATTTTTAATCTTAATTCTAGTATAAAACAAAACATCGATAACACACATTCAATTTTTAATATTTCGTGGAAATTTACGATATGATAACATAAGTGGTTTTACTTTTACAATTAATAAACCGAGATTATCTTAACAAGCAATTTGCTTTATGTTAACTACAACAGCGCACGATATTAAATTGACGTTTCATCTGTAACAATTGCGGAAGACGTAAATAACATGGGGATATAACTACCTTGTATATTATATAAAAGTTCGTTAACTATTGTATGCTGGCTACTTTATAAAATACACCTTAGTACTTCAACTCTTTATTTGCACGCATGACCGAGTAGCGTAATGGAGTTAAATCTAAAGACTTGTACTTTTGATTCCTGGGTCTCTTAGGGATTTTTTCTCACTCAAATTATCCTTTGTATGAGTGACTTCTGTTATATATACAGCATACATTCCAATAAAGTACCTTTTACTTTTTTAGCTAATAATGTTCAATACAAAAAAACACAAAGAAAACAAATATTTCTGGATGGTCGTGGGCATTGTTGTTCTGTACAACTCTTCTTGTAAAGATACGTAAATCGATATAGGACAACACTCAAATTCTGGAGTATATGATTTTTTTTGTACTGAATATATGTACATGTTATACTAATTGCTTAATAAGTAATTTCTAAATAGATAATAAAAGGTAAATATAATGATTAATTTGTTGAGCACCAGTTCTCCTTAATTCGTCGTTTGATAAATTATAATAAGGCTTTGAAAACTCGGTCTATGCTTTGCTTCCAAGCGCGCTGTTACGATACGTTCATACAAAATAAAATCATAAATAACCGAGGAATTCAAAGAGTAATTGTTTAAAGATTTTTACTGCTTTTTCGCATTCACATGTACTGTTTTCATGAAATTCAAATGCCAGGTTTTACTTAACTTTGACGAGGTCAAGTGTGATACATGCACGTTATGAAATATATATATATATATATATATTATTTCCTTCGTGTCAAGTTCATGAGCTGTGATATAGCAAGTGCCGCATACAAATCAGTTGACATCACTAAAATAACAAGAAATCAAGAAGCTGATTTTAAATACCTTAACATGTACCTTGTTAAACTTCTTAAACAAATTATGATGTTACATTACTAAGTTCTACATATAATGAAGTGATTTTCTTTATATAGATATACAAATAAATATGTAATGTGAAAAAAACTGCAGAGTATTCAATTATAAGTAATTTATTGTCCTTCAAGAGCCTTACTTTTACAAGCAAATGTGTATTGATTAAAATTATTGGACTTGTATCTCTTCCATTTTTTGGAGAACATAATTTACTTATCAAATATTCATTTTAATAATCCAATGGATATTGATTACCCATTAGGAAATAAATTCAGAATGTGAATTACAAGACCCAGTAAAAAAACATACTAGTACAGTTTACATTATTATTTATGAATGCACAATTCAAGTTGTTCAAGGTAAAAAAAAAAGGTTTTCGTGAAATTTGTTTCTATGGAACAATATAATGCTTCTTAATAAATATTAACATAATAAAAATAATAATAATAATGCGATTTATGTATTAATCAAGGTTTTAAAATATTTGACTTATGTAACAATAAATTCATGAGAGATTGATAAAAGACGTGACAAATTAACGTTAATTTTTGACCTGTGTATTAAACGTGCATCAAGTATGATCACTTATGATATTAATACTCTAACTTTCGGACTTAACCTTTAGAGAAACACCAGTTGCACATGCCTGACTGATAGAAAGCTAAATTACACAAAAAACATTTTTTTTTAAATTCATATTACTACAATGATTTTTGCCTTAAGAAGATGAAGGGCATGTTATACACTTATGATGAAAGAAAGTACTGAACATAACCATAACAAAGAATTATGTCGATATTTTGTGTATTTGAAAAGAATTGAAAAATAAATACATTACAAAGTATTTCGTACATGTACCTTATAAAAAAATCACTCCGTCACAATGAGAGAGAGAGAGAGAGAGAGAGAGAGAGAGAGAATAAAATGTAATATTAACTGAAGAATATTATATGAGGTAATTAATAATTTTTCAACATTTTATGTTTAACCTTAGCAAAGGTAGATCGATTAAAATTGATGAACATTTAAGTGTTTATTGATTGCACATTATTCAATAAATCAAATCTTTTAAATCTCTAAAATACAAACTCAATATAAAATACAAACTCAAACGTATTGAAAAGTATTACTCTAAAGTGCGCATTCGCACTGTTCAAGGTTGAATAAACTGTGTCTTTCTACAGTACAATGTTGCTATTCCAAATCTTCCGAAGCCCTTGGTTTTTAATTAGCGTCCTTTTGTCGTGTTATTGCAGCTTACAACCGGGCTTCTCTAAACTTCAGCGAGGACACAGACTGGACAGGAAACTGATCCAGTCATTCACAGAACTCAGTTACATGTGATAGAATGTATAAAAACACCAGGGTGTAAATCTGTCAACTATTACAAAGGGGCTAACTACTGTGAAATCAATAACGAAAATAAGACGACAGCAAAGACTAGGTACATGGAGAGTGCTGGATGCGTATACAGTGAAAAGGAACACTGGCCAAAGGAAGATGTATTAGAATCTATATTAACTATCTATACTCTATCCCAAGATAAGATATATATATGCAGCACATTTTTAAATGGCTATTTACTATTTATATGGTATGTGACAATGCTATCGAATCCTTTTTATATTATTTGAATTTCAAGATAATTATTGTGATTTGTACTTTTTTCCTGATTAATCACTATACCTATTTTAATTTAAAAATCAGGATTGTATTTTTAATATTATTTTTCTTAAATTTGCAAAAAAAATGTAAGTGTTTTAAACAGTGTTTTACTTAAAATGGATGGCAAACACGCTAAGATATATTTTTGCAAATCATTTGATAAATTTCAGTCCCATTTTTATCATTTTTTAAAAAAAGAAGAACCAGTATTTTGCTTGATTCAAGTGTTTTTGTAGTAAAAAAGAAACTAGTAAGATTCCACAAGATGATTATATCTGCTATGATAAAAGAGATCGTTAATAAAAATTCGATGCTTTTGTAAATGCGCTTTATAGGCTTAGCATTCTCAAACTTTATATGGTGAAGAAAGACAGTTTAATTAAACATTTAATTCAACTTTAAGTAGGGGTACTATTGCAATGTATGGTAAGTTTTCAAAAAAGCATTTAAAAATATTTTAAAAATAGAACGGAACAATGATAAATAAATACATTACTCTTTTTTCATATCTTGCATTCCTAATTAAACAGAAATAAACGACACAAGACTAGACAATTGAAACGTTTCTGAGTTTTTAATCACCATGTAATATGTAAATTATATGTTGCGATTGTTTTCATTTGTTCTAGCTTTGTTCGTAAATTATAATTGTGTAATAGAATGTAACTAAATGTTTATGAAACGTCTTCACTGCAACAGAGAAAAAGAAGACCAAAGTAATAAAATGTTACGTTTTACCTTAGTGTTATCTGTTCAGTACCGATCAGACCCAACATAGCAGAAAGTAAGTAAACTCCAATTAAACACTGGGTTTACCTTCTGGGTTAACTACAAGTTTGATAGAGTGGACCCAGAGTAAACCCCAATTAAACACAAAAAGTGAATCCCGGGTTTAGTCGAGGTTTAATTTGGTGATAGGCTGGGTCTGCTTGGTACTGCAGGTTAACATTTAGTTAGAAATATTAATTGACAAGTTACCTTTTTAATGATTACAAAGTGGAGGATAACTGTTTATATTTCTGTTTTATCAAATAGAATAGAAGTGAAAAATACGGCGAGTGTTCGGCTAGTTCCCGAATTATCGCCGATAAGAAAAGTGTCCAATTCGGCACAAACGTTGTGATTTTATCGTATTGGGCTTCGACTGCTCTGTTTTAGCAATAAAGTGTATTAAATAGCCTATTTTCTAAACCACTGATTTAATTAGAATATATTTAAATTCTGCTGTGTTGCGCGTAACAATAGCCAAATGCGTTGTTCAAAGAAACGCGTCGCTCCATGACGTCAACGTACTAACTATGTCAAACAATCAGTACATGTTAATATCATTTTATCTCATACGTGTGGTGTATATTACCCGTGTGATAAACCTTTGCTATATCAAACGGGTGATGCTTTATCAAATACTTCCGGTCCGAACTATTTTTGACACAACCCCTCGCTTCAACGCTTCAGTGACCTATTTTCGAAGACTTGCTAGTACTTTCAACATAACTATATCTACTACACAAATTAATAGAAATTTTTTTTGTCAAAGATTTAAATTACAAATATGAAGGAAAACACATAACTGCGTAGCACAGGCGTCGGAACCGAGGGGTTTTTGTGAGTGGGGTACCCCCCCCCCCTCCCCCACCATTTTTGCAAAGTTATTCATAACCGTAACCACAAGACCCTTTGTTCTTGTTTGTCAAGATTTTTGATAAGTTTAGCCCACTTCCAACTTTCAATTTGCTTTCTGAAGTTTATAAAATAACGATAACTTTCAAGGAGTTCATCCTGACGACGCGATGAAAACAGAGCGCTCTGGTTGTGTTTATATACAAGAACTTACCGAAATAATGTTTCATAAGACTTTTTTTTCACCACCAGTAATCATCCTTATTCACTATTTTCAATTTCGAATCAGAAGGCTAGCCTAGTGTTTGTTTTATTAAACATCAACAACTGTTCCTCGTTCGAGTCAATTCAAACTAACGAGCATTCGCGACTTTGTGTATGTCAACAAACTTGATTATTCAACTCTTCTAATCGGAATTTCCATTTAGTCAAGTGAATAAGCTCTAAGAGAAATTATTTAAGCTAGAAATATTAATTTAAGGTTTATTTCAGTGAAACTTTACATTAAAACAGTTAGATTTCTCTCAGAAATGACGTACTAAATTATATTGCGCAAGGTCACAATAGCCGCATAACACAAAGTTGCATCATCGTTTTTAATCTTTGAAAGAAAAAAAATTCGGGTCACACAAGTCTCAAAAGCTTCATAATATAAATCAAATTGTATGAGATAAATAGAACATCTATAATTGTGTGATTTTATATTTGCTTTATCCAACTCGTTGTAATGGTTATATTCGCTCGGCAAGCCTCGCGAATATATACACCATTTCAACTCGTTGGATAAAGCAAATATAAAATCACACAATATAGATATCCTCTATATACACGTAAAGGGAGTTCCTCCATAACTATCATATTTCATATCTAATAAATTGCACGTTTGATCATTAAAATTTTACTGTGATTTTAAGGGATTTATTTAATAATAAAGATTCACCTTTGACATTTAGGAGCTGGCTGGAGCATGTTCGAACTCAACGTGTGAAATCAACCAGACATGTAAACACAAGAGATATTCCGAGGATAAATTCGTTGAATGTGTTTTGTCAGGTAAAATCATCCGGTAACTTGCTTTAATGCAAATAAATACTATTAAAAATCTTTATGTTTCATCTACCTTATTGGATTTTCTTATGCATATTGACAAAAACTCAAGTGTCAAAGAAAGGTAATTTTTTTCAACATAAGAACTCGTCTAAACGAAATTCATACAAGCCCGTTTGTCGACACGTATTATGTTTCAATTTTAAACAAAATACTATAATACTTCCAAGAATTAAAATTGTTAGACTTAAATATTTATTAAACTAACTGTCAGTTGAAGAAAATAGCATAATAAACTAGAGAAATTGACAACATTGTCGTACCATTTTGTAAAAGTAAAATTTATCCTCTTATCCTACGTATTGATCATATTAATTTTAGTGTAAAATTTCATTGTTTATTATGTGCCTTTATTCATAAGATTGATTTTCAACACGCCTCGTGTTCTGACGGATACTCCCAGTCTGGTTCAGATGAATATGCTAATGTGATATGTGAGGAGGTAAATTATTCATGCTTTAGTATTGAAAAAGAGATGGTGTTTTAAATGCATGTAAAATGAAACCAAGATTTCCAATAATGCAACAAGTAAAATGAAACCGGTTTATTAATTGTTTTCGATATCACGAGTACTGAGCCACGTTCACGGCACAAGCAATGCTAACAGTTTAGAACAACGCATTGAAAGTGTTATTATGCATGATGTTTGAAAATAGTTATATTTAGCAAAAAAATGGATTGACAATTGAAATGTTCCTATGAACATAAAATAAAACACGTACAACTGTGCAAACAACATAACCCACTAAAGCGGGTATAGCATTTTTAAAGGGCTAATTGTTGTTAATGAGAGACATAAACCATTGAAAAAGCAATGCCTTCATACATGTATCTATCAAATATTTCAGTATTTTTTTCATGTACTTTTTACAATGTTTTTTCTTGGAAATGGAATGGAATGAAAATGCGTTCATCCATGCTAGAATCTGCCATGTTTTTACAACCGGTTAGCTCAAAAACATACTTCTCAGCAAGGACTTAGGGATGTTGACATATTATGAACACCGATTAATGAAATCCCTTCGCATTGATCTTGTGATAGACACTTGACCCAGTTAATTGGGTGATGCCATGAAACGTATATTTTTCTACTCAGTGACCTGTGAGATCTGTCACTTGTGCCCTGGCTTTAAGGATGACATGGTCTTCCTCGTATACCTTCTTATCTTATATCTCTGACCAAGGTTTTAAAAATTGCCTTTAACTTCATTTCCGTTGTATCATTGAATGATTTTTAGTAAACCATCTTCAATAAAGATGGTTTACAGTCAAGTAATCATGTACCTGAAGTGGACTACAACAACTGTTAGCTGAAAGTTGTCTTTGAACATTAACTGAATTGTTACGTCGTTCCTACATACAATATTCATATATATGAAATAAAGTACAACTACATTAACTTGTACACATACCCTGACCCTACAGGACTATTCCAATATTGGACACTACCATATGGAGCAAGTTCTGCCAGTCGGTAATGGATCAGGTGCTGAGAGAAAGTGACTTGCAACTGTAGAAGAGGTGAAAGTGAACTTAAATACGGAATTATTACTAACAATTCTAAAGAAACTGGACAAAATATCAACTGCAAACCTTGAGGAAAAGGAAGAGATGTTCAAGTACTTGATATTATTCCCCCCCCCCCCCTACATCAAAAGATGAGCTTATGCAAGCTGATGAATATGCATGTATATCACCAATATATCAGAGATTGTAAAATTGACAACATATTTACAAAAAAAAAATACAGCTTTTGACATAAACAATTGTGATTGAATTAAACAATTATTTAAAAATTAGTTTTAGGAATTGACTCCCTATTACTTGCGCCTGCATCTTTTAAAAGGAGTAAATTAATAGTTGTAATTCTTTTATACTAAGGTGAAATCATTAAGCACTATAAGAAGAGAAAATATGAAGTCGTCAGTCAGACAGCTTCTCATTAACATTATAACAATCAACCTGGCCCAGGAGATCAATTGGTAAGGAAAGGAGAAAAACTAGCCTTCTCCAAGTTAAACTTAAATATTGCCTTGAAAGGTAAAAAAAGCAAAAAACCGATTGCTTGTGTTATTCTTGTTCATATAATAAATTGTTTAATATATATATTGTAGATTATGGAGACAAGCTTTTCGCTTTCGGAGTCAGAAGACGCTCTCCGCGATTGGTTCATAAACCCACCCATGTTGAACATGCCGGACACCGCCACAGAAGCAAATGGGATAAGGATTTTCCTTTATAAGACTTATAATATTGCATTACATTATTCTACGTAAAAGTTTTTGCATCCTCAGGTCGGAGAGGCGGCAACTACGTCCTACGGGACCCAGCGGAGAGCTCCATCTCTTCTTTGAGTGTACTAACTTCCGGGGAGACAAAACCATCAATTTCACCCTTAGAAATGATGTGCTATACACCATAAGATGCATTCTCCCGACGAATTGTCTTAATCTATAAATATAGATTTAGGAAAACTACTGCAATATCTCTTTTAATACAAATACTTAGTATAACAATTTTTAAACCATTCAGAAAATTTGATATAAAATTGGATCAAGCAGCTTTAAACTGTTTTTTAAGTTTTAAAGGGAACTAATTTTCCGGGTAGCTGCATGCTTTTTTTGAAAGTCATTTCGTTCCACTTCCAATAAAATAATTGTTAAATTCTTCGTTTTTTGGTCTTTCCACAACCTCTTCTTTACTTAATGTGGTTTTCTTAATTATTTTTCTCCAGCGCTCTGATTATCTAAATGTCATGCGAATAGAGAGAGATAGAGAGAGAGAGAGAGATATATATATATATATATATATATATATATATATATATATATATATATATATATATATATATATATATATATATATATATAATCACATTCAGGAATACACTAATTTAAATCTACACCATCCTGTTCAAAAACTAATTTCCGCCATATATCGTACACGCCAAATATAATACGTTTACAGTAATTGTAAAGTTCTGTGTACAAAATGATTTTTATTGCTATTCCTCTGAAACCAGAAAAGTTTTCAGATATCAATATATATTTACATTTAACTCTTTAGCTCTTTTTTTTACAGTTATAATGGAAGATATCAAGAAGTCACTTAAAGTTTTTCGGTCACGGGACACCGAGCAGAGTGGACGAGTTTTCACTCCTCTCTGTCATTTTGACTTTATTTTCTTGCTTTGATGCAAATTTGTGCTTCCAAAGTTCATCTGGGTGATTGTCTAGGATAATTTACCCCTTGGAAGTTTTTGATTTTGTACGACTTCGTATATTTCATGTGATTTATTGGAGGATTTTCTAAATCGCACTGAAGAGTGAGTACATACTCAGTTTTGTTTACCAGTCACCTATTGTGTATATATTGAATCGCACCTGTAAATAACTGTAAATACCACTCATTTTGACTTCCTTTTCTGACACTGCAAAATGGCACAATTAATTAAGCCTATCTACATAAAGGATAGTGAATTGTACAAAGAAGAGAACGAATGTATTTCTAATTTCGATCTTCTTGAGGCGGTCAGTCATTGTGTTAGTGCTGATGCTATCAAATGCATCCAGCTCGATCGAAATCTTTGGCGAATTTATTTCACTGATAAACAAAGTAGAGATTCTATTCTATGTGAGGGCTTTGACTTTAAGAACCACCACATCTCTGTATATGACTCGAACCCCTACTCCGCTGGCCTAGAACATCCCAGTGACGAATCGCTCAAAGTTACGATATGCGGGGTTCCCCTCTCAGTTGAAGACTCCGCCATCCTTGAAATGCTGTCAAAGTTAGGAGCTCATCCAAAAAGTGAGCTCAAATATGAAAAAATCAGAAACCCTGCAAACAATAAAATGACAAGCGTTTTGAATGGCAATCGTTTTATATGTATCGAGCCGCTTACATCAAAACCTTTACCACGCTTTAACTACTGTGCTGGGCTTAAATGCAAGATCCTGCATCGCGGGCAACATTCTGACAAGCCTACTGTCTTATGTACAAAATGCTGGAAAAATGACCACTACACCCGTAATTGTCAAAATGAGCAAAGTTGCGCAGCCTGCAAAAACCTGGACACGAACCCGGCTCAAGCGTTTGCGCAAAATTTGTTGCGGATCCAAAAAATGTTGCTACCGTTCAAGGCGCAAAACATGTGCTATCGAATTTCTATCCACGCGATCTTAAGATCTTTGGAGAAAACTTCAAATCTGCAGAGCAGGCCTATCAGCTAACCAAAGCTATTCGTACAGGCAACCTTGTGGCAGCAGACAAAATTCGAGATGCCAAGTCAGCTTTGGAGTGCAAGCTAATCGGCAACACCGTTACTAACACCCCACAGTGGAGGGATGATGCTGATGATGTCATGGAGAAAATATTATGTGCAATGATCGATCAGTTAAGGTAGTTCGCGGGTTTACTGCTTGCGAGAAAACCTACCCTGAAAATTTGTCCGCGTGATCAATAGGTTTCAGAGATTTATTTCTAAAATTTATTTGAGATTCGTCTGCATAGTTATAATGTTATCGTGATTCAAACACAGTGTCGCTGATAAAATCAAGCAACGCCATTTCAATGAAATATATAGTCAAATGCATATCTTAGTCGAAAACCGCATTTCAAAACTATGCTCCAAACTTTTAAACGATCTAGACGAACTTAATTATACCCAACACAATAACAGAAGAGATAATTTTAAATCAGTTCATAAAAAAAAATCAATATGTGTTTTCGGCCAATTTTTCGTAAAACAACTTTAAAGATTTAAAAGATTTCACAAAATCCTATATTTTTATCACGACGTTAGCCCGACGTCATCAATTTCTTTCTTCTGAGAACCAAATATGAAAATGCACTGGTTGACCAGACTAGCTGATTAACACATATTAGAACATGCAAATCTAATTAACATTATTATGAATGTTTTCGAATGCATAAAGGGAATTAATGTAAGGTTGTGAAGAGAAGAAACATAACTACTTTTCTTTTCAATGAGCCAGTCATGCATTCAATGCAAAAATAATTACCATACAAGTATTGCCATATAAACAAGTTTGTAATCGCATACGATACATATTAAAAGCCAAAATAATTTTAATAGTTAGATCGGTATTTGAAAATACAGAATTCATAATTGTGAAACGAGCGAAGTTAATGCATACGGTTCAATTTATTTACAATGTACTTGTCTAAACATAAATTAGATTAAAGAGTTCCAACGCACACTCATACCTTATAGCATTCAATGCGACAGTGTATGTCATCTTAAAATTTTTAGCACTTGATAATTATAAATGTTTGTATAAACTGCAATTTAGCTTTTTGAAATATTTCATTTTATGTTTCTAAAGATCATTTGTTATTTCTAAATGAAATGTATGAGTTTGCTATGACGGTCAACTCTTTACGTCGAATCCTCTTGTGACGTCAGCAAACCCGCGAGCTACGTTAAAGGAAATGAATGATCTTTTAGCTTCCTCCAGGCCCCATACCATCTTCGCCCACTCCGTATACAATATCTACTGGGGCACCGGCTTGGACTACGAAAAAACCGCACATACTGCTCCAGATGCATGGCCCGGTCAGAACAAGTTCGGCAAGCTGTTACAGCGTCTTGCGGACAAACGACGAACGAAGCCGCGTTCCGTCTCCATGCCCAGAGCGGTAAAAACCAGGCAGCAAGGCATCGATAAGTACACGTGTTAATCTGTCTCAACTAACTCTATTAACCGGACACAACGATGACTTCTGTTAAATTTATTTCTTTGAACTGTCGTGGACTTACTGATTAATAAAAAGAGTAATTTTATACAATTGGGTTAATGATATTAATTGTGATGTCGTATTTTTACAAGAGACACATTTTATATCTGAAAAAGAATATAGTTTTAACTAGTGGGTATTGTTTTTTTTACAAAAAAACACATGTCTCCCCTTCTCCCCAAGGATTGTAATATGGGGCAAATTTAACAAATATTATTCAATAGTACACCTAAGTGTATTATTATTGTTCTTTGTTTAAAGTTTGAAGTCCTTCTGCCAAAGTATATTCAGGAGTTGAACAATGAAGTTTTTTCTAATTTGACTTTGAAATAAAAATTTTAGGTCAAGGTCAAAAATTTTGGTAAGGTTCAACTAGGTTATATACCATCTATTCATGATACAAGTTAAAAGTCTGTATGTTAAAGGAGTCTTGTGTTATGGTCCGGACAATATTTTTTATGAAAAGCTTGACCTTGAAATACAAAATAGGTCAAGGTCAAAACTTTTGGTGGCGTGCACTCCTTCTCAATACCATCTACCTATGTTCCAAGTTTGAAGTCTTAATGTCAAAGGGTATTAAAGTTATGACCCAGACAACATTTTATTATTTTTTTCTTAATTTGACCTTGAGTAAAACAAGGTCAATGTCAAATATTATTCAATAGTACACCTAAGTGTATTAATATTGTTCTTTGTTTAAAGTTTGAAGTCCTTCTGTCAAAGTATATTCAGGAGTTGAACAATGAAGTTTTTTCTAATATGACCTTGAAATAAAAGTTCTAGGTCAAGGTCAAAATTTTTGGTAAGGTTCAACTAGGTTATATACCATCTATCTATGATACAAGTTAAAAGTCTGTATGTTAAAGGAGTCTTGTGTTATGGTCCGGACATTATTTTTTATCAAATGCTTGACCTTGAACAACAAAATAGGTCAAGGTCGGATCTTTTGGTGGCGTGTACTCCTTCTCAATACCACCTACCTATGTTCTAAGTTTGAAGTCTTAATGTCAAAGGGTATTAAAGTTATGACCCAGACAAAATTTTATTACTTTTTTCTTAATTTGACCTCGAGTAAAACAAGGTCAAGGTCAAATATTATTCAATAGTCCACCTAAGTTTATTATTGTTGTTCTTTGTTTAAAGTTTGAAGTCCTTCTGTCAAAGTATATTCAGAAGTTGAACAATGAAGTTTTTTTCAAATATGACCTTGAAATAAAAATACTAGGTCAAGGTCAAAATTTTTGGTAAGGTTGAACTAGGTTATATACCATCTATCTATGATACAAGTTAAAAGTCTGTATGTTAAAGGAGTATTGTGTTATGGTCCCGACAATATTTTTTATCAAAAGCTTGACCTTGAAGAACTTAACAGGTCAAGGTCAAAACTTTTGGTGGTGTGCACTCCTTCTCAATATTATCTACCTATGTTCCAAGTTTGAAGTCTTAATGTCAAAGGGTATTTAAGTTACGGCCTGGACAAATTTGGATGAAGAAGAAGAAGAAGAATAAGAAGAACTAGAGCAAAGCTCGTTGCAAAGCAACGAGTGGGTCTTCCGTTAATGTCGGAAGTAAAGCTGGAAGTACCTGTAAGAAGCAGAGCTCTTAAACCATTAACAAGAGTAACTAAAATAAAAAGATGAAAAAATCGAATTATTCCTGGTACGACTTAACAAAATCCGAATGATTTTATGTACGATTTACCAAAAACCTTTCCGAATTAAAGAACAACTTAACAAAAAAAATCCGAATTGTTCAAGTACGACTTAACAATAATTTTTGGTACGAGTTAATTTTACTTTGAACATTACGCTATTTTTTAAACCAAGGACACGGAAACAAAATTTCCGGAAAAATCAATTTTTAAACCCCGATATCTCTTTAATGAATCGTCCGATTTTAAAACGGCTTTCAGTGTTAGATTCAGCTTGATAAGCCCTATAAAACACATATTCGTTTTTGATTTGATCTGAAAATTCATTTTTTTGAAAAATTTGTTTCACTTCCGGTTTCGACCGGAAGTGACAGATTTTCATTTCGAGCCTTATTACAGAGGTAAATCGACCAAATCATAACCATTGAAAATTTCAGGCCTCTATCTTAAAGCGTTTTTGAGAAAAGTCCGGGACAAAATGACTTTTTGAAATTTTTAAAAATGACGTCACGTCGAAACGGAGGTGATGTTCTCTTCCAAATTTTAACATTCTTAAGGGACGCCAACTTGCAAAAATCTCTGAAAATTTCATTAAAATCAGTAAAAAACCTTTTGAGTTATGAAGCAAAAAAGGAGTCAGAAGAAAAGAAAAAGAATACTAATAATAACTAGAGCAAAGCTCGTTGCAAAGCAACGAGTGGGTCTTCCGTTAATGTCGGAAGTAAAGCTCGAAGTTCCTGTAAGAAGCAAAGCTCTTAAACCAATAACAAGAGTAACTTAAATAAAAAGATGAAAAAATCGAATTATTCCTGGTACGACTTAACAAAATCCGAATGAATTTACGTACGACTTAACAAAAACCTTTCCGATTTCAAGAACGACTTAACAAAAAAAATCCGAATGTGTTACAGTACGACTTAACAATTAATTTTTAGGTACAAGCTAATTTAACCAAGAACTTGATACTAATTTCTTAACCAAAAAACGCGGAATCAAAATTTCCGGAAAAATCATTTTTTGAACTCGTATATCTCTGTAATGCATCGTCTGATTTTAAAACGGCTTTCGGTGTTAGATTCAGCTAAATAAGCTCTATAAAACACATATTCATTTTTGATTTGATCAGAAAATTCATTTTTTCGAAAACTTTGATTCCCTTCCGGTTTCGACCGGAAGTGACAGATTTTCATTTCCAGCCTTATTACAGAGGTAAATCGATTAAATCATAACCATTGAAAATTTCAAGCCTCTATCTTAAAGCAATTTTGAGAAACGCCGCGGACAAAATGACTTTTTGAAAATTTTAAAAATGACGTAACGTAAAAACGGAAGTGACGTTTTCAAAGAAACTTCCCAAACTTTGAGGTATTATAGTTGCACACAACCTCTGAAAATTTCATCAAAATCGGTTGTAAACTTTTTGAGTTATAAAGCCGAAAAGGAGTCAGAAAAAAAAATAAAAAGAATAATAATAATAATAGAACTAGAGCAAAGCTCGTTGCAAAGCAACGAGTGGGTCTTCCGTCAATGTCGGAAGTAAAGCTGGAAGTTACTGTAAGAAGCAGAGCTCTTAAACCAATAACAAGAGTAACTAAAATAAAAAGATGAAAAAAATCGAATATTCCTGGTACGACTTAAAAAAATACGAATGATTTAATGTACGACTTAACAAAAACCTTTCCGATTTTAAGAACGAATTAATAAAAAAAATCCGAATGTGTTACAGTACGACTTAACAATTATTTATGGTACGAGTTAATGTTACTTTTAACATTACGCTATTTTTTAAACCAAGGACGCGGAATCAAAATTTCCGGAAAAATCAATTTTTGAACCCCGATATCTCTGTAATGCATCGTCCGATTTTAAAACGGCTTTCAGTGTTAGATTCAGCCAAATAAGCTCTACAAAACACATATTCACTTTTGATTCGATCTAAAAATTCCTTTTTTCGAAAAATTTGTTTCACTTCCGGTTTCGACCGGAAGTGCCCGATTTTCATTTCCAGCCTTATTACAGAGGTAAATCGACCAAATCATAACCATTGAAAATTTCAAGCCTCTATCTTAAACCGTTTTTGAGAAACGCCGCGGACAAAATGACTTTTTGAAATTTTTAAAAATGACGTTACGTCAAAACGAAAGTGACGTTGTCAAGAAAACTTTAACATCTTTGAGGGATAACAGTTTCACATTATCTCTGAAAATTTCATCAAAATCAGTTGGAAACTTTTTGAATTATAAAGCCGAGAAGGAGTCAGAAAAAAAAAGAAAAAGTATAATAATAATAAAAAGAAACCGAAGAATAACAAGAGGGTCTTCCGTTGAAAACGGAAGACCCTAAAGAAACCGAAGAATAACAAGAGGGTCTTCCGTTGGAAACGGAAGACCCTAATAAAAAGAAACCGAAGAATAACAAGAGGGTCTTCCGTTGAAAACGGAAGACCCTAATGAGAAAGTCGACAAAAACAATATGTCTCCCCTTTGAAAGGGGAGACATAATTCAGGCTGGAAAGGTACATCTTTTCATAGTTTTTCTACTTCTTCACAAAGTAAAGGTGTCTCAATTCTGATAAGTAGCAAATTTCACTTTACATTACTAAACCAGCATAAATCTGCAGATGGCAGAATTATACTGTTGAATATAGAACATGATAGTAAAATTACTACACTTGTGAATATTTATGCTCCTAATTCTGAGAACGATCGGGTTGATTTTTTTAAAAAGGCTTCAAAATGGATTTCAAAGTATTCTATTAATAATGAAAATGTAATTCTTGTAGGAGATTTCAACTGTTCTCTGTTAAAAGATTAAGATAAGAGTTTAAATAGTTTTAAAAATCTACAAAACCATTTTGATTTTGTCGATCTTTGGGCAAAAATTAAACCAGAAAAAAATGGTTTCACTTGGTGTGATGGTAGCGACACCGCAATAAACAGAATAGACTTTGTTTTTTAACGCACCTTTTCTGCTATAAACCGGAAAATATATACTTACGTAGGCCGCCGTCCGTCTCAAATGTAAGAATGAGCGACCACATTGCTTTAATTTTTAAATGCGAAATTTCCTCCAATAGCAGGGGGAAGGGATATTGGAAGCTAAATACGTCTGTACTTTTTGATATACAGTATTGTAAAATTATCAACGATTTTTTATTGCATTTACCAGATGATTTTAAGCTAGAGATGAATCCAAAAACTAAATGGAAATTGATCAAACTTCAAGTTAAAAATTTAAGTATTAGTTATTGTAAAGAAAAAAGCAAAAATATGAAACGGAAAATACAACTTATCGAGAGTGAATTAGAGCAAATACAACATCAACATCATTTAAATATTAATATGATACGGAAAAAAGAATTAGAGAATGAGTTAGACGCATTATATGAAATTGAATAAAAAGGAGCACAAATAAGGTCAAGGGCCAAATGGATTGACGAGGGAGAAAAAAAATCATCCTACTTCTTAAGACTTGAAAATAAGCATCAATCAAAAAATGTTATAAATAAAGTAAGCAATGCAGGATCGACCTTTGTAAAGACTTACGATATCTTAAATGAACTATGTAAGTTCTATGAAAATCTTTATTCCTCAAAAGATATACCGCTAAATGAAATTGAATCATATCTTGCCCAAATTAATACATCCGCTGTGTTGTCAGAAAATGATAAAAAATACTGTGAAAATTTCCCAACATTACAAGAATGCACAGAAGCTGTAAATAGAATGAAAAATAATAAGTCACCTGGAATAGACGGTTTACCTGTTGAATTTTATAAGATGTTTTGGAAAAATATCCGGAATTTTCTATATGAAGCTACATCCCAAATTTATATCGAAGAAGAATTAACTTCTACACAAAAATGTTCAGTTCTTTCACTTATACATAAAAAGGGGAATTAGATAAGTTAGAAAATTACAGACCAATAAGTCTCACTAATTGTGACTATAAAATAATTGCATTTCTATTTGCCAGAAGATTACAAAAATTAATTGATAGGTTAATAAGTAAAAATCAATCGGGTTATATAAAAGGAAGATATATTGGCAATAACGCTAGGCTTATTCTGGATATTTTCGAATATTGCGAAAATACAAATCAAGAAGGAATTCTCTTATTTGCTGACTTCCAAAAAGCGTTCGATTCAGTCGAATGGAATTCTTTAATAAAATCACTAGAAAAATTCAATTTTGGGAATAACTTTATTAAATGGATAAAAATTTTGTATACCAATCCAAATTTCTGTATCAAAAATAATGGTTGGATTTCTAAAAAATGTAAAATGCACAGAGGAATACGACAAGGATGTCCCGTATCAGCAATACTATTTTTATTTGTAATGGAAATTCTAAATGAAAAAATTAATAGCTCAAATTCAATTCGAGGCTTTAGGGTAGAAAATATGGAAAAAGAAATAAAATGTATTCAACATGCCGATGATAACACCTTTCCTTTAAGAGACATAACCTCTTTAGAAAAAGCAATCCAAATCATAGAAAATTTTGGAAATATTTCAGGAACAAAATTAAATCTATCAAAAACTGAATGTATAGTATTGGGAGAACTTAGAAACATTCTTAAGGAGGATACAACCATAAAAAATATCAAAATAAACATAAATACAGTAAAATGTCTAGGTATTTACATAGGGCATAATAAAATAGAGTGTAATGAAAAAAACTGGCTATGTAAGCTGAGAGAGTTCGAAAAAATATTGGACTTTTGGCGAACAAGAAAGCTAACTCTTTTCGGAAAATGCCAGCTAATTAATTCTTTAATTGTTTCTAAGCTTCTTTATGTCGCAACAATACTTGAAAACCCTGATCAAACTATATTGAAACAAGTAAACAAAATTATTTTCTCGTTTCTATGGGGGGAAAGAGAAAGAATATAGCGTAAAACTCTAATAAGACATATATCAGATGGAGGGATTGGTATTACCGACTTTGAAACTAAGGTCAAAGCTTTAAAAGCATCATGGGTTTCAAAACTTATTCATTCTAACAATGATTTAAATCAACTCTTAAACGCTTGTATAGAAAGATATAATTTAGATATCTCTTATCTATTAAACACTAATATTATTAACGCACAAGACCTAAATATCAAACACCTCCCAAATTTTTATAAGGAAGTAATATGCGCTTTTAATGAATGTAAAAACACTGATCGAGAAAATACCCAGTTTCAGAATATATGGTTCAATAGAAATATAACGTATAAAGGAAAAAGAGTCTTTTTTCCAAATTGGATTAAAAGCGGTTTTAAGTACGTGAGTGATTTATTCAATTCAAATGGATTCAAACCAATGAAAGAAATCAAAGAGATTCTGATATCTACAAACAATTACCTATGTGAATATATAACTCTAAAAAGTGCCCTTAAAAAATATGCCGCTAACATTAACTTACAGAATATAACACATAATAGGAGTAAAAAGTTGTATTTCAATTTCCATGGCTATTTCGAACATGTCGAAGGAAAAAAATCTAAATTTTTTTTACCACATCTTATTACAAAAAAAACTCAAAAGAGCCTAGAATGAAAAATTTTTGGTCCAAACTTTTTTGTATTGATGACCGTCAATTGTGGGGTAATATCTACCAAGAAAAAGTGAAAAAGATATTTGATAAAAATGTATCGGAATTTAATTACAAATTAATACACAATATTTTATCTTGTAATAAATGTGTAAGTAAATGGAAAGAAAATGTTGACAAAAACTGTCTGAACTGTAATGTAGAAGAAGATATTAAACATCTAATTTTTGATTGCTGTATATCTAACCCCATTTGGAAGAAAGTATCTGATATCTTAAATATAAATGTTACATGGAAAATTATTGTTATTGGTTTTCCAGCATATTGCAACAAAAACACGTTTATCTTTAATAATGTTGTATCTTTTGTAGCATATAAAATATACAAATATAAAATGAAATGTAGAGTTTTGAACGACATTGTTACATATAATGGTTTATTATGTTTTTTGAAAGGTGCACTGACACAGTTTTATATGACAGTTAAATCAGCAAAAAGCATTATGTTTAATTTTGATATTCTTAATAGATTGAATGAAAAATTTTAATTATATTTCAAGTTATGTTTGTCTAAAGGTGACCTGGCCTTTAGATTATTAAACTGGTAGGGGGAGTCTCTGGACACTTGTACTGATTTCCCTTACACATATCTACCAGAAAAATATTTTGCTGTTACATGTATTAGCTATATTTATGTACAAATCTAAATATTATGCTTATAGTTGAAAATTTACTTGTAAATGAATGCCATTGTGAAGAATATAACTCTAAAGGTGACCAGACCTTTAGATTTTAAAACTGGTAGGGGGATTCTCTGGACACTTATACTGTTATTCCCCCTACGCATCTAACAGAGAAATATACTGTTACATAAACCTGCTAAATACTTATGTACAGATCTAAACATATGTTTGATATATATATATATATATATTTTTTTTCATGTAAAAATCTGGTTACTTGTAAATGAATATTTTTCTCCTTTTTTTTCGTGCTAAATTGTAGTACAAAATTTTTTTCCAAAAGGTATGTTGTACTAAGCCTCTGCGCAGGCCCACTACCTTCTGTTTTGTTACATATAAATGATTGAATAAATGTGTGGAAACAACAACAACCAAAAGAGAAAAAAAAGAGGTCACTTAATTACGTAGAAACAATTGAGCTTCAGATACTTGGGGGGGCTTCACAAACTAAAACAATAATGAAGGGGAACATGATATAGAAAAAGTTGCTTGAAAATGCAAGGCAAACTGCAAATCAATGGAAATTAAATTAGAATTTGTACAAAAATAGATGAAGGTTTTGAAAGTTGAGACTGAAAAATTGAGGGAGGAAAATCGACATGTAAAGCCTGAAAATATTTATCTAGAAGAAGAATTACTAACACTGAAAGAGGAAAAACCAAAAATAGAAGTTGACTATAACAAGTCCCAGACTATTATGACACCTTTCTTTTCAAATTGTTTGGAGGATGAAAGCTTTGTCAAAGATCTAACTAATCACAGTACAGATGAATCTGATGATTGTGAGGCAAACGGCGACGAAGATATTTCTAAAACCCCATCAAAGAAAATCAGAAAAGAATTAAAACAACATATCTGTGAGCCGATGCTCACTAGTGATACCCCTGCTCTGATGTGAATATGCAAAATAAGCAAAGTCGACATTTAACAGAAAGCTGGCATCCGATTGGCCAAAACAAATAGTGTTAAAATTTCAAGCATCTGCGGTAAATAGCTGCTGAGAAATCTTTGAGGAAAATTTGTTTGAAAATTTTGGCCAAAATAAACGAAGTACTCATTTACCAGGAAGTTGCCGTCCGATTGGTACAAAAATATATCCCACAATATGGCATGCCTTAACAAACACTGTGTAACAATTTCAAGCATCTGCGATAAATAGTTGCTGAGAAAATTTTGGCTAAAAATAAACAGTCATTATTTAACAGGAAGTTGATGTCCGATTGATACAGAAATATATCCAATTATATTGCATGCCAAAACAAATAGTGTGTTAAAATTTCAAGCATCTGCAATAAATAGTTGCTGAGAAATCTTTGACGGAAATTTGTTTGAAAATTTTTGCTAAAATAAACAAAGTACACATTTAACAGGAAGTTGACGTCGGATTGGTACAAAAATATATCCCACGATATGGCATGCCTATACAAATACTGTGTAATAATTTCAAGCATCTGCGATTAACAGTTGCTCAGAAATCTTTGAAGGAAATTTGTTTGAAAATTTTTGCTAAAAATAAACAAAGTCGTCATTTAACAGGAAGTTGATGTCTGATTGGTACAAAAATATATCCCACGATATGGCATGCCTATACAAATATTGTGTAAAAATTTCAAGCATCTGCAATAAATAGTTGCTGAGAAATCTTTGACGAAAATTTGTTTGAAAATTTTGGTTAAAGAATAAGATAAGATAAATAGTTGCTGAGATAAAAGTGAATCCCGGGTTTAGTCGAGGTTTAATTTGCTGATAGGCTGGGTCTGATCGGTACTGCAGGTTAACATTTAGTTAAAATTATTAATTGACGAGTTACCTTTTTAATGATTACAAAGTGGAGGATACCTCTTCTGTTTTATCAAATAGAATAGAAGTGAAAAATACGGCGAGTGTTCGGCTAGTTCCCGAATTATCGCCGATAAGAAAAGTGTCCAATTCGGTACAAACATTGTGATTTTATCGTATTGGGCTTCGACTGCTCTGTTTTAGCAATAAAGTGTATTAAATAGCCCATTTTCTAAACCACTGATTTAATAAGAATATTTTTAAATTTTGCTGTGTTGCGCGTAACAATGTCAAACAATCAGCACATGTAGGAGTTTGAAGATTTTGGGAAGTCTTATTTCTTTTTTTTTTTTGCTTGTCAAGATTTTTTGGATGAGTCTGCCCCCCCCCCCCCACTTTCAAAAACGATTCTACGTGCCTGCATATTGACAACACCTCAAGTGTCAAAGAAAGCTAATTTTTTCAACATAAGAACTCGTCTAAACGAAATTCATACAAGCCCGTTTGTCGACACGTATTATGTTTTAATTTTTAACAAAATACTATAATACTTCCAAGAATTGAAATTGTTAGACTTAAATATTCATTAAACTAACTGTCAGTTGAAGAAAATAGCATAATAAGCTAGAGAAATTGACAACATTGTCGTACCTTTTCGTAAAAGTAAAATTTATCTTCTTATCCTGGGTACTGATCGTATTAATTTTAGTGTAAAATTTCATTGTTTATTATGTGCCTTTATTCATAAGATTGATTTTCAACACGCCTCGTGTTCTGACGGATACTCCCAGTCTGGTTCAGGTGAATATGCTAATATGATATGTGAGGAGGTAAATTATTCATGCTTTAGTATTGAAAAAGAGATGGTGTTTTAAATGCATGTAAAATGAAACCAAGATTTCCAATAATGCAACAAGTAGAATGAAACCGGTTTATTAATTTTTTTCGATATCACGAGTACTGACCCACGTTCACGGCACCAACAATGCTAACAGTTTAGAACAACGCATTGAAAGTGTTATTATGCATGATGTTTGAAAATAGTTATATTTAGCCAAAAAAGTGATTGACAATTGAAATGTTCCTATGAACAAAAAATAAAACACATACAACTGTGCAAACAACATAACCCACTAAAGCGGGTATAGCATTTTTAAAGGGCTAATTGTTGTTAATGAGAGACATAAACCATTGAAAAAGCAATGCCTTCATACATATATCTATCAAATATTTCAGTATTTTTTTTCCGGTACTTTTTACAATGTTTTTTCTTGGAAATGGAATGGAATGGAAATGCGTTCATCCATGCTAGAATCTGCCATGTTTTTACAACCGGTTAGCTCAAAAACATACTTCTCAGCAAGGACTTAGGGATGTTGACATATTTTGAACACCGATTAATGGAATCCCTTCGCATTGATCTTGTGATAGACACTTGACCCAGTTAATTGGGTTTTTTATGCCATGAAACGTATATTTTTCTTCTCAGTGACCTGTGAGATCTGTCACTTGTGCCCTGGCTTTAAGGATGAAATGGTCTTCCTCGTATGCCTTCTTATCTTATATCTCTGACCAAGGTTTTCAAAATTGCCTTTAACTTCATTTCCGTTGTATCATTGAATGATTTTTAGTAAACCATCTTCTATAAAGATGGAACTCATTTTCCGTTCGTTTTCTTTGCTTGATAGCGTTCGAAACGGTCAAGTAATCATGTACCTGAAGGGGTCTACAACAACTGTTATCTTAAAGTTGTCTTTGAACATTAACTGAATTGTTACGTCGTTCCTAAATACAATATGCATATATATTAAATAAAGTACAACTACATTAACTTCTACACATACCCTGACCCTACAGGACTATTCCAATATTCGCACTACCATATGGAGCAAGTTCTGCCAGTCGGTAATGGATCAGGTGCTGAGAGAAAGTGACTTGCAACTGTAGAAGAGGTGAAAGTGAACTTAAATACGAAATTATTACTAACAATTCTAAAGAAACTGGACAAAATATCAACTGCAAACTTTGATGAAAAGGAAGAGGATGTTCAAGTACTTGATATTACTCCCCCCCCCCCTCATCCCCACATCAAAAGATGAGCTTATGCAAGCTGATGAATATGCATGTATATCACCAATATATCAGAGATTGTACAATTTATAACATATTAAAAAAAAAATACAGGTTTTGACATAAACAACTGTGATTGAATTAAACAATTATTTAAAAATTAGATTTAGGAATTGACTCCCTATTACTTGCGCCTGCATCTTTTATAAGGAGTAAATTAATAGTTGTAATTCTTTTATACTAAGGTGAAATCATTTAGCACTATAAGAAGAGAAAATATGAAGTCGTCAGTCAGACAGCTTTTCATTAACATTATAACAATCAACCTGGCCCAGGAGATCAATTGGTAAGGAAATGAGAAAATCTAGCCTTCTCCAAGTTAAACTTAAATATTGCCTTGAAAGGTAAAGAAAGCAAAAAACCGATTGCTTGTGTTATTTTTGTTCATATAATAAATTGTTTAATATATATATTGTAGATTATGGACACAAACTTTTCGCTTTCGGACTCAGAAGACGCCCTCCGCGATTGGTTCATAAACCCACCCATGTTGAACATGCCGGACACCGCCACAGAAGCAAACGGGATAAGGATTTCCCTTTATAAGACTTATAATATTGCATTACATTATTCTACGTAAAATTTTTTGCATCCTCAGGTCGGAGAGGCGGCAACTACGTCCTACGGGACCCAGCGGAGAGCTCCATCTCTTCTATGAGTGTACTAACTTCCGGGGAGACAAAACATCAATTTCACCCTTAGAAATGATGTGCTATACACCATAAGATGCATTGTCCCGACGAAATGTTTTAATCTATAATTATAGATATAGGAAAACTACTGCAATATCTCTTTTTATACAAATACTTAGTATAACCATTTTTAAAACCATTCAGAAAATTTGATATAAAATTGGATCAAGCAGCTTTAAACTGTGTTTTTTTTTTAGTTTTAAAGGGATCTAATTTTCCGGGTAGCTGCATGCTTTTCCTGGAAATCATTTCGTTCCACTTCCAATAAAATAATTGTTAAATTCTTCGTTTTTTTGGTCTTTCCACAACCTCTTCTTTACTTTATGTGTTTTTTAAAATCATTTCTCTCCAGCTCTCTGATTATCTAAATGTCATATATATATATAATACGTTTACAGTAATTGTAAAGTTTTGTGTTCAAAATGATTTTTATTGCTATTCCTCTGAAACCAGAAAAGTTTTCAGATATCAACAAATTATTACATTTAACTTTTTAGCTCTTTTTTTTTTACAGTTATAATGGAAGATATCAAGAAGTCACTTAATTACTTAGAGACAATTGAGCATCAGATACTTGGGGGGCTTCACATAATAAAAATGAAGGGGAACATGATATAGAAAAAGTTGCTAGAAAATAGCAACAAGATTTTGAGTCTAAAGAAAGAGGATGACAGCACTTCTTCTCTAGAGTTTGATGATAGAGTTGATGAGAAAAGTCCCAGCACAGCAACTGTTTCTGACTATCCAATGCCAACTGAAAGTGGATTTTAGTAGTAAAGTTATTGATTTGTTTCTGCTGATGATAAACGATGATACTAACAAGTTTGTTAACTTAGTGGTTTGACTCAAACTTCATCAAATAATTGTTTTAAAATATTAAGGATATCATTAGAGGTATACCGCTGTTGGTTGAAATAAGAGACGACCTAAGGAAAGGAGACCATGGACGGAGGGTGGAAAGAGGGTCAAGGAGAGAGAAAATGCCCGCTGGGAGGATCGTGCCCCGGTTGTTTTTTCCATTGGTTTAATTTTCCAGTAAACGTTATCATTCAAGCTGATATTTTTCTGTTTTATTTCGTCTTAAGTATACAAAAATAATTCCTTGTGGTAATCACCTTTGGGGTCTAAATTTGAAATTTCTATTTCATCACCCAAAGCGTAAAAACAGCTTTGTTTCAATGACAAAAATTGCAAGCTCCTTATCTCGCTTGCAGGTGTGCTTGTAACACATTAACTGTTTCTAAAACGTTCAAAATGTTTTTCGTTGTATATCGTGGGTAGCACATGACGTATATATTGAATGTATAAAAGGAAAGGAAACTAAAGTTTCGTGATTCTTAGGATGATTTTGGTATTTCTATGTTGAGTTTTGCGCCTTGCCGCCAAGAATTTGTGGAACAAAGAAAATTACACTTGAAGAAAATGCCAACATTTGTTTCTTCTTTCAAAACGTTTCACCAATGAAAAAAATTCTGACGAACATCAACTATATCATTGCGCGTGTCTAAATAAAACAAGATACGATTCGCAATGTTGCTTGCTTTGATGTAGGAAAATTCTTGTCGTTAAAGGAGCCGGCTACGCAAGAACCCATTCTTAAACACGCGGACGTGCAAATAGTACCAAGCCAATTAAAGATGAACACCGCTCGTAAAGAGGCACCGTCACACAGGTACTTGTATATAAACCCTTCGATTTAAAGGAAAAACTGACAAGACATACTGACAACTTTCCAAGGACGTGATATCCGAATTCACAGAGAATTTTACCGCGATGCTCTTGAATTGGCAAACGTTCTAAGACTTCTTCTCTGTATTGTATCAACAACGGACCACTCTCGACATTTGATGGATTAGATTTTCATTAAATATAATTTGACAAAGGTATGTTACTTCATTATTTATGTAAACAGAATAATGCTGAGTGATTTTCTTAGAAATCAAGAGAAAGTATTTAAAATTGATTGTATATATGTCTTCACTTCAAAGGAGGGGTGGAGCCTTCATTTTTTCGGCAACTTTCATTTGCTATAAATTTGAATACATCATTGTGTAGGTATGTCATATGGTGTATATCTGTTTGAAAAAAATAAGTCAACTTCCTGTCAAATGACAGATTTGGTTATTTTTGACGGAAGTTTGTGAACTAGTATTTGTCCCAGTTTTTTCATAACAGATACTTGAAATTAACTCACAAATTTTGATTAGGCATGTTACATATAAAGTTGAATTCATCATTTTACAAATATAATGCCAAATTCCTGTTAAATGATAACTTCGTTTATTGTATTTTTGTAACATTTGGGATATCTAGTGAGTATTACTTCCATATTACTTTTTAATACGTACATCTAACAAATTATATCAGTGTTTACAAAAAAGAAAAACAAAGACGATTGTACAGGGATTTTATTGGTTGTTTTTATTCATTACTTGTGTACTGATCTGTAGTTATTCTATCTTTAATGTGTTACAACCTTTAGCTATAGAACCATGAAACCATGAAAGACCGCATAGGTAAACCTAAAGCTGGCAGGACGTGTCTGTGTTTTAAAAAGATAAACGTAATCCTACACAGGGACAGAGCCAGCGGCGACCAGTAGTTCATGAAAAAAATATATATATAAATTGGTAAACTGACATAGTTTGAACGAACTCTATGTTTGATTTACTGTTAACCTAATCTTTCAAAATCTTTGATGATAAGAAAGTTTCTTTCTTCACTAGTACATTTCCAATAGTGTGTGTTACCCCTTTAGCTTTACACACACACGCTGTCACCATGTTATTGTTCTGATCTTCGTCTTTACATATTTTGTTCTTCAAATTTCCTTAAAACCACTTCAGGGATGTGGACATTTCCGTTGATAAAAGTGAAATATATGTGGTCATCTGGGACTTCATCTAATGGTATAAGACCAGTCAACTCTTCTTTACCTTCATCGACATCTGAATAAATTATAAAGAAATTCAATTAGTTGAAGACAAATGAGAAAGAAACTTTATACTGATTTTGAAATAGGTCATTCCGCGTAAATATGACTGTAAAATTATTATACAAATGTATGCGTGTATACTATACACACGGATGATAAAACATGCAAACCGCTGTCAACAAATATATAACGATTTCATTAACTTGAATTACATGTATTTTTCTAAGGATTTTATTCTGCGTTTTAAACATAGAATTTTTACATAAACTTATCATTTTATACTACAGGGTGTGTATTTATTTTAAAAAAAACGCGCGGATTTAGATGGGGGTATCTATGTATATACAGGTAAAGTAGTTACTAAATACACTATAGTGACTCAAGTTTATACTTACGATCCGATAAATACCTAAATACTTTCCCCTGACCTGAAATTTAAAGTTTTTCCTTTTACTTCCAACTGAAGAGGCAAAGCTACACCCGTCCCGAAATATCTCTCACATTCGCGTGTAAGGGGTTTTCCGCCATTTAACGACCCTACTAATGAACGAAAATCCCGTGCTACCAATCTTACCGTGTGAATGTGGTCGGCCTGCCAAAAAGTTTATAAATGGTAACAACCAATGGTAAACATTGGTACCATTGGTATAATAATGGTGATTAAAAATACCGACGGTTACCATCTGAAAAACTGTGAACGCACCCATTGTCTGTTTCTTTACTTTTTTTGTTCAATTTTCGCTTTATGATCATTATCTCTGTTTGCAAATTTCGAAATTATTTTTTCCTCCAAGAGCCGTTGAATACGAACCAAGTTGTACTAATGGAATGTCATTGTCGGAGTTGCATAATTTCTTCATAATTTAACAGAAAATTACCATGAAATATTTAAAATTTTATTAGAAACACTGAAAAAAGACGCCATTTTGAAATAAGAGGCGGCCATCTTCAAAATGACCAAAAATTGAATTTTTTCTCAACCTTAGCCGCCACACTATTACAACGGAATTTTATAATGTCACAGGAATATGGGCACAAGAGGTCATGCAAGGCTTCTAGAAGATCAAAGGGTTCCCTAGAGTTTAGGAGCCGTCGATGGATGCCTTATTCAAATTAAAGCACCCCAGGAAAAATATCATCCATTGTCCTTTTTCAACAGGAAAAAGGACTACTCTGTTATTTACAGGAGTATATATTATGTAATTCATTAGCAATTTTAAACACTTGGATCAATCGAATTCATTCAAATATACATGTAAATTATTTTAAAACTAAATAAAAGTAATCATTTTTTTTTCAGGCTGTATGTGACCAAACATTGCGTTTTACGGACATTGTATCAGGATGGCCAGGGCCAGGGTATTTCAAAACTCGCCTCTTTACAAGGCCAGTAAAATCCTCTTCGATGGAGATACTCACATTCTCAGAGATGCAGCATACCCCCTGCATAGGTTAATGTCGTTTATTGAGACAGATTATACCATTTGAAAACTATGTACGTTTGGCAAATGTATGTGCACTTGGTATATTTTTGATTTTAGATGGATTTTAACCTCATACAAAGACATTGTAAATCTAGCCGAGAAACATAAAAGTACAACTTCGTACATTACAAAACGTCAGACTAATTAACGTGCCTTTGGTCTGCTCTAAAGAAAGTGGAGTAGGCTAATGTCTGTATGTGAGGCAAGAATGCTTTAACACAAGTTAAAGCTTTTCTGGTCAATTGGACACAAGAAGCTTGAGGAATAGGGTGGGGCCACGTTTGGGATCCAATTTTACAAAGGAAAATATTTTAATTATTCACCAAAACTGAAACGTTATTAAGCTTTCACTTATATGCAAGGATTTTAAAAAATTGCTTATTTTTAAAAATTGTTTAGGCTTTGGCTCCAGGGCGACTCTTTACACTCGCATATGGTTCAGAGTCTGGTGTAGATTTACATCCCATACATAATCAATTGTTTAGGATCTTTTTGAAAACTGCAATGCTCAACAGGTCATATGACTATTAAATCATCCTGTTAGAAAAGGGATTTGACTATAAGCATAAGAACATCCAGGGGGAGAATTGGATTTTTTATTTTTATTTATACAGGATCAAAATTTATCTTATACGCGTGGTGCATATTACCCGTGTGGTAAACCTTTGCTTTATCACACGGGTGATGCACTATCAAATACTCTTTGTCGGAACTACTTTAGACACAGCACTCGCTTCAACGCTTCTTGGTTGTACATATGGCGGGCATGATACTACAGATGATATTTTAGTATTTGAAAGTTGGTAGACAAGATGGATTTATCAGGTGTAAAATATAAGAAAGCTACATTGTCAATTTGTTTCGTATTAAATGCATTGTCGTAGCAAAAGGAAGTAGACAAAATGTTCCTTTTTAACAGATTCTTGTTGAAAAAAGGGTTTGTATGGCAAAACAATAGCTGGAAGTGCATTGATTTTGATAGTTTGAAACTAGCGCACTCAAGGGATTATAATGGTATTGTTTACTGAAACGTGTAGCAATGGTTCTGTTAAGATGACTAAGTCTAACAAAGTTATTGAACGGTGCATTCATCTTATCGAACTTTGGGATCTCTCTCTCTCTCTCTCTCTCTCTCTCTCTCTCTCTCTCTCTCTCTGATTTATAATTTTTATTCAAACAATCATATTTTGCCATTTTAAAAATACAAATACTACATTAGAGACAGTATAAACTTTACCACTGGGTGAAAAATCTGGTTTCAGTGCTGCGTAGAGTTTCGGAAACTTAAGGTTACTTTAGGTTTCTGACAGGTTTCAGCATAGAAACTTCAGGTTTCATTAAGTGTCCGCAGTGCTGAAACTTAGGCTGTCCACGAATCCAGATGGTTTCCGCAACTGACACTTACTGAAACTTTAAGTTTCTGCATAGTTTCAACCTCCATACATGTATACTATTGGGATACATATTGTTTATAAAGGGTTTCCACAACTGACACTTACTGAAACTTGAAGTTTCTGCACAGTTTCAACCTCCATAAACCAATGAGATACATACTGTTTACAAATGGTTTCCGCAACTGAAACTTACTGAAACTGTTTTTTACTTTACTTACTTGAGAAAAGTTCATTAAGGTTTCAAATACATGTAAAAACAACAAAATTTCAAACAGTTACAATTTTATTTTGATCACAAACTAAACATGTTTCCAATAATAAATAACAGCTAAGATACAAAAAGGAGAAACATTGATATGAAAATACGTCCATTGCCTGCAAACTCGCAGAAAATGGCAGCTGCCAGGAGCGACCTTTTAAGATTAATAACGTAATTCTAGTCAAGGACGACAGTTCTCATCGTAACACTTGGCCCGTTGGTATCATTAAGGAAGTGTTCCCAAGCAAAGATGACGTCATTCGGAAATCCATGGCTACCGTAGTTCGTGATGATGTTCGCAACTAATATGTGAGACCTATAACAGAACTTATCTACTTACTTGACTGTGAATGATATGCTACATGTAGTTGTGAACTGATTGTGAATGTTCCGTGTTCAAACTGTTATGATTGCATACAACTCCTTTCATAAGGTAGTAAAACCTGTAATGATTTTTTAGTCAATGCTTAAGATCAAGACATGTTCATTTTTGGCACGAATGTTATGTATGGATTTTTCATGTAACTATGTTTTTTAATTGATTTGGCGATTTTTCATAAAATCGGAAGGGGAGTGTGGTGAATCCGGAACTTATGTGTCCGGATTGGTTTGTTTTTTATTAAGTTCATCCAGTGTTTACATTTGCTCGAGGCACTTTTGCCCAACTTATTTTTTATGTACATTTACCCACTACGGAGTAAGTATTTTGTTTAGCATTGAATAAAACATTTAATTTTACCCATATTACCAATTTGCATTAATGTTATTCTGATGTCATCCCTGTAGATGTCAGTTCATCTTCACTAGCTTTATCAAATGATATGAACAAATTATATATATTACTTGTGTTAAATACACATTGATCTTTGTCATCTATAGTGATCACTTCTTCTTTAATAACTTTGCATCGTCTTAAATAAGTAAAAACAAATCAAACTAGACCTGTTTTTGTCTCCAACAAAAAGGAAGGGCTTTTCGACAGCCCTTTAAACCACTTATCTAAATTCTTATTTTTTTTTTTAATTTATATGATAAAATGAGAACAAAATGTCTATAATATATAACGACACATTAACTACATGTATCAAGAAATTAAATGCCCAAAGAAAGACAACTCCAGAATTCTCTTTACAAACATATCTTTTAATTTTTGAAGAAAAGGTTTAAAAATTTATTCCTATAGCTCTAATGCTAATCAATTGTTGAGCAAAGCGAGATAACTCTAGAAAATTATTTTTTTTTAATTGTTATTATTTTTTTTTTCATTTGATTTTCTAGAACAAAAACCGTTTTTAATACCTTTTCTATCATTATCATATCGTTAATATATTTTGTTGGTAGATTAAGCACAATATTGAATTAAAAGATTCTTTAATGGCTTAAAGGTGGCTTAAAGGTAGCTTAAAGGTGGCTTAAAGAAGTTTGGACATTAAGGACCTATAAGTTTTCCTTAAAGGTGGCTTAAAGATAGTCTTTAAGCTGCCTTTAAGTCATTTTTAAGCAACACATACAGCTTAATGGTGGCTCAAAGATCGTCTTTAAGCTACCTTTAAGCATATTTAAGCTATCTTTATGGAAAACTTAAAGATGGTCATTCATCCTGTGAATGGGGGAAAATACTTAACCCGCTATTAATATCGTATATATTGATATTTCAGGGCGTGACCAAATGGTCATATATTGTTGTTTAAAACTACTTCAATCACATGTACTTCCTCTGACCTGGTTAGGAACTGAAAACACCAAGTACCCCTAGGCCTGTGGTTTTTTTTAATGCAGGTTGCACACCTGTTCCATAGCAGATCATACTCTTATATTATAAGGTTTTTTAAACAAATTATTGATTTCATAGTCCTTGTTGCAAGATTAAAGGTAAGGGGAATATAATTACCATATTTTCATATTAACTACATATCCAAGCTTAAATAAATGCATACATTAATTCCCTCCATAGTCTTTTGTATTAGCTATTGTACTCAAGATACCGTTAAGGCCTTTATGCCTAATGTTATTTTTAATTTTGCTGTGTAATACTCGAAACATATTCATATGGCGTCTGATTTCTTATAACGTTTTATCATTTAAATAGGCTTATTCAGCAAATTGTCTACCAATAGAAAACACTGTCATCATGCATACAATATCTTCCAATTAAAAAGCCAGAAATGAATATAAATATATTTTATTGCATAGGTCGGGTTTGCGAAAGTTTACAAAGAATTTTTTCCGATCATATTGAAAATAATAGTTTTAACAAGTTTCACAATGGGAAGACTGCTTCAAAAGTAAACCATCAAACTAAAACTTGTAAATATTAATTAATAAATGCAAAATAAACATACTTAGCATATAATATTTACTGTGGAATCGTTATTGTTCATAGGGGACCAATGTATGTGGCTTTCATAAGTAACCCTTGCCCAGGAATTTAAATCTGTTTTTAATACATGTATAACTGGTCATTGAACAGATGTATATGTTTCAAGGTATCCGATCCATAAGAGCCAAATACTTAATAAATGCATAACATATATGTATGGGCTTATTTCAGAGTATACTTGGACTTAATTTTCATGTTTAAGTATCAGTATGGAGGAGTGGATTGTGTCCTAATAAATTATCTGTTCCCAAAGAGTTGCCCCCTTTTGTGTTTTTTTTTAAATATACGGTATTAAAATTTTTTTCGATAATTTTCATCTAAGAATGAAACTCATTATTTCATTAGCATTTATTGATTTATTTATTTATATATAACCCACGACCCTTATATTACAGAGGCGACGTTTACTTAAATGCGCCATGGTGACTGCATATCTATCCTATTATCATGCAATGTTTGTTCATGAAGGAATTTATTTGTAACTTAAAAATATGGTCATTGTGGTTTTAATTTTAGTATAATATAGTGGATATGTAAAATATTACAAAGCAATGTTAATATGCCATTGCTATATGTACATAAATATGTGTATTGCATTCTTGAATTTCATAGAAATCAGTGGGAATAAACTGCACGCTACAGCGGACATTTATTTTTTCTAATTCATTCATCGCGTTTACTCAAACAAGGAAACAAGATGTTCAGGTCTATAAGTGTTTACTCAGCACTTGTCCACGTAAGCACGCGTAGCATGAATGTCATTCACAAAGATCCATTCGAACACAACTAATAGCGCGATTGGTAACTACCAATCAGAAACTACTGTTTCATCCAACTGGCCAATAAAAATAAACCCTTTAACAGTTTAAGGTTAAGAATTGCCAAGTCAGCACTTTTTACATGTATATATATTGCACGGTAAACCTGTTAAATTCATTCCGGCTCTCTGAAGAAACGAAAGTATGGAGGACCAGGCTACAAAAAAAGTAAGAGTTGTTGTTAAAACGTGTTGGTATCTTTTTTCTATATAACTATTTATTTAATTTATAAACGGGTGAGTATGCAAACAAATGCGTTATATATATGTTTGTATGTTTAATTCATTTAGTAATGACGCTCGTCTCTATCAGTCTGATATATGTTTGATCAGTATTTCACAACTTTGCGTTTTCCTCGTATAATTGTTGTGTTGTCTTTTGGTGCCATTTTTGCCTGAGAAGGCATAATTTACATCCAAACTGTATCAATAAATAAATATTTTTTTTCTATTTATTCATAGCATTTATTTTATGAATTTCAGAATCTCGGAGTGTATGTTCTTCATGAACATACCATAAGGACAATTAAAAGCCGTTACGAAAAGTCTGGAAGGAGTTTGAAATACTTCGTTCCGGCTATTGTCCAGGGGGAGACAACAACCAAAAACATTTCCACGTTCAAGAAAACGGTTTTGTTTTTAATTTACGTCCTTATAGTTTAAATTAAAAACATATCAAAATAAACACAAATACACACTCCCACTATGTATATCTATATGAATTATAGGAAAATTGTGTAGTTTTTTTGAATATTTTTTTGTAGATCATGGACACCCTGTTTGAGTTGACAGAAGATGAGAAGAAAATGAGGACAAATTTCTATTCTTCTCCTACATTCACTATGGCTGAAGCATCCTCGTTGGCTAACTGCACGAGACTCTGCCTTGGCCCGGTCCAAGTTAAAAGTGTAAGTGTATAAATAATGTGCATCGATGTCTTTTTGAGTATGTACAAGCGTACATTATATATTCATATTTGATTTCAAATTCAGATTGGTGAGACCGGTGTAGTTTCTACCGGGTCAAGGCGGAGAGAGGTGCAGTTGGCAATGGAGGACATATCTGCTCTCCTTACCCACTTGGGTAAGGAGACAGACCTGGAAGTCGTTACTGGGGAGCTGTACATCGTACAGAATATAGTCCCCAGTAACGACTTTAACAAACAGCGTTGTTATTCGTCGACACCCCTAACAAAGTTTGAGGTAAAATGGATATACACTATCTCATTGCAATATCTTATACATTTTTTGGTAAAATCAATGCATTTAGACAAACATTACTTGAAAATCAAATAAATTCTATATTTCTAAAAAGATGAAATTGAAATACTGTAAAAAAAATATCTTCATAAGCAAATGTTATTTTGAATTTTGAGCACACTGTTATATCTATTGATATTGGTCTATAATTTCAGACTTACGAAAGCGCGGAGTTGAGGGAACATTTTGAAGGGGTGGTGCAATCGGTATCGTTTACCAGGTATTACTTAAAGTTTTTTCTTTCGTTTTATTTTTTTTTTTAAATTGCATTTCCCGTTCTTATAGACTATAAGAATACTGCTGGTGTTTAGTGCATTAATTGGTTTTATTCTTTTGCTTATATAATAACTATTATCATCATTATTATCATTTTTACTATTGTCTGATTTTTAAGGTTACATATATTGACGTAATTCTTTATAGTTTAAACTTTTGCTGACAACATTGACGTTTAAAATTACCAATTTATTGTAGCAATCTCTCGAAATCCAGGATAACATGTTAACAATATCCAAGAACAACCTGGCGAAGATTTTCCCTGAGGGAAAATTCAAGTGCGTAGAGGTGGTGGGGATGAAAAACAGCAGTGAAATTTGTGAAATGTAAGTTTGAGTGAATTTAATTTATCAGTTTATCAAGCTATGTGACATATTTCTTTTCTTATCAATTTGCAAATTGATTTTAATTACTTTTTTTTTCTTTTCAGAGATGTGAAGAAGTAAAAGAGAACCTAAGAACAAAAGTATAAAGTACCTTGATCCGAGGGATTTTTTTTTCTTTTAAGAAAATAAGTTCGGGCAGTATTTTTCTGAAGATGAATTGCAGGTTTTATTTTTCCTTTTTTCATTTCATTAGATAAGGCAAAAACACAGGCAGTGAAAATTAAAGTCGGCCTCATTAAAAGCTGAACATGTAGTCGTGTACTCAGTATAGTTATAAAAATATAGGAATGTGTGTATATGGCGAACTATGTAGAAATTCCATTATAAATGAAACCTTACGTCATCATCAATAATTTATACCGAGCATATCAATCTTAATTTTTATCTGTAGTGCCTTTACTTGGAGGTAATCATGTTATTGAAGAGCTTAAATAATTAAAATAGAGATTTCAAATAGGTGAAAAACGTAGGTTTTGAATTAAATGCTGATTTAGATGAGAGTGTGCCAAATTAGTAAAATACGGTTTCTTTTTTTAAGGACCTTTGAGTCACTTGTGGGAAGAAAGGGAGATGAGACCTCCTTTGGCTTTCCTGCGATGCATGCCAGCAAAGGTATCATCGAAGTTGTGCAGGGATTTCCATACAGGCATACAAGACCATCGGAGGAAATCCCTGGAAATGCAGACATTGCCACTGAGTGTTGCTGGGAACCAATTTGATATTTTGAAAGAAATTATCTCCCTCTTATGGCATTATAATTTTGTTGAACACTTTCAATTTTCTGCATTAATTATTTAATTTGATGGAATTAATTTGATGGAATTAATTTGCAAATCATTTTCAAACCTGTTTAAACATTGGCTTTTGTACATAGCAATATCAAAATTGTATCAATGTATTGCTGAAATTAGCACTCCAAAGTTTGATGTTTTTTATTTTAAATTTGAACAAAATGTGATGGCACAAAGAGAATTGCCAATGATTTTTTAAATTAAATTCATACATCAACCTTAGCATGTGCTTTATAACTTAAGGAAGTATGGGACTCACGATTAAGAATCTACCGCGCAACTCCGAATGACGTAAACCAATTCGCAGTCGTTAAACCTGTTGGTTCAATTCTAAGGTATTTAACAATAAAATTTATTGTGGAAAGGATTTCATAGTTTCTGTTTAAAATAAAACGTGAACATAAATAATAATAAAAGTTAATTTAACCCAAAAATCTTATTTTATGACATAAATAACGGTTCGGTTTTCGGCAATACGGAGGAAACGTGGATTTAATTTTGAACGCTGAAAAGACATAAAGGTTGCTAAAGTTCAGAAAAAGGATGGTCTAGTCACATAATGCGAACGTTGACGCTCTCTTGGGCAGACTAATCACATATTTTGATATTACAGCTGAATAATTCTCATCACAGATGTAGGAAGATGACTCGACGCCAGAAAACCTAATGCTATATTACTAGGATTAGCTTACCTGTACTTGTATTCGATTATTTTCTTTTCCTGTAGCCTCCAAGCCAAACACAGAGGACATTATCTCCACTCTGCTTGGAGATTCTGCAGAGACACAAGAGTTCGAAACATATAGAAGACTGGTGAAGAGTGACAAATCGTTCCAAAAAGCATACATGTATGACCGATGCTTGGCAAAAGTGCAAATTCAAACAAGATATCTGTGAGCCAATGCTCACTAGTGATACCCCCGCTCTGATGTGAATATGCAAAATAAGCAAAGTTGACCTTTAACAGAAAGCTGGCATCCGATTGGTACAGAAATATATCCCAAAATATGGCATGCCTAAACAAATAGTGTGTTAAAATTTCAAGCATTTGCGATAAATAGTTGCTGAGAAATCTTTGACGGAAATTTGTTTGAAAATTTTGGCTAAAAATAAACAAAGTTATCATTTAACAGGAAGTTGATGTCCAATTGGTACAAAAATACATCCCACAATATAGCATGCTTATACAAATACTGTGTAAATTTCAAGCATATGCGATAAACAGTTGCTGAGAATTCTTTGACAAAAATTTGTTTGAAAATTTTTGCTAAAAATAAACAAAGTCGTCATTTAACAGGAAGTTGACATCTGATTGGTACAAAAATATATCCCACAATATGGCATGCCAAAACAAATAGTGTGTTAAAATTTCAAGCATCTGCGATAAATAGCTGCTGAGAAATCTTTGACGGAAATTTGTTTGAAAATTTTGGCTAAAATAAACAAAGTACTCATTTAACAGGAAGTTGACGTCCAATTGGTACAAAAATACATCCCACGATATGGCATGCCTTAACAAACACTGTGTAAAAATTTCAAGCATCTGCGATAAACAGTTGCTGAGAATTCTTTGACAAAAATTTGTTTGAAAATTTTTGCTAAAAATAAACAAAGTCGTCATTTAACAGGAAGTTGACGTCTGATTGGTACAAAAATATATCCCACGATATGGCATGCCCATACAAATATTGTGTAAAAATTTCAAGCATCTGCGATAGATAGTTGCTGAGAAATCTTTGACGAAAATTGGTTTGAAAATTTTAGTTAAAAATAAGCAAAGTCGTCATTTAACAGGAAGTTGACGTCCGATTGGTACAAAAATATATCCCACGATATGGCATGCCTTAACAAACACTGTGTAAAAATTTCAAGCATCTGCGATAGATAGTTGCTGAGAAATCTTTGACGAAAATTTGTTTGAAAATTTTAATTAAAAAATAAGCAAAGTTGTCATTTAACAGGAAGTTGACGTCCGATTGGTACAAAAATATATCCCACGATATGGCATGCCTTAACAAACACTGTGTAAAAATTTCAAGCATCTGTGATAAATAGTTGCTGAGATAAATGCGACAGAAATTTTTGTTACGGACGGACAGACGGACAGACAGACACACAAGGGTAAAACAGTATACCCCCTCTCCTTCGGAGCGGGGGTATAATTAGCAAAAAACATAGAGAGTTAAAAGACAATGTGTTCAATGAAAATAAAACAGTAAGAAAACAGAATATATTGTATGCAGAACTATTAATGCAGCATTGGGGGATGTAATTTTAGCATACAAATTATAGATGTTGATGATGTTTAAAGCTGCTTGGTCTCGTTAGCATTTCATATCAAATTTTGTGTACACTTTTAAACAAGAGTTTTGCTGAGTATGTGTATAATAACAGACATTGCAGTAGTGAACCCAGTCAATTAAACCATATTTTCATGGAAAAGTAAAATAACTTTTCAATACAAACACTAAATACAAGGGTACTGCATCATCTTGGCCCTTTTTAAGAACACTTCTCCCCCCGCGCTTCGAAGTTCAAGCAGGTGTTTTTATATTACAACATTCTTTATACCTAAGGTAAGACTTCAAAAATGTTTTGGCAAATCAAAGATAGTCCTATGCACATTTTCAGTTTGCATTAAGTCTTGGCAATGGAGAATTTCCTAGCTTCTGTGGACATGAACATGACAAATCATTTAGTAACTGCGAAGGCCTGCGAAAAGCAATATACTCTATTGATAATGCTGTTTAATCTTCAAAAGTTCAGTATGAATCTGAAGACCAGAAAGATGAG
This sequence comes from Magallana gigas, assembly GCF_902806645.1. NCBI lineage: Eukaryota > Metazoa > Mollusca > Bivalvia > Ostreida > Ostreidae > Magallana > Magallana gigas. Next base: position 57,478,864 of record NC_047560.1, read on the forward strand.
ATTCACTATACTTTGAGTCAGGTAATATTTGTTTATAGACCAGAATAGCAACACAGCAACTGTATTGCAAAGAAAGTCAAATAATAAATATCGAGACAAAGGATAGGACAAAAAATCAAAATGATTTTTTTAATAAAAAGGTTTTGAAAAATATATATCGATATAACTTATCCCTAAAATATTTCATAAAAATTTCAGGGATGTAAAGCAATTGAAGAATGGAAAAAACATATCTTGCGCACAGTAAATCAACATGGAGCACGTACCGAGATATTAAGGAATTTATAAGAAGATGAAGTCTTTATAGAGCGTGATTGGTCCATGAAGTTTCTACCCATGGTGAACAGGTAAACATACCAGAAATTGAACTTTGGCTCTGTTATTATCTAGACAGCAAAATAAGTTCTTATGAGAATTAGCAAGGCAACTATAAATTCAAGGCCCTGTGTATGAGGTTCTAATACTGCTAAAATGATGGAGCACTATTGATGATTGAGTGAATAACACACTTATTAATTGATAACACACAGATTCATTGGTGGGATTTCCTTCCCAATCCAAACCCATAGCAATCCGTAAATTTTTTTTGAAATTACTAACATAAACGCAGACCTTTATATGATTTTGGAAATAATTATTTCTTTTTATGATTAGTCATAAATATCTATATAAAACAATAAAATTTGAGTTTTGATTTACAGACATAAAAGAAGCTTAATCGTTTGTTGAGCAGCACACTGAGCAGATAGTCGCTGCCTTTAATCAGGGGAAAGACAATCTTATTGCATGGACCAAATCAGTTGAAATAAACAAGAAATCAGGATCTGGACAACGAAAAAGATTAATCACCGCAAAAATGGTGGCTCGGTATTGTTCGGGATCACGGTTTTTACAATTTAGATTTTTCACTATATAAGGATCCCTGCATAGTAATCTCACATCTGTTACATTGTAGTTTTCAAGAATATTTTTAAACATGTTTCTTATATATTTCTATGTTAAGCGCCGCCTGGACCCCAATTTTAGGTCTGGGGTCAGGATATTTAACAATAAAGGGATTAGGATTCTGCAATAGCCAAAGATATATGCATAGTTATATCCAAAAAAGTCGCGTTGTAGCTTTTAAGAAGATTTTTAATCATTTTATTTTTTATTTTAACTTTGAACCCCGTCCAAGTTTTTGTCCGAAGACCACGATTTTTAAAATTTTGAAACTTCACTATTTATACAGGCTACGTGGAAATGTTGGCATTTCAAGTGCAGTTGTTTTCGGCATAAATTAAAAAAAATACATTATATGCAAATTGAGTGGAAGCTAATTTTTTTTACATTTTGGATGTTGGCAAGTATGTTCAGACTTTGTATTCCAAAACAACAAACCCCAGATTAATTTTATTAATATGTAATCATGTTTTGGTGATGTCGAATTGTTTCGATCATGCCCAAGGGTATGGTGGAACCACAATATAGGATCAAAGCTATTCATGAGAATATACTTAAAAAAATATTTTAAATTTGGTTTGTACACATCCTGATGTAGTGCAGTTTCCATTTAAAACTGTGAACTAAATGGGCTTGGTGGGACCCTAATATGGTTTTAATTCTTTTACAAGAATATGGTAAGGGGTGGGGATCATAAATTGCATTGCCGGTCATCTGACCATTATGGCCCTTTTTCTTATTGTTATATACATCTCAAACAGTCATTATTGTTTTTAGATTATCAAGTTTAATACCAACGAGATAGTTGTTGTGGATCCTCTTGGAGAGACCGGAATAACTATCAAGAATATTTTGTTCATCTTGGATGTAAGTTATTTTAAAATATATCAAGTTATTAACTACTATCAAAATATCCAGGATCTATTCAATTTGTAGAACCAAAGACATGAGTACTATGTTTCTAGTAGAACAATAGCCATTTTTCTCAGCTTGTTCGTCCATTTTCTTTCTATGAGCAATGTTGTAGTAGTCAATAAAATAAAGTGTGAAATTTGTTCATAATGCTATGCCTACAATTTGATTTGATGAAAACAAAAGTTGGCACAACTGTTAAAACAAACTTAGAACAATACATTGTAAAAGGAAAACTTGAATGAAGTGACTTTTAAGTTGAGATGTGCCTTTTATCTCTTTTTATATTAGCAAAGCTAGAGTCATAATCTCATAAAATATCTCTGATTTTTCAGGACTTTCTTGAAATTGAAAGGTGATCCCCAGTTAAACCTTTGGAGAGTCTCAACTCTGAAACATCCTAAACAACAGGACAGTGATTCTTGCGGCGTTAACTGTTTGATGGTCAGTAACCTTTGATTTTAAAAAGTCTAATCTTTTACTGGAATTAGAATATAAAAAGATAATTTTAAATAAAATTGTTCTGTTTGTGAAAATTAACATGTACAAAAACATAAAAATGTTCAGTTTCCTATGTTCGGGTTCCTTTTTTTGGTTTCAAGTTTGCAGAAAAATATGCAGGTGGAATTTATCTTGACTTTGAGTCATCCCAGCCTCAAGAGCTTGTTTCTGCCTACAGGCAAAAAATTCTTCAGACAATTGTACAGAATCCTGGTAAGTAAAACCATTGTTCTGTAGATTTTGAAATGAAGATTTTCATCTTCCAAATGGAATGCAATCCCCTTATTAATGATGGAAAAAGCAAAATAAAAGTTATAAACACCAGTGGCAAGTATCCTTAGAAATTGATGATCAGTTCCGGGTGTAGTAAATCTGAAGAAGATTGAGACAACTGGTTCTTATCGATCATTGGGAACCTAGAGGAGAAACATGGTGCAAGTAATACCTTACCCAGTCTCCATCTGTAGAGGCGAACAAAATTGAGAGTGTGTGGAAATATGCTAAGAACCACTTAAAGGCATCCTCCTATATTTCACCAAATAGAGAGCTGTCCTCCATGGAGTTACCAGAAAGGCCGGCCAGGATGTCAGACAGCTGTGATGCATTATTGCATGCCATGTTTTCAGACTCAGATGATTCCAGTGAAGCGGATAACACCCTTACTGGTAATTATTCTAAAATTATGAATAGAAATAAGAATATGTTGAGCACCACCATATTGATGTATGCAATTAAAAGTTATTATAAAATGTTGATAAGATCAATATTACCTTTTATAGCAAATGTTCACGCATGCCACACGCCCTTTTCCCATCAGCATTTGAAACTGAAAGAAAACCCTGGTATATAAATTAAATAAACAAATATTTATAAAGCTATTTTACGACACTTTCTGATAGACAATTTTCATAAATACTTTATGAAGGTAGTGAATCGTATTTAAGGTTGGAGGGAGTGGCAGTGCGAAGGTGCAAGAAAAGGTAAATGTTAAAATAAAGCCTAACGTAATGGCTAACATACAAATATTTCATAAAAGAATAAATGCAAACTACAGGTATTTTATTATAATATTCTAACTTCAGTTACAAATAAGAAATATGCTGCGGCAAAACCCCAACCGAAATCGATTATTGGCACAGAACCCAAACCCAAGTCGAAGGCTGGTGCAGAACCCCAAACCAAGCCGTAAGCTGAGCTGAGAAACTGAAATGTAATATTACAAATTTAAATCATTAATCTGTACTTTAAATTACTTTTAATTGTAATGTAAATAAAATGACATCTGTATGTACCGTTCATTACCTATCACATCTGGGATGAGGCGGCACATGGTAGTCATTTCCGAAGATAGTGACAGTTCTTAATGACAAAATTCAGCTTCAGCTTGCTGTTATCCTTTACCCTGTACTTCAACCTGTGCAACAATTCCATCACAGCATGGTGCTGGAAGCAGTTCATCATCTGTCAAGAAAGAAAAGAGGTAATTGTTGCCACCTGTAATAATTTAATAGTATAGTTAAATTTAATTGTCATGACATAAACTCTTACATGCAGATACATATCATATAATAATAAAATATTCACCTCAATTTTCAATACAGGCTTATCCAAGATGAGAACTGATATGGTATGCCAACCTCCCTGGTTCAAGGAGAAGAACAAGGAAGGCCCACAGAAAAAGTGGCTTTTTATCGCTTTCAAATATATTTCTTTCAAATGTATTTATATTTTTATTTAAAAAATCATCAAATAGTGTTGGAAGCAATAACTTGGACAAACTAAATTTAATTGGGCGGGGTGGGTGTGGTATATTTACATGTACACATGTTACATTATTCAAATATAGGGTGATCTTTGTGCATGATAGATACAATTTCTCTGCAAGTTTATGTTGTTTTCTCTATATAAACGACTATAACGGCTGTGCAACGAAAATCCATGATGCTGCTACCATTGAAATGTTGAAAACGGATGGTTGTAACCTTGTCTGGTAAACATCCGCTGTAAAGCACATGTCAGAATGTGACTACATGGACATCATGAAAGACCAGGTTCCTTCAAACCAAGAAGCCACTATACAGGACTTGGCCATGTCTATTTATCTACCAGGTATTGATAGAACCTCGGCAATGACGAAATCAAAGGTCTTGGAGTCTACCGAAGCCATCTTATCTACCCGCCTACTTTACGCCAAACGTAAAGAGAGTATTTCTCATGGATTAAGGACGGGCCGCTTCCCATCTTGGTTCGGAACCAAACTTTAAAAAAAATGCGATAAGTTTTGTTTTTATATGCCTTCTGAGTGATAAATTAATAGCTTAATGACATAATTTGAACTTGGTATAATACAGAACACTGCTCTATAAATCAAATGTGATTAGAAGAAGCAGGCCCTTAATCATCTTAAATCTATAAGTGCAAACCAAACAGTTTTTGTTATGCATGTATATCTTGTCTAGATTTTGTACATTGCTCATTAGTAATTTGAATATCATTTATGAAGAAAGTTAAACCTCCCTAGAGAGGATAACGACAACTTTAACACTTTTCTCCATGGATTACAAACAGAAATTACATCGGCGTTCGGAAACTCTATCCTAAGCTACCTAGAGCACTTGGTCAGTGAAAAAGAAAGTGGAAGTAACAAGGGTAGAACATTTAAAAAGTCTGCAAGTTGAAACCGACAGTTATACCCTTGCCACTAATAAAAAGAAAGGCTATTACAGCCATAACGGCAAAGCACACGACTGAGCTACAAGAACATAGTTAGAAACTTCTGTCGTTACATAACCAACCTACAAGACCGGGCCACTCATCGTACACGTCCACGAACAACAAAGGTCATTCCAAACAACAAAGGAATGTAGGACACATTTTTTTTCCTTTATAGTTGTTGTCCTGTTTTATGTCCGTGTTTTGTTTATGTTGTTCCGCGTCAAAAGAGCAGGGTGAGGCCGAGGAGGTGGTAGAGGTAGGGAGACCTCCCTACCGAAACCAAAAAATACCCACCTGTGAAAGTTCACGGGTGCTAAGACGCTGTTAATTTCCTTTTTTATGTATATATTTATTTTTTTATGTATATATTTATTTTTACCCTCATCCGTGATGTAAATATTATATGTATCGTTTATTAACTTTAATGTTGAATGTATATAGTTTACATATATTTGTTGAATAAATGTTGTGTTTCATTATTTTGAATGGATTGTCGTATTGTTTTTAAAGTAGATTTTTTTTTTATAATATCACTCTCTGTGAATAAAAAAAGAAATTGATTTCATACTTTAAGAAAAAGATGTCAAATTTTGGGTAGCAGTTTTATTATTATTTCATTCATAATTTCACTTACTCGTGTACTAAACTCTATGTACATGCTAAGTATTTACATGTACATCTTTTCTTTTTAAAGAGAGAGAGAGAGCAGCATATATACAGGATTAATTCGCTTAATTTAATGAAGAAGGTAAGTGCATTGTATTCACTGATAGTTTTAAAGATATATGAGCTGAAGTATCTAAAAGTATTTATCGGAGCTCAGTTCTAACAGATGGAAAAAACAAAGAAACTAGAGCACAGATTAAAAGAATCTAAAAAAAACTAAAAGATCAGCATTCCCAAATTATTCAGAAGATACTCTTAGATGATCAATAATGATTAATATTTTATTAATTAATAAGTAATTTTGCTGAGCATTTACATAAAGTTAGATGCGAATTTTTAATTTTTATAACGAGTACAATTCAACACTCTTATTGGAATCTACCGACACAAGAGACTGTGTGATTCAAAACTGGCTGGTGCTAAGAACATCTTAGACGATATACTGATATTTGGCAGAACGCAGGAGGAGCCTGACAACACGCTTAACGACACACTAAAGGCACTGACCGCCAGGGGCCTAAAGCTCAGTCAACCGAAATGCGAGTTCAATCGTGACCATATTACATTTTTCGGCTTGTTGTTCAGGAAATCCGGGATATCACCTGATCCTACAAAAGTATCTGTTATCCTAGAATTGCGAATCGTCTTACTGTTCAAGGTTAATACCTGATCACTCAACCGCGAGTAAACCATTGCACCGCCTAACACGATCTGACACTGACTGGCATTGATTTCAGAACAGGAACATGCGTTCGAAACCTTCAAAAGCTACCATCCGAACGAAGAAATCAAAGTTGTAGTAAATGTTAGCCCTGTCGGCTTACGGGCAACACTTACCAAGGAGGACAAGGTAGTGGCATTCGCAAGTCGTTCGTTGAGTGTACTAAACAGAGAGAGAGGCTTTAGTAATCATTTGGGCGTGTGAACATTTTGACTTCTATCTGAGACGCACATCACACTTTCCAGTTATCACAGACCACAAACCCTTGGAGAAGGCTTACATTGGCATTGCCTGCTGTCTAATCCATTTATGTAAATGTATATTTGCATAATAAAATATGTTCAAATCAAATCCTTGGCCACGATCTGGAAACGTCCAAAACCACCATTAAGGATCGACAGATTGGGATTTAGACTTCAACCATACACACTAGACATTGTCAATCGACCTGACAAAGACATTCCTGCGCACTTCATGTCGAGACATCCTATTGTGACAACTAAGCTATCGCGAGAAGATGTAGCAGAGCAGTATGTGCGATTTGTTGCTAATGAAGTCGTTATGTAAGCCATGGACCTGGATGAGGTCAAGCGAGCAACTGTCCTCGATAAAACATTAAAGAAAGTAATTGAATACATGTGCACTGGAAAGTGGTATAATCTCAAGCACTTGGAAGATGCTGATGTAGATTTACTCGAATTGCAGATCATACGAAATGATCAAGACGAATAAGCTGTATACTCCGACACCGTTCTACTCAGAGATGGTCGTCTTGTCCTACCTAAGTCTCTCCGTTACCGTGCTGTAGCTATCGCCCATGAAAGTCATCCAGAGATCCGTTCAAAAGTAATGTCAAAGATATCAATAAAGCAAATAATATTGGGTAGCAACAGCACATCCAGAAAGTGGGGCTTTCTAAGTCGGATGTACCAAGGTCATCGATAACAGAACTAAACCTTTCTAGGCAAGCGCGCTTTCAAAGGTTACAAAGAGAAAATGCACATAAACAAGCTGTCGAAAAAGTAAATCAGAAAGTGTCAGATATCGTTTAACCTTTTCACTTCTTCATACCACGTTTATCTAATACGGTTACGAGCTGAAAAATGACACAATTGTGAGTACACCTATATTTTTTTCTTTTAAATATATAACTGTATAATAGTTTATTCATATTCACTCTCGTATTCAGCATTTTTTTTTATCATTTTCAGTGTAATCTTGCTAAAAGTCAGATTCAATACTTTCATATAACTCTTTTTCTTCCCCTTCTCTCTCTATCTCAGTGTCTCCCATGCCCTGGTCTTGCCTCTGATCTGTCTTAATACCATATCTCTCCTATTCTTTTTCTCTCTCTTATCTTTGTTCTTCCACAATGCCCTCTTTCTCATGCTGCCTTGTTGTTTCATCTTGTTACCTCTGTTTCAACAAACTGTTGATGCAGCTTTTCTTCTGCATTTCTACAATCCATCTTAACTCTTCTAAAGAATATGCATGACGGAAGTTCCGTGAGTTTTAATAGCATCAATTCTCAAGTTTGATGTGCTATGACAGTGATCCAGGATGTTATGTCCCTCCGGGTTTTTGTAGAATTTTCGACAAACCTCGCACCACATATTTTTTCACTCTCATCGCATTTGAGCCATGATCTACCCACCTGTCAATGTTTGTGGAAAGCACGATGTCTTGCTTCGTCTTCATACCCGTTTCTGTTTTCCGTTTTGCCCTTTCCATCAGTTTTGCACTTTTTAAAAATACTCTCTGCAATTTAATACGTCAGCATGGCAGATGTACACAATGACAAACAGTAAGATTTGGTATATATAGTTACACAATACAAAATATGTTCAAAATTTACTTTAATGTTGAAATTAATAACTATATTGAACAAAGTTAGTGTAAAAACATAACTTTGAAATTATTTATTCTAATTTTTTTATTCCGATTGAATAATAAGTAATCGGAAATTTAAACACAATAAAAATCTTTATCGTCACAACTGTGAAATTCATGGACATGGAAGATTCCATCATCAATGCCCTGTAACAACCTGTGGTAGAACTTTTGGAAGAAAATATGCATTAACTCAACATTCAAAAACGGCTTATTGCCGTCATTATAAAGATCCAGTATTTGTTTCTGTTACCAATGATCTATATATATTCAGATACTTGTGACGAAAATAAAAATGACTTTGAAGAATGTTTAGACAATCCCTATTCACCTGTAAGTGAAATATCCTTAACATCTTTACAAGAATCAATCTCGGAACGTAAACTATATGAATGAAGAAGAATATACCCTGAACCTAGAAAATGATGAAGACGATGAATATATCCTGAATCTAGAAGAGGATGAAGATACTCTGCACCAAGAAAAAGAAGACGTGAGGATTCAAGAGTGTAATGAAGTACAATCAGATAGTTCATCAGATGTTCCTCATACTAGTGAAGTAGACACTCGTGAACTAATGCGTATCAATTTGACTTTAAAGAGATTTCAACATCCTTATGTGGACGGGCACCAATCGATAGAAAGAAAAACTGAAATAAGTTACAGTAAAGGACTTGTATCTGAAGAAGTTGGCTTCTCCGCCGTAGCCGAAAACATTCTCAGTGAAGTACCGGAACATATGGAAAATGTAAGTAATCGTTTTGTATCCGCAGAAAATATTTGTTACCGATTTGGACATTCGAGTATTTCGATTAATTGGATTTTTTTTTTTGACTTATTTTCGTGAATTGACAGTTAAAATTGTTACTAGTCCTATGAACAGTTTAAGATATTATTTTACTATTGTATAATTGATGTTTTATTGTTCAATTCGTTTGTGCACTTCTTTTAATAGATTTTTATGTTAATCATTTAGAATCATTTATTAGTAGTACTGAGATAAAAAAATTAAGGTAGTGGGTAGAGAATTTCATCGTTAATTCGTTAATTTCTGAAGTGTATATACTTACTGTTTAAGTAGTTTAGTGGAGGTTTTTTTTATTATTTCTAATAGTGTATCTTGGTGGTAGTTTTTTGTAGTGGTAGTTTACAGTTATAGTAGTCATAAACTGAGGACAGTTTATTATTCATATTAAAAATGAGGGGAAGGAATGATGAGGGGTAAATTTGAGTGCATTAGTAAATAGTGATTTATATAGAGTTTCAGATTACTGTTCTTTATCAGGAAAACCTTGGATTGCTGATCAAGGATCCAATCCAAACAATCCAGGAAAGTTCGACTCTGTCTTTGTGGACAAGATTAGAGAAAGACAAGCGATCATTCTAGCAGAGTCGTCTAAGAAACCTGCAATGACCTTGCTGAACTCAATTCTCGGTTGTGTCTTCAAAGATGAAGAACTTGCAAGCTCATCTGGGCTGGGACTTAGGAAAAGTGGAGATGACAAAAAGCCACCAATTAATTAATTAAATGTTGATGCAGTCAGAGGTCTGTATTTAAAGCTGCTTGTTCGATTCTTTTGTTATTACAGTATAAACAATTTTCCCATACAAATCTTTTATCTTAGAAAGTTTTGGACTTTCTCCTATTTACACCAGCAGAATCAGTCTCCTTTCGAAGGTAGAAACATTCAAAGTAAATAAAAATAATTTCTTTTTGGGCAAACGAAAAAACAAACCAAAATGCATCACAGGAATGTTTAGAAAAAGACACCGTTTGGTTTCGTCCCCCGAATGATTGGAGTTATTCAACCAGCATGCTATGCATCGATTGTAAAGAAAGCAAACTTCAGAAATACTAGCGAACAAAATGTACAACTGTTTTTTTTTGTAATTTGATAATTTCGACCTTTATTTAAAGTGATGTCAAAGTCGTAATACAACCATACCCGTCTCTTCGTCAGGGGTGAAATTTAACATGAGGCGAAATAACGCGCTACCCTTTTATGTCGTTTGTTTTGTAAGCAAATTTTTTTACGTATTTTCCTTCATTGAAATATGGCTTAATTGACTGGGAAAACTACTGCAATGTCTATTATTATACACATACTTAGCATAACCATCGTTTAGAAGCGTGCATAAAATTTGATATAAAATCGGATCACGCAGCTTTAAAGCAATAAATTAATTTTCATATAATAATTTAATATACATTTGTTTGGTAGCAATTGTCAATTCGTGTATTAGGATAGTTTGTATGTAAAACAACATTAATAAGTATTTATTTTGTCTTTATGCAGGATACATCACACACTACTGCACGATAAAAACAGTGGGAAGAACTCTCCCTCACAGACTTTAATAAAGTAGTGACCAACAAGGTGACCAATAAAAGAAGAAAACAGTACACATCACAAAAACTGAAACATTCCAGGACTTTGGCCGCATCTCTTTCCAAAAACCAGAATCGTCAATTGACCAGCTCGACTATAACTGGTGAACATTCATTCAAGCGACTACGTATGTGATAAATATACACATATTCTGCAAATGGGAACAAGATATCTGTGAGCCAATACTCACTAGTGATACCCCCGCTCTGATGTGAATATGCAAAATAAGCAAAGTCGACATTTAACGGTAAGCTTGCATCCGATTGGTACAGAAATATCTCCCACAATATGACATGCCTAAACAAATAGTGTGTTAAAATTTCATGCATCTGCGATAAATAGCTGCAGAGAAATCTGAGGAAAATTTGTTTGAAAATTTTGGCTAAAATAAACAAAATACTCATTGAACAGGAGGTTGACGTCCAATTGGTACAAAAATATATCCCACGATATGGCATGCCTATACAAATATTGTGTAAAAATTTCAAGCATCTGCGATAAACAGTTGCTGAGAAATCTTTGAGGAAAATTTGTTTGAAAATTTTGGCTAAAAATAAGCAAATTCGTCATTTAACAGGAAGTTGACGTCCGATTAGTACAACAATATATCCCATATATATTAACAAACACTGTGTAAAAATTTCAAGCATCTGCGATAAATAGTTGCTGAGATAAATGCGACAGAAATTTTTGTTACGGACGGACCGACAGACAGACACACAAGGGTAATACAGTATACTCCTTCGGAGCAGGGGTAAAATTAATCATTTGTGAAAGAAGATTATTGTTATTCCCAGGGTTTTTCCTATAGGTAATCATTCAGATGGTTAACTGTTCAGTTGGAATAATTTGTAATTTTGTATGTATATGTTTGCATGTGCCTGCAGGATGTTTACGCATATGGAAATTGTCAAGGAAGGCAATATATAATGAATAATAATAAACGAAAGTGGCTTTTTAAAAAAAAATGTCCATTAACCATGCCATATGGAAAGTAGTTGGGATTCAGTGACTTTATTTGGCATTTAAAAACTTGTAGAACCTTTGCAATGTCATTTTTGATTTACAATTTTAATTTTGAAATCGAGTAAGTGGTACAGTGGTAACACTTTTTTTTACGGTCCAGTAGATTCGTGTCCTCTTAATCTATAATGAATGAACTGAATAACATATCAAAATAATTTGTCATTAGCATGAACATATTGCAAACATATATTTATTTACAAAGTGGTCAACTTATCAAGTTCTATATTTTTTTTCATATATTGTAGAATTTAGATTGTTGATATAATGCACCTTTGTCTTGTAAAATGCACCGTCACAGTAAATTTGCTTCGAATGTGTGCATTTTGTAATAAAACAAATTGTTGATTATACTTGTTTGCTTAATTGTGATAACTTTAGGAAATTTGCTATTGAAAGTATTTAATTGATGCAGTTTTCATAGCAGTTCATTAACAGTTATTTTGATGGATGTATAAAGTAACTGCTTATGGACTGCTAGTTTTTAACAGTTAACAGAACAGTTCTTAAACAGTTTTATTATACTTTCATGTTAAATTCTGAAATCTGATTGGTTTAGACGCAGTTGGAAATCAGTTCTATTACCCTCAGCAACACACTGGGCAATGGGTAACACAACGTATTGTTACATGTGCTTAAATTATGCGCGTACGGTTCCCCGTAGAATTCACTTCATTTCTATATAAAATCAGTAAAAAAAATTGATTATCTTGGGGAGTCAATTTTGTAAACAGTGCACAAAAATCCAAGATAAAGTTTAAAAAGGATTCAAAAGTCTACGTCATGTTTAGTGCTAACGTTATATTCCTCAATTGTACTTGTATATCATATATAAAACCTACATGTTTTGACTTATTTATAATCTTGGTGATTGCATACGTACATGTGTATGTGTAAATATATACATATTACATGTTCTTGCCTTGTGTGAAAATATGTGGTTTTCTTGATTTTGGGTCCGGGCACCGGTCGTTTTCAAAGTGACAACTACAAAGCTTCTGGTATTCTGATGGCGTCCACTTCGTTCTCTTGCCACTTTTGTAAACAACTTCTCGTTTGCAGGCATTGGTCCACCTTTGAAAATATTCTGGGTCCTCGGGAAATGTGAAGAATGTACAAGTTGCCGTATGCAACACAAAAGTCATTTTTGCCCATTTCGAAAACAGTATCTAATGACGCTTTACCCCTGACCTCGCTTGACCCCAACATCCGCCGCATGGATTATCGGAATTGTACAAGTCGAGAATGTCCAAAACACCAGTAAAGGTTTTTTTTATTTAAAGTGATTTTTTTATTCTGCTACATTGTAATCGAACATTAATAAACAGTTGTGAACTAATGATAAGACACTTGGGTTTCAGAATACATGTATATACATGTATATCTTTAAAATATGATTTACCTATCACATAACAATTTATTGTCCTTAAAGCACAAATTCTAAAAATAAATTTGTGTAATAATACCATCAAAAGTGAAATCTATGAGGACATTTAGTCTGATAAAGAGTCATTTGAGGAAGATTTATCTCTGAAAGAATACAATGATAAAGAATTTGTTCCCGAGTATGAGGAAACATCCGAAAGTCCAACATCAGAGATTCCAACATCCGAAAGTCCAACATCAGAGAATTCAAACATCCGAAAAGAAATATTCGATTACGATTCAATTAATCAAGAAAACAGTTTCTTATGGGGACGGAAGAACTGAAGTTATCAAAGAAATTAACTTTTCATACACCGAAGAAATGAGGGAAGTTTCTCCACTCGAAGTATTTTCGAACTTTCTTAACGATTTTATGGATGAATTCTAAAACGAGTTGGAGTTTGTTTCAAGAGAATCTGAGCCAATTGAGATATCTGACCCGATGAACTATTTCCATAACAGTTATTTACTCGCGTACCCTGATGACTTACCATAGAGTGACTTATGTAAATAAACTGTAAACGTTATGTTAAAAACACAAGTTATAAACTGTACGTATTTGTTCTTATAATGATTTCGTACCAGTTTTTTGTTTGAAAAGCATCCGTTATTTAAGCATAGCATTTTCTTATTTGCATTTCCTTAATTGAACGGTGTACAAAATCTAAGCAGTGGTATCTGTAGCATAATTAATTTTATTTTCATAGTTTTTCTGGGGGGTTTTTCATTTTATTCAGCAGATTAACCCTGACTGCGAACAGGTCATGAGGGGGGGGGGGGCAGTTAATTGCATTAGGAGGAGAGTGTTAGATAATAGAGTGTGGAGAGCAAAGGGAGTAGTGATTTATTGTCTTAAGATTTATAGCCTGGCCTTAGGCAAGTTCACTGGGAGTGAAGGATGAGTGAGGGGAGTAATTGGGTACATATAGCCGGAGTAATTCAAGAGGAAGAGAGATATTTTGATTGTTAAATTGGATTTTAACGTTAGTGCCTTTCATTTATTTTGGATTTATTAGGTGAATTATATTATGATTATATCTTATTCTACTTCTGGATTGTAATACACATTTATATCTTTTTGAATTGCGTTCATCTCATGAGGAGGAATTAATTACTACCGGAATAATATATTGATATTTACTTTCCGCCACCAAACATAAGGACAATAGTAAAGTCGATTAAAACTCGGTAACACTATATACTTTTGCAGAGCTTATGAGTATATTCAACCTCATAATATACTTGTTACGGAAGAAACTCTGGGGATTTTATTGTTTGGATTTATTAAGATCCGCAGTTCCTGAAAGCAACACACATTGGAGGATACTTGGAGACGCATGGATAGAGAGATAACTGAGGCTCACTCGATCATTGCCGATTAGATAAACGTGGCATGACGACTATTTTATGAACGAGTTAACAAGTCATAACTGGACAAATTTAAACTAAATCTTTCTTAAACAAATTCGTAAAAATCATTCCTGCTTGTGCAAAAAGTGATGAAAAAAGCTTACATCATGATCAGGATGATCGACAAAACTATGAATCCAGAGTTTTTACTTTGTTTTATTCACAACCAGCAGAAGATGAGGACATTGATATATTCAAGCCAATGATATATTCAAGCCTAAATATATCTTTATTAATTTAAAAGTCGGAAACAGAAATCAACACCAATACCATAAGCTGCTTCACATTTTTATTTTTGAAAACATTCTGTAGTAGTTTGATCTTTTTCACTACTGTATATGATATATTTTGACTTCGCGTTGTGTTTTTACATGATATTTCACCCAGATAATTTTGAGCCCACCTGTTAAGGCTATTAACGAAGAAAAACAGAAGAATTTGATAAGTTGAAAATATAATTTATTCGTAATTAAATGATAATTACTGACGATGAGGAACCTTAGTGTACCTTAGTGACCAAAATGAATAACGAAAAATCAAAGAAAAAAGTAATTTTCCAAAATAAATATGGAATTTGAGTCAACTTAAAATTGCCACAAGGAGGGCGACTTCGCACCTTGATGCAAGGTTCAGAGAAGAAGCCCCGAGAATGTGCTCGGGTTTACATACTCGTTACTCAATAGTGAACACTAAAAACAGAATTGGCCAGTAAGAATTTACGTTTTATAATAGATGAAAGAGAAAATGAATAACGAACCCGATGAATTTGGAAATAATTTAAGTAGGTACTAATACACTCCTCCTCCTTAAAACAGTTATTACATTTTATTCAATAAAATTAATAATTGTAACAATACGTCATGTTATAAATAAATCAACAAATTGTAACTTTAACTGTACAACAAATGTCTTGAGACATACATTACTTTAATCAGTTTAATGTTCAATAATTTTTTCGAAGTTTGGAATGATGCAGTAGTCTCCAATCACTTCACTTTTAACTTTCTTTCCGTTTTCTCGAAGACTCCTGATGACTGATGTGTTGCCGTTGTTTTCTCCCAGGAAAATATCGATTTCCTCATCTCGACAATTAATTCGACATTCCTCTTCCAGGGAAGATGGCGCAAATAGGCCCCTCTGTTGTGCCCGTCTCTTCCTCTGGACCAGGGCCTTTTCTTCTTTTAAATTCTTTCTTTTTCTTTCTTCCGGCGCACCTAGGCGGAAAGGTACACAATGTCCAGGTTCAACGTAAAAAAAATGTTTTCTTTTTCCTGAACCTCTAAAATGGCTTCCCTGTGTATGCAAATGTGTACGCGACCTTAATTTTGGATCACAAAGTTCTTATGACACACAGAACATTTGAAGATATTAATATATTTAGTATGGACTTTGCTCCAATGGTTAATATATTTTCGGAAAGTAGAAAAAGGGCCAAGTTTCCTACACGTCCCCACCTCACAGATGGCGCCGTCGACCCACAGCTTTCTTTCATTCTCCTGGAATTGCTGCAATTCCTCGTTTGAAACATTAATGTCGTGAAAGTCCATCTGGAAATACATATATGTTAAAATAAATAAAGAACATGTTTAGTTTATACAGAATATGAATGCATCTCAACACTAGGATAAAACAAATAATAAACATTTACCATAAACCAAAACACTGTATACATTAATTTTATCTACAGCTTTATTTTATAAATCAAGGATATTCCGCGGTTTTATAAGGCGGCCCGCTCTTGTACATTTCCTCGGGGGTGGCTGATCTATTTCCCCAGTGTCTGAGTATGAATAGTTTACTGAGTTATCATCAGAAACCCAATTAACAGGAGGATTCCTACCCAGATATTGTTTGAGATAATCTTTATTGATTGATATAACTGTAGATGTTGCATCTCTCTGTATCCTACATATGGACTTGCACACATCTTCCACACTTAAATAAGCATTAATCATTGCTTTTTTCTCATCTGTAAAGTACATTAAACCCGTCGAAATACAGGCACACGAGGATACACGTTTTCACAAATATCTTTTCCATCCTACTGCCTACAAAATGGATTTAAAACCTGATAAAAAATTCTAATAATTTGAGATGATATAAATAACATGTGCTTTGATTAAATACAAGGAAAAAAACTTACCTGTACAGAAATACATCCTTCCGATAAGCTAGTCCTAGCGCAAAAATAACCGGATGTTTGTCTTTGTCAGAAATATGCTTGAGAGTTTACAAAACTTTTCATGTGCTAAGGGAGACAACTTCAAAAAGCGTCCGACGGAGTCCGAAAAAAGCGAGTCCTCTGATAATGCGGTTAATTTAAATGGAGCTAAATCTGTTACTAAACTCATAAGCAACTAAATAACGTATTTTAGTTTGAATGATAGGAGCTAAGCTCATAATTTTGAAAAACACTTAGTATGTCCTAGACAAATCTTTCACCACAAAAACGTTTATGGTTGACACAGACGGACGACGGACAAAATGTGATCAGAATAGCTCACTTGAGCTTTCAGCTCAGGTGTCAGGTTAGCTAAGAACTAAGTTTTCTACTAAAAAGTATAATCCTATTCTAATCAATGTATATCAAAATAAATTTGTAATCAAATTATTTATTTTTAACCAAAGGTTTTGCTTACGCGGGGTCTTAAAAAAATTCTTTAAAATCGGTCTGTATGAGTGCGGAAAATATTATTTAGCGGCCAATATGTGCACAAAAACTTAATTATTACATATTTACGATATATATTAAAGTAAAATTTGATTTCATTTATATCTGTTGCTTATTGTTCGAAAATTTACAAAGCAAAATTCTTTTTTTGGAATGTATTTCGGTCTGTAGACATTGCCCCCCCCCCCCGGTGAAACAACAAACCCTTTGGTAAAAATATAACAAATAACAATAATTAAAACCCTTCGAAAAGACTTTGTGTTTCAAGGAGGGAGGGGGGAAGATGTTTTAAAAAACATTTCCGTTTCCGTACATTATTTTCTATTATGAAATGAGCTTTTTTATCCCAAAATTAAAAGTTGTCTTTTTTTGTTTGAACAAATCATTTATATTTAATTAAAATATACATAAATGTTAACATCATAATAAAAATCAAAGTACTGAAAGTACTGTTAGACGGTGGCGCCGTCTGAAAGTGGCATATTACATGTATGTAAATTATTGTTGTCGAAAATCCACAGCCAGCGTCTCATACATGTACTAGCACAACTGGTCGTGAGTTACTTACATGGATAATTCTGTGGAAATCGTAGTTGTGTTCACAATCCACACTTTACAAATGTTGTGTCTCTTTATCGTCATTTTTTTTGGGAAAATCCATAGATTTATCACAGTAGCCTTTGTAGTATAGAAGTTTGTATCTACATTGTATATGTTTGTATCTATATCAGTTGATATTAAAACTCCGTTTTCGGTAATACATGTACTACACAAATGGATTTTGATTGCCCCAGAATGAATGATTAAATATGTTGGTTGCCACCACATATTGAATGAATAAATCAAATCCAAAGCGATTTCATCACAGTACGCCAAACTATTTGATTGTTTAAAGAAGGGGAATCTATTTGATTATATAAAGAAGGGGAATTTTGGTTTTTTCCCTTTTGACCTTTGGGTTGACCCTGCAAAGGGGAACAACTTTTGAAAAGTGTGGATTGGACTTTTGTGCTTTAAAGATATTGTAGATTTCTCAAAGTAACGAGAACAAATAAAGCTTTAGTATGATAAAATACTTATCAGGTTTTTACTAACTATTTGGGCATACATGTAGTATGTTTATTGTCCGTCTCGACAGCATTTTCCCTCAATTTCTTCACGGGGAAAAAGTTGCATCATCACACTTGCTTGTGGACCACCACACTTGCTTTTGTTCTCATAGTCAATTATACATGTAGGTGTACAGAAAACAGAATGGTTTGCAAGAACCTGTTTGATAAAACTGGTATTGCTTTTGGAATGCACGTCATCATGAAACAGCAGAGTCAATCAATAATTTAACTTCGACTGTAGTGGATTATTTCCATTTGCTCACAACAAAAGTGAATAAATAAAAAAAATCATACAATATTCAGTCGCAGCAGTTTCATTAATCAACATCAAAGTACATTTGTCTAATTGTATTTAGCTATAGATTTATTCAAATCATTTGAATGAATTTGGAAAAGTCACATGTATATTTTATCGCTTCTCAGTACATTTTAACACGCATAATTTACTTGCAACATTAAACTTTTCTAGTAAACTTACAATAAATATAGATTAATTGTTCAAAATTAGTTTTTAAAAACACCAAACAAACAAAATCCAAGTTAAACGCATGTTTTTTCTCACCGTACAGCTGTGTATATAAATTCCATTTTATTCTTTGCATGTACTATAGTCTATACAATTGATCTACGGTCCGCAAATCCCGGCAATATTTCCGGAAAGCTATAGTTCTGTAGCTCAGCAGAATACTACAGTCATCTATGAAGCACATTTTTTACCTGCATGTTTCATTATTTATCGCAAATATAGCATTTCGTTGAGTGATGACACTTATTTCGATTGCGAGTCACAACAAACTGGCGCATTTATATAGGCCCGCCAATTTGTAAATGGAAACAAATGTCGAAGAAAGCTCATAATAGAGTTGTACTCGCGAGTTAAAAATTATTTGAGAACAAAAGGAGTGATATTTACGTACATGTGTGAAGAATGTTATCTGTTTGCGATAAAATCCCCCAAAACCAAAGAAAAGGTTCTCTAATAGCAGAGACGGGTGCATATGGATTAAAGTCACAGATTGTACTTCGCTCATCAAATTGCGTTATTTCAGTTTAGTGTGACAAATTCGTCAGAAACTGTTAAGGTCAGACGACACGTTCCTCGAGAATCTTTTTTGTATCTCCTCGTAACGAAGAGTTCCAATAAAAAATATTAGTTTTATAATTACTTTAAAAATGATCAAAATTTACTTGGATTTGGTTATATGTCTAGATGGTCGAGTGGTTAGAACCGTGGTCGCTCACTGCCAGAAGCTTATAGGTTTTAGAGGTCGTGAGTTCAAATCCCCGCCCAGGCGGAAATATAGATATATTGATTTATTTTTATATCAGCAATTCAAGTGTATTTTCAAGAAGATTATATAGGAAATTGCATACTCTAGTATTTTGCAGAAATGCCTGGTAAGGTACCCTAATTTTTTGCAAGAAAGCTTGTCAAAGTAGTAGTAAACCATTAACAAATTCCTGGAAAAAGTTATCTAAAATTGAGGAACGTGTCGTCTGACCTTAAGTGAACAAAATAATTATATCGTACATTACCGTTCACAATGTACCATAAATGTATATGGAATATTGCACGAGTTGAACCGATTGTTTTTTCTCACAAAAAAGGTAGCGTTTTCTGCAAATTAGAGATAGACGAGCTGATACGCCGTGAAATCCATAAGACGTTTTACAGCATGTCTTCAATCCCTTATTTGCTTACAAAAAATCGGAACTAAAAATCTTTGAAACATTGTAAAATGTTGTTTGTTTATACATGTACATGTAAAATGGCGACTTGATTTGCACGTGAATTTTACAATCCGAGGTCGATTGATTAGCGTGTTTGAGAGAAAGTCAGCAGCAAGTAAAGCGTCAACATCAGTAGTAAATATTGTCTGATGAATATTGAGGTGCCTGTTATAATGTTAATGTTCCTACAGACTGAGTGGGTTACAAAATTAAGTAAATCACAGGATATTCCAAAATTATATAAACACATTTGTATCGTAAATTTCAAGTTTTTTGTTTGTTAAAAGAACACATGAACACTTGTAGAAGAAAGTGTGCCATTGATCGGTTGAAGTTCAATAAAATGTAATTTAATTAATCCTTACCATTGTCTGTTGTGAATTCTTTAGAATAAGCTACAAAAAAAATAAATATTCTTCCTCAACTAAAATTAATGCGTTAAAAAAGGATGAATTTATCGATGAGCATACTTGCTGGAATATGAAATGCCAAACCTTTTTAAATTGTGTGTGTTTCTGACAATTGTTTACATCATAAAAAAAACAAGAAGCGATTATTGTGAGATCTCTTAGCCAATTATCGCAGTGATATAGTTTATGTAGCCCTGATACAGAGTTTAACGTCACAACTGGCAGTTGGTGCATAAATTATCGATACCGCGTAAGCAGACAGGGTAACGGCTCATTTAAAATAAAACACAATTTCATAAATTATTTAAATATATGTACAAAATGATTAGCAGCTGTAATGCTTAAAACATCTTATAAGATTAAAGGATTTTTATCACGTTTTCAAAAAAGTTGAGAATCAAACAAAAATACCTTCTAATAACACATAAATATTGATATAGCATAAAATAAGCATCACAAACGGCCGCAATTGTCTGTTAAAAGGGTCCTAAATTGGAGCTCTCGCAGTTAAAATTTCCGCTAATGAGATAGGGGTCACGTGGTACTGTGTGACGTCATAAGTGTCAATTCTTGAAAAGCTCATCGTTGTGTTTACATAGATCGAGATAACTTTGACAGAAATAAAACAAATCCCAAAAATGGATGACAGCAATTATCACTTGAAGGATATTCCGTTGGTAATGGACATACGACCTTACATGTTCGAACCTCCAGCAGAGTGTGTAAATCAAGAAAATTCTCCGCAAAGTAGCGAAGAAAGCGAGTCTGACACCGAGGACAACCCAGGTCATCGACGGAACGGAACGATTTGGTAAGTTTAATTTCGTTATTGGTGCTTATTATTATTTTAAAACTTACAACAAGAACTCATTATCCGTTATTCCAGCATAAATTTAAATAGTTATAACTTTCATTACGCATACTGATACAGTTTTATAGAAGTACTTGCGGGCTCTGTAATCTGATAATCAGCTGGTAATGGCGCCGTAGGAAGTTACGAAGTCTTTCTCGCTAAAAAAAAAGCTTACCTGGCCTTAATAAATTATATTTGCCTTAAGATTAACACATTTAATAATAGAGATATTCAAATAAATGTATATATGTTTACAACTTTACACAGGTGCGAGTCTGGATCATGCGAGGTGATGCCCACTGAAGCAGAGTGCATTTGTTGCTCAGAGATACCAGCCATTGACCACATCAGAGACTCCTTCGGTATAGAGTGCATCACTCAGCACCAGACATTTATAGACAACTGCTTGAACATTCGAGTTTTAGAGGTCAGCCTTTATGACTATATCCAGTCTGATGGGCCCATTGATGACAATGAACCAATTAATGAGTAAGTATTATCATACCTGATCATGCTTACGAAAGAGAGAAATATAATTGTGCATTTCATTGAAACCAAACTTTATTCAAAATAATGTATATTCAGTCAACAGAAAAATATGTTTGTTTATTGCAGTTATTAAAATAAATTAAGTATATACATTTTAACAACCAAAAAAATACATATACCAATAACAATAAAATTCTACTATCAGAGTCTACAGATATGTTGCATACAGGAGGTTTGTCTTAGGGGTTTGGCAGCGACTAGGCAAGGGGAATCGAAAAATCCTTCCAGCATGTGTTGTTTCCAAGATAAGGGACATCTTCCCGTCGGAGCAGTATACCGGTTTCAAGTATCCACGCCCTATTAAGAACACTCAATGACTGAACCTGGAACGACGCGTAGCTATCAGATCTTCTTTTACAAAGCCCTCAAATCCTAACGTCAGTGCCGCGGGCAATATCCAAGGGACACGTGAGCGTCATCATTGGACTGAGTGTATGAGGGATGCTGTCTTCGTCGCTCGCATAGATTTATCCGGAGGATATCTACATAGTCTGTGAAAAACAAAATTGATCATGTAGTTTTAATCACATCAACAATGAAATTTGTAAATTATCAATCTGTGATGTAGTGCGTTATAAATATGTGTTGAGCGGAATAACAAATTAATTAAAAAAATTTTTGTTTGTTCTGTTTTAAACTGACACATACAACATTATAAGTAAAGAATTTATAAGTCAATACGACAGGCAAATAAGAACATACCAAATGTAACTGCTGTCTTGTTGGGCTTTACAACAGCTTGGGTCCCTTTTTTCCCCTTTGGATAGCTGATCTGCCAACGTGCTACCCCATCTTTGGTTGTGGCCTGGTGACGTTGTCCATTTAATAAATGGAAAAAAATTTGGTAAACTTGTACATTAACTCTCTAATTCACAAGTGAGAATATTTAAATTAAATATTTTTTTACGAAAAGTATGAATCAGATGATTTTTGAACTGATGATCATTTAAACATACCTTGCCATCATAGCTGGGTAGAAAAAGTTGGTGTTTTTTGGTGCAAAGGAATTCACGACGCTATGATACATTTCGAACCCATATGTCTGATGGAGGGGAGACAGCTTGCCTACATCTCTTGTCAAGTATCTGCTCTCCACAACTTCCCTGAAGAGTTTGTGAGCTCTTGATCCTGTTTTAAAATTTATATATTCAGATGTAAGATGTCATGCAATTGCCATTTAGGGTGGTTACTTTTATTAAAAATAGTCAGTATATGTAAGTTCAAATTGTAAGACTCTTATTTATTTACCAAAAAAACATACCCTCTTTCAGCCACAACCTCTCCTCATTGAGCAGTTCATGTTCACAATGTTCATGCTGATTTGAAACATGCTGGACAAGGGAGGACCATTTTTGCACCTTTAGTTCACTGTCCTCACCACAGGATGCAGCTACCCAGTAACAGTGGTTCACTGAGGACTTGATCAAGGGCCTAATGTTGCCGCAATCTCTCTTCTTTGATGCTGTCTCCAGTTTCTTAGAAATTCCTAAATAAAATTATTAGTTTCTTTAAATAACATCATGACACTCTCAGGGTACCTATTGCATATTCATTTGTGTTTAAAAACTATTCTTTTCATTTTACTAAAATTCATAATATGCACATGAGCTTTGTCTGTTAAAATAATTACTTAATACTCCTACATGTCAAAACTCCAAATTAATGAATATCATCAAAATTTACCTTTAGCCACATGCCACACATCGAAGAAGTGGTTCATGTCTTGGTGATCCTCTCGCATGTATTTCTTTATCATATCATGTCGATCAGTGACAAGATTTTCAATATGTAGACCTGCGTCTTCTAGGTGTTTCAGCCCTCTCTTTTACCCCTCCAACTCGATGTGTGTTGACCCTGGTACTTCATTACTCTATTAAGTACAAAATCATAAATAAACGTGCACTAATTAATTTAAGATATATAAACTTAAATTTAATACATTTCTATGATGCATATACAATGTAAATGTATTAAGTGTATGTATCAGAGAAGACATATTCTAATTATGGTGTGAAATTCTATATCTATATAAGATGATGAAAATTATAGTCATTTTAATTACCTGCACTAACTGAAAATCCAGAATTTTCCACTGCTCAATTCCATCAACGTGTAGGAGCCAAATTTCGCTGAGAATCCAGGAGAATCACACCGTGCGTCTCCACCAAGGGTCAAAGATCTTCCCTGGTACTCCGCAAGAAGGGTCTGTTGATGGAAGTCCCATGTGAAAATAGAGGCAGGTACAATATAAGATGCCTGCAGTCTGCTGAATGTGGACATGGACATCATCTGCAGGTTCAGATGTCGAAAGAGTCTGAGGCTTTTTGAGGCATTCGCTCCACTAAACACAATAGCACCAGCAACCAACAAATTTGCCCATGGCATTCCATGATGGCATCTTTGGCTTTCCCAAGTACTGGAGTGTCCATTAGGGCACACAGAGGATGTTGAAATCATGGTTCCACGAACACAATTCACTACTGTGTGACATGCACTACCACAAACTCTACAATTTTGCAAAAGTTTGGCTAACTGTACCTCAGACACTAAAAACTGTTTCTCCTCTTCCGGTGTTATATCAGTGCTCAGCTGGAATTCTTCATCCTCTTCATTACTGCTATCACTCTCTGGATATTCACTATCTAGGTCAAAGTCAGGGTTCTCATCACTACCCTCAATGTCACCACCCTCAATGTCACTATCATCATCATTGTCCTCCACATTCTCAACTGCATGCTGCTGAAGGACAGGGGTCAGACCAGCAGCTACTCTAAGTGGAATGTTGTCAGTCAGGCTTGAGCACTGAGTACTTGTGGACACCATGTTTTTCTTATCCAATGACACTTGGATCCGCCTTGTCCTTTGTGGAACTTGAAGTGTGGCCTGGCATTTTTTTGATTGGGTCTCTGGTATTGCATTTGTTGATGCAGTGGGTTCAATGGGATGCTCATCATTGGGATCCCCTGGTTCAATTAGGTCAATGGAGTGATCAGGTAAGGTGTTGTTCTCTGAAGGCCGAGGCTCCAATTCTTGAAAAGCTTGACGAAAAATCTGAAGAAAAAAAAATTCTAAATTTTCAGTATAAAGAGTTTCACAACTTATTTAGCACAGCCACTTGCATCGTCTCAAGCCACGGGTTTTGTGTCCATTCTATTTCCACAGGGAATAGAATGGACACAAAACCCATGGCTTGAGACGATGAGCCACTTGACTTTAAACTTTTTTTTATTTTTTATAATAAAATAAATTATGTACTTAAACATTATGGTAGCCTATAGTAAAAAGAATTATTATAACATCAGGCGCCTGTACCTGTGTAATTAGATATACTATGTAATTTATAGATATACGGACTTTGAGTGTGAAATACTGTACATTATTTTGTGAACAAAAAGTGGGTATCTTTATTTATAAAGTGGTCTGGTTATTTTGAGTTGAAATGAGAATAAACATAATATTTTTCGTATATATATAATAATAATAATAACTAGACACAATCTCGTTGCGAGCAACGAGTGGGTCTTAAGTCCGATTTTTGAATAGATTAGATTAAACTTATCACTTCAAAGATAAAATCGTAGATGTAAGCGAACAATAGTTTTAAAAAAATTTTGCGACAATCGGGGCTTGAACCCGGGTCACCTGGGCCATGTCCACGACTCTATCGACTGAGCTACTCATACTCTCGCTTCAGAACTTTGACGCTTAATTTCTCTAGAATGCCTGAATTACATGAAAGCACCTTGTTGCGAGCAACAAGTGGGTCTTTCGTTTGATTTTGAAGTGATAGGGTTCAATTAAACTGTTGACATTTGGTGCGATTTACTATCATATTAACTTCCTTTTATACTAATTTTTCAACCTACACTGCGAAATGCAGATTTCCGGAAAACGTCATTTTTAAACTTCAATATCTCTGCAATGCGTTGTCCGATTTTAAAACGGTTTTTAGTTTTGTATTCAGTACAAAAATGTCAACAAAACGCATATGCTTTAAAATTCCAAAAATCGTAATATTAGAATCACTTCCGGTGACCACCGGAAGTGACGGACGACCTGCTCATAATAAAATTTGATTAGTTTAAAACATATTCTGATGGGGAAAAAATTGTAGATTATTTGATTTAAAAAAAATTTAAAACACAATTTTCCAAAAATGCTGTTTGAGCGGACCGGAAGTTATGGAGGATCGTAGTTTTACCTGATCGGCCTTAGAAATTCAAAAATCTATCATTCCTGAAACTTTCAATTTTCTATCTTTAATCGTTTTTGCGAAAAAGGGAGGACAAGATCACTTTTTACAAAAAGAAAAACTAATATAACTGCCGACCGGAAGTGACGTCATCAACAAAAATGTACATGATAAAAGACCTTGATATTTTGTATTATTCGTGAAATTTTCATAAAAATCCATTGTAGCATATTTGAGATATTTGAGTTTTAAGAAAAATGTTAAGAAATAAAAGAATAATAATAGTGAAAAAAAGAGAAAAAGAAACCTATCAAAAACAATAGGGTCTTCCGTTGGAAACGGAAACGGAAGACCCTAATAATAGTAAAAAGGATTACATACCTCAGCTTTCTGGCGTTTTGCGTAGGCCCCTCGAGGTTTGGCAGGCAGAACCAATTGCACAGCGCCATTATTCTCTTTGGCGTGAATGGGGAGGGGAACGTCTGGCACTGCATCTACTTTCAACCGAGTCCTTGCCCCTTCGTAGCCTAACCTCTCTAAATGGGCTGGGTCCCTCTGAAGTTGATTCTTCGTAAAATGGTCAGAGCATAAACGGTTTGTAGTAGGGACGAAGCTCTCGCGTTTACAAAAAATCGTCCATATTTTCCTCCGACGAGCATCTTTCGGAAAGTTGAAAAAACTCTTTCCACAGCCTTTCGTATGTGTTAGATAATGTATTTAGTGCCACCCTCTATATTGTGCACAAGTAGTGCTTACGTCATTAGTTGTTGAGTTTTGAATAAACACATAAAACCTAACATGGTGTCAGAAGCTGGCGTATTCGAAGCCACAATTTCCACAAACAGAAGCAAGACAACACCAATCGAGTGATTATTTCGTCGAAAGAGCTTCATATCTACCCCAGGCTCAAGTGGTAACGTTGCATATTTACCCAACGACACTGAAATTTCGCTGTAAAGTTTGTCACGCTGGTGAGCACGTTTTCTACGGCGGCCATTTGCAATCAGATTTGAACTTATTTGTTTATCAAGTCTGAGTGTTTGACAACATTTTATGATAGTGTGCATCAGAAATACAATATCAACCGTGCATTATAGTGTATTGACAGCAGTATTTGCATTTTTATACCGAACGATCGATTCTGGGAAAAAACTACGGTGTGCAGTTGGTGACATTTCAAAATGTCTGTAGTGCGAAGTGAATTACCGATTCCTTTACCTATGAATGTGAAGGGAGACCTCAAAGGGAACTGGAAATTCTTTAAATCACAATGGATGAATTATGAAATAGCCACAGGCCTGGACAAGAAACATGATGCAATCAGGATAGCAACATTATTAACGGTCATTGGCAAAGATTGTTATCATATTTATGAGAACTTAAACCTCACGGAAGAAGAGAGACAGGATATAGCAGCAGTTATAGAAGCACTTAAAAAACACTTTACACCAAAGACAAATGTTATCTATGAAAGATATATCTTCAATACAAGTGATCAACTGCCCAATGAAACACTAAATGACTACATCTGCAAGCTGAGAGAACTCGCGAAGTCGTGCGAATTTCGAAACATGACTGATGATATGATACGTGATCGTCTAGTGTTAGGGACCAAAGACACAGCATCAAGAGGCAGAATGTTAAGAGAAGCCGACTTAACACTGGACAAAGCTATAACAATGTGTTTGACAAGCGAAAGAACTTCATCACAGCTGCAGAAGTTAGAACACGACACCAGTCATACAGCCAATTCAGAACAAGCAGAAGTGAAATACGTCAGTTCAAAAGGAGACAAAGCCTATAAACCCAGAGGAAAACATCCATTCAAAGGACAAGGGAAGAAACAGCAGAAGACTGTACAGCCAAAGAACAGTGCAATGGTTATTAAGTGCAAGTACTGTGGAGGCACACATCCACGAGACAGAGACAAATGCCCAGCTTTCGGACATACATGCTGGAAATGTAAGAAGAAGAATCACTTTCCAAAAGTTTGTAAACAGACTACTGTGAACAGTATCCAAGATGAAGACACAAGTGACTCGGACTCTGATTCTCTATATGCTGTGAATTCTTCGTCTGGAAAACAGTGGTTCGTAAAAATCCACATGAGTGCTAGTGGAAACAGTTCTAATGTTACCTGTCAATTGGATAGTGGGTCTACCTGCAACGTTATAAACTTTAGGCAGTACGCTCAAATCATGCAAACAGGCGACCCCCCACTGAAACCTACCGAGAAGCCACTAAAGCTCTATGGAGGGAAATCGAAACTCATTCCTCTTGGCATTGCAACCTTGAAATGCCGGGTGATCCAGTCTGGAAAAACAGAAAATCTTGACTTTTATGTAGTCGAGATGGACCAGACACCTATCCTCTCAGCAGAAGCTTGTGAAAAACTTGGATTACTGACTGTCAATGTAGTTCACAAGCTGACAACTACGTCATCACAATTTAAGCCATTGTCCAAGGAACAAATTCTTGATGAGTTCAAGGATGTATTTGAAGGACTCGGTGAGTTTGAAGGCGAGTACCACATTGAACTTGACCCAACAGTGAAGCCAGTACAGAGACAGCCAAGAAGGGTACCACAAGCTCTTAAGGAAGAAATTAAGGAAAAAATTGAATCTCTAGTCAAAAGAGGTGTTCTCAAGAAAGTGTCATCACCCACAGATTGGATTAGTAACATGGTTGCTGTCAAAAAGCCTGGTAAACTGAGACTGTGCATCGACCCCAAAGACTTAAACTCTGCTATTAAAAGACCACATTACCAAATGCCAACTGTAGATGATATTCTACCTAAGATATCAAAGGCCAAAGTGTTCACTGTGATGGATGCTAAAGAAGGTTTCTGGCACGTGAAGCTGGACAAGGAATCCAGTCTACTCACCACATTCTGGACTCCATTTGGAAGATACCGCTGGACACGTTTACCATTTGGACTCTCATCAGCACCAGAAGAGTTCCAACGAAAGCAGCATGAAGTATTAGAGGGCCTTCAACATACAGAGGTCATTATGGATGATATCTTGGTCTATGGATCTGGTGAGACTATGGAAGATGCAATTAGGGATCATGATTTTCACCTACAAGCGCTTCTTCAAAGAGCACGTGAAGTAGGTCTGAAACTCAACAAGGAGAAGTTAAAGCTGCGACTCACTTCTGTCAAGTATATGGGTCAGATACTTACCTCTGAAGGAATGTGCCCTGATCCAGATAAGGTGAAAGCTGTTGTCGAGATGCCACGACCCAAGAATGTTAAAGATGTTCAAAGACTTATTGGACTTGTGACTTACCTATCCAAATACTTACCACACTTATCTGAAACTTGTGAACCTCTACGCAGACTTACCGTTAAAGATACCTTATGGCACTGGGAGTCACAACAAGAAAATGCATTTAAAGCAATAAAGCAACTAGTCAGCACCGAACCAGTGTTAAAGTACTATGACGTGAATGAGGAAGTGACTATTCAATGTGATGCATCTGAAGTTGGTTTAGGAGCAACTCTAATGCAGCAAGGGCAACCAGTTGCGTATGCGTCCAGAGCGTTATCTCAGACTGAACAACGCTATGCCCTAATTGAGAAAGAATGTTTGGCAATAGTGTTTGCATGTGAGCATTTCGATCAGTACATCTATGGCAGAGACCTTGTGACAGACCAGTCTGATCACAAGCCCTTGGAGACAATTTTCAAGAAAACCTTATTAGCAGCTCCAAAACGTCTTCAAAGGATGCTACTTCGTCTCCTGAAGTACAATCTACGAGTAACATACACCAAGGGAAGCGAACTTTACATAGCAGACACTCTGTCCAGAGCCTTTGTGACAGATACTGAATACATTTTCAACGCATTTTCGCAAGAAATCTCACAGATTAATCAAAGTGAATGGATTCCAAAGATCAGCCATTCAAGATTTCAGCAGATCAGAGAGATGACTAACAGTGATCCAGTACTACAAACACTCAAGACTGTCATACTTACCGGCTGGAATGACCGTCAAGAAGATGTCCCAGTAGCAGTCAGAGACTATTGGAACATACGTGACGAGTTAACGGCTCAGGATGGATTGATCTATAAGAGCAACAGAGTCGTGATACCAAAAGTTCTTCGCCCTGAGATGCTCAGTAGAATTCATTCAAGTCACCTTGGAACTGAAGCATGTTTAAGGAAGGCAAGAGATGCAGTTTTTTGGCCTAATATGTCAGCTGAGCTACGCGACTTCATATCAAAGTGCAGCACTTGCAACAAAATGCAGGACCAACAATCAAAGCAGCCTCTTATCACACATGATGTACCAAAAATACCATGGACAAAGTTAGGAGTTGATATCTTCACTTACCAAAACCAAGACTATCTAGTTACTGTGGACTATTTTAGCGATTTCTTTGAGCTAGATATCCTAACAGACACATCAGCAATGACCGTAATAGATTGTCTCAAGCAACAGTTTGCTCGCCATGGGATTCCGGATACCGTTATTTCTGATAATGGACCTCAGTTTAAATCTGCAGACTTTCACACCTTTGCTGGTGATTGGGAATTTGAACATTCTACTTCATCACCATATCACAGCCAATCTAATGGCAAGGCAGAATCAGCTGTGAAAATTGCAAAGAAATTAGTGAAGAAGTGTATTTCTAGCAAGACTGATATCTGGAAAGCAATTCTAGATTGGCGAAACACTCCTACAAAGGATATGAATTGTAGTCCCGCCCAAAGACTGATGTCTAGGAGGACAAGACATTCCTTACCAACAGCCGCTGCTCTTCTTGAACCAACTATCAGCACAAATACCCATGAAAAGATCATGCGTAAGAGACAACTTTCAAAACAGCAGTATGACAAACATACTAAGGACCTTCCAGAACTACAGATTGGACAAAACGTTCGAATGAAGAAACACCCGAATGATAAATACTGGCAGTTTGGAACATGTACCCAGTCTCTCGGGAACAGGTCATACCTCATCGACTTAGATGGAAAGTCATACCGCAGAAACAGAAGAGAGATGCGCCCAACCAAGGAGGCTCATGATGCAGAAAGAACAGATCCTTTACCCTACAAGCCGGAGGATGATCCACTCATGATTACAAATGAACGTCCCCAGTACGAGAGTGTGAAGCAGCCTATTGCTCCAGAACCACAAACCGCATTTGGATCTTCAAGAGAGACTATCACATCTCCCGCAAGTGACAATAATTGTGCAATGAATGCTTCAACTAAAGTGCGTGGCAGCTCAAGAATTGCCAGATTACCATCAAAGTTCAAGGACTTCATTATGAATTAAGATACATACTAGGGCTGGGACGATACTGTACTGAGCCTATTCGGTACATATCACGATACATGAGGTGCGATACGATACATATCACGATACATTGCAATTAAATGAAAACATGAATAAAAGTTTAAAATTTATTCAACCTGCCGATGTATTACCGCATGTCCAAAGTTATTTTGTTATATTCATAATGAGCGTTGCACAATTTACAAATTACTTTAGTCTCGTGTACACTAGTTTTTCATAAACAAGTACTCCAAAAGTTTTCCACACTCCATATTTAGCTTCCTAACAGTTTTGACAACTTTACGAGGTTTTCCGCCATCTTTGTACTTTCATATTAGGCGCGAGGACTAAAAATAGCCGATATATGAAGCTCGGATATTTTTGAAAAATTAAAAAAAGTTCGGTAAGGTATCGTTGTATTAATGGTAAATGTATCGATCCAAATATCGTCAAAATAAATACCGCGATGCACCGGTGCATCGGTGGATCGTCCCATCCCTAATACATACAAACAGTAAAGTGCATTTTTTTTTCTTTCGTTTTAAAGAAAGGGGGATGTTAGATAATGTATTTAGTGCCACCCTGTATATTGTGCACAAGTAGTGCTTACGTCATTAGTTGTTGAGTTTTGAATAAACACATAAAACCTAACAGTATGCACGTTTGTACATCCGTAGGCCGCACAATACACCATAATGATGGTCAATCATCCACTTTACACCAATCTGAACTGATAACGGCTAATCGCTGAGATAATCACCTCTAATGCAAACACAACAAGTGTTTTCTCACCTTCTTGCTTGAACTGAATTGACACCTATTACGTCACAGCAATGGCGCGAACAGAGCCCGGTTTTAAAATATGCATATTGCGAGATTTGAACTTTGACAAGCTGAAACTTCCAAACTTTTATTTTTATTATAAAATGTTTGAGGAATGCCGGTTTTAGAACTCAAACTTTAATATATCAAAAAATTGGAAACGTGATGAAAATCCTTTAAAATTAGTTATCATACTGAAATCCACACATAGATAAAACATTGCGCGTAACACTGCATACCTAACAGAGTTATCGTTCGTTATCCGCTAGGGTCCCCGTGAGAAATACTCTTCCGGTCAGGACCGTAGCAATAGACAGTGGCTATTTATAGCCACCGTCTCAAAATTACTTTAATTAGACAACTTCCAAAAAATGACTTTTACTTAGGCGGCTGAACAATGCTATCGTTCGCAGTCCTTATAGAATAAGGCTAGATCGGTTATTAAATTAGAATTTTACAAAAATAAAAGCAATTAGTAAAATAAAAAAAAAACTTCCAAAAAGACCAACACAGTTTGTAATCTCAACAGAATCGGTAATTGAAAATGCAGCCCTAAAGATGAAAGGGGCTCTGAACGTTGTATTCATGTATCAACAAAAAAACCAGCATATCACGTCCTGGTAAATACAATTTCGCTGTCAAGTTATGAATCTTAAATTCACCAGATCACCTACCTTCGAAGATTGTTATAGGTGCTAAAATACAAATTTTAGTCTAGCTTTATAAATCCCGAGTTTAGTTTTTTACAGATATATAATTAAAAGCACAAAATAAACTGTTATTATTACTGTAGGTGTTACATGTACAACTAACAATTAAATAATCACACATGTTGTTTTCATAAACAATTGCCTCTTGACAGTTTTGATCTCCTGTTTTGGCCGGATATATACTATGAGTGGGGCTATTTGGCTTCTCCAGTGTGTTGCATACTAATGTAGTGGCTGAAGTCACACTTTATTTTTCATATTTTTTTGGCCATGTTCATAGGCACCAAATAACCAGAAAATGAAATTTTTTATATAATGTCTATGATAAATGTATAGATGCACCTATACCTGACTGGAGTCTAAAAACAACTATCAATGGTGTATGAATTAACCATAACAGGAAATCATAGACAATTATAAAATGTCATAGCCGACTTGATGTACTATTGTTTATATTTCAACAAATTTGATTAAGACGAAATATAAGGTGCTTTTACGTGATAAGTTGTACTTTATTAACCAGTACTTTTCGCTTTTTTGCCAACCTTGAATTGAACGACACAAGGCCTTCCTTGTCACATGCTTTATACTAATTGATGCTATCCTTTAATTTGGCAATTAACAAGTACCCAACGTCTTCTCAAATTTGGAATTTACTATCGCACAACATATAATTGCCGATATTGTTATATCGACACTGACAAGTGACGCAGCCAACCGATATATAAATGCTTTAACTGCACAAATAAGTAGACCCAGGGCAACCTTTTCTTTCATCAGTACACGCTACAGTTTATACTTTAACTGATGATCTTTGTCTCTTATATTATGTCCGGGTTTCACCGAGACATAAAACAGTTATCTGCTAATTCGGCTTATTATATCAGGACCAAAATGCATTAGATAGTCAGTATCAGTTGGTCTCTCATTCGATATTTTTGGAATTAGCTCTGTTTTCTCTTGCGGAATGCGGCACTGTCTCCATCTGAAGTCAAATGGCTAATGAAGGTAGGTTCCCTGTCTGTAAGTAATTCATGACAGATTTCCTCAGTGGTGAAGTGTTCACAGCCGATGGGTGCATCCATGGTAAGGGTTGCTGAGAATTTTCCTGAATGATATGTGCATTTGCTCTTATAAGTACGCTTACGACAAAGCTTGTTTTTTGCATCGAACCTATGATTGTTTTCTCAGTGGCAAGATTTTTAGTTATGGTGTAAGTACTCTGTGGTGCAGGCTGGAATGGATTTCTGTCCCGGTACCAGTATAGTGGATTGTTGTTTTGGCCGTCACCTTCTATTGGTATGGGTGTAAGGGGTGGGTATCCACAGTTTCCACAGTGTCCTTCAGGTACTTTCTTTAACGTCTCTTACCTTCTTCAACCATCTCCACCAGCATGGGACCATTATTACTCCCACTGCATTGCAGTCCGGTGTAAGAAAAGATGGACAGTTGAAGGCCAGGAATATTTCTTGTAGGGTGGTCCCCATTATCGGATTTTCTATGAAGGCTACCCATAGGCTTATGTTTGGTTTAAGCTGTGTTTGGACCCCGGCTGCCTGTCTGCATTTCTTCCTACAGACTATTTTGTTCTGACCAGAAGTTGCAGTACAGGCATTTAAGGGTCTATTTCCAGTAAACTTCTTTTTGTCGTTCAGCTTTAAAGTCGAATTCAAGGCACGTAAAGCAGTCAGTTGTTTGTGCTTCAGGTTGGCAGCGTTGAATATCTTGCTGGTCTTCCCAATGTGAACCATTCTGTAGGAGTTCTGCTCCTGTTAGTTAGATGGTTCATTCTCAGGTACTGTGCATGCAGTTCTCGGGCGGAGTTGCATGGTGGGACAGTGGTCTCTATAGCTAAGGCCACATCATTCAGAATGCATTTCCTATCTTGTGTATATGTATTCTAATTTAATTTGCAAATACCTTGAGGGCTGCCCCGTTTTTACCTGCTCCCTTTTGCCCAGAGCCTCTGCAACGGCAATTTTTGGCTTTGAAATGCGCACTCTTATTTTTGCTCTGTCCCTTCATTTTTTTAATTGCTTAATACTCAGAAGAATATATTCTGGTAAGGCATTCAGCAACTTTTAACTCATGCACTACTGCTATCTGTTTTCGTCCGTCGTTGTCCGTCGTGCGTTAACAATTTTACATCTTTAACCTCTTAAAAACTACAAGGCTGATTGTTACTATTTTTGGTGTGAGGCATCTCTATGGTAATCTAAATCATGAAATTCATGGCACTACCATCCCCTGGGCGCCACATGTGGGGCCAAATATAAAAAAGCCAAATTTTTAAAAATCGTCTTCTCTACTCCCACACATGTGAGAAAAAAACTAGTTGCATAGTTATGATGTCCATGAAGCCATGAAAACAACAAATGCCTGGAAGAAATGTTCGCATCTTAGCAGTTAACACCATTCTACATATACATCAAACTTTTCTTCTCCCATTGACAACAGCTTGTCCTTGGCCAGTATATAGATGGGGCATTAGTCATCCAGCTGGAACTAAGTGAGGTCCTCTTGCTTTTCTTTAAGAGAAAAGAAATGCCTGCTAGACTTAGGCAGTCTTCTGCGTCTACAAATTAAATTAAGCATTTACCTTCAGAATTTTTTTTTTCAGGTTATGTGTAATTTATTAGTTAATTATTTTCATGAACTCTTTATTTAAATAAAGAGTTCATTCTAAAGTATGAATAACTAATCACTTAATGTTTTTTTTGGTTTGAACTGATTGTGGGCAACAAGAATAATGTTTGTATATTGCTTCGTCCAATCAATAAATGTGAAGCTTCCTTAGTTGTCTTACTGAGAACTTGATGTACATTCTTGTACATGATATTGTCTCTGATCGCTAATCCATTCACACCTGCAGCAGAAGCAGAGATGGGTTTCGTTGAAGGAGTGACATACTAATAAAGTACTTGATCATTAATACAGTAGCAATACTATTTAAAACGCACACTGTAAAAATGTGTTTAGCTCCGAAACATTTTTCGAAACACCAACCATGTTAGAGATTTTTTATGTGTTTAATTTTTTAACACGTTCATAACATATTTACAAAAGTGCTTAAAATCTAAACATGTTACTCATGTTTTGCGATTAGGTTATAAACACATGAAATTTCAGGTGTTTAAAATCTAAACACATTTATTCAATGGTTCTAAGGCATACTCAAAATTTTTACAAGGGATACATATTTTTTTAGATGGCTTTTTTGTATATTTTGATAGAAAGATCTGACATGAGACTGGAATATACATTTCAAACTTTTATTAAAATAATCTTTTAAATTTTCGAAAATGTACAGATAATTTTAAAAACTTATGTATTCAAGTTTCAATTGTCTTTTCTACAGTTCTGATTACAAACGAAAAGAATGTTTACTACTTTATTTTCGGACATGTGACAATCTAATTACTCATTGGCTAGCTCATCATCTACCTTTCTGGAAAACTTGAGGTTGCTGGTCGACATGAAGAAGTAATTCCTTCTGTCCTGAAGTTCATAGTGTTGAAGAAATCCCAACAACTGATATTGTGTAGGATATGTCAGATCTAGCGCATAGTACGGAAAGATTAAAATGTTCAACGCTTCCTTTATGTTGTGCTCCACATTCATACTGACACCATCACTAACCACGATACAAGTTGATATAGATGTTCATCTCCATTAGTGACAACAACAAGCCTTGGTGCCTCAGATTTTGCCCAGTCAGTACCATGTTGGAAGACTGTATAATGAAATATCGTTATATAAAGATAAGTCAGTCATGTAATTTTCTTTCTCAAATGTGTATTTTCAGGATAAAAATTATTTGCATTAATTCCTTGAGTAGAAATCACATATCTTGCAAATTTATGGATTTATAATATTGGCACATGGAAAGACCTAACGACATACTGGTCTATTAGGCAGTAATGCTATACCCCCTATAATTTCCAACCTAATAAAAGAAATACATGTAATTTAGAAATGTATAAATTCCATGTGTGAATTAAAAAGGGGATTGGGTTTTGGTAAGGACCCCCTTACTGATTTTCAGTTATTGAATTTATGTAATACACTTATCAAAAAGAAGCTAGTTAACTTGTTACTATACGGCAGATTATACGGCCATACCTTGCATTTTGAAATCAGTGGCACCATTGCTTTTCCCTTTGACTGGTATTTAATTTGCTGTGATACTGCTGCCATGCAAATGAGGATGTCCAGCTCACTCTCCTTAACATAATTATACTTAATTAAAATTTTATGTGCATTGTCAAAGATTCAGCAAAATATTCTGATCACTTTTTTTCCAGTGGTGACATGTACAGTAAAATATGTTCATAATGAATTCTCAGTTATAAGAATTATCATTATTGCCTGTTAATTATTGGTCACTGTTATATGCTTGACAGGCCACTGTCAGTCATATTAGTTTCTTTAGCCTTGTACCTTAGCTTGGCGAGTATTCTGTTGTTAAAAGTGTGGGTTTTATGTACATATCCCACACTTTATTTAACTCCACCCACTCTCTCGAGTAAAAACAACATAAACAAAGTTGGTTTTTAACACGTCCATAATAATCCACAGTTAGAGATTAAAAATTTCCAGAACTCAACACGGATAACTGACTCGACTACCAGGTCGACTACATGTAACTTAGTTCGTCGAATAAATCTCATTTGTAGCTCGAGGCAAAACAATATCGGCAATGACTTTGTTAGAAAGACTCTTTGTCAATATTCTTCTCCATGTGTGCGGTCAAAGAGAGAAATTTATATCTTTACGTTTTTAACTTCGTTTATTTCCGTTAGTATTCGTATTATCTGGTTTACTTTAATACTGGTTATTTCATGCACGAGCGCTTTCGCGCTCAGTATAAATATATTTCCCGGGGAGTATTCGATTAATGCGACGTTCGTCACAAAGCAGTACATGTTGTGTCTTTGGTTTTCCCTACCCTCCCTGACCCAAATATGTTTTTTGCGATTAACTAATATTTTGTGTTGCCATATTTTTGTATGTCGAATGGATATGCAATGCAATTTGTAACGAACGCACCAATCCTAAAAAAAATCTGTTTTGTTTTTCAACAAATTAGTCAAGAAAATATTTATTTCCGGAGGAGTGAAACGAGGGAGAAAATAAACGCGTGTTAAATGAAAAAGGGGTGTCCTGTAAAAAGGTTTCATAGAAAGTCAATCAAGCGCGTTCGAATAGTAAACTTGTTTTGTGAACAGAGTGAATAGCGGGTAGCCAATCGGATTTGACATTTACCATTCATGGTTTCGCGACATGTATTGATATTGTTCACGATAAATATATTTATAAATGATACAAGTAACACTTGTTGGAATGTTGTTGTTATATTTATATCCAATCTCTGATTGGTCGTAAATAAAGTTACTCAGGCGTATCGCATGTTACCTGGGTACGTGCTTAAAGTAGTAGAAGTTATTCGAGAATTCGCTGCCAATCGTGCAATAGACCCTGACCCACCCACTCAATTGTTATTTTGGTGATATCGATGGTACTGATATGTTTATTATATTGTGAATGTTGAATGAAGGAAAACGAAAAGTTAATTGTACATGTATATAATGTAATAAAAATGTTTGTTGCACTCGCGCAGGCGAGCTGTTCCTATACTAGTACATGTATATTGGTGTTTTGAGTTTTAGTTTATATATATTTTATGTTCGTTTGAACGGGTGAATTCGAACATAATTATAATGTGCATGTTTTTTCGGCCATTTAAAAAAACATACATGTGCATTATTGATACAGAGTATCAAATATGATTTATGAAAACTAATTACTCAGTACCTTAATCCCCTTCCCCGCAGTAACGCATATACCGTTGCCCCACAATCACGCATTTTGACGCATATATATACCTTTTCCCCGCAATCACGCATTTTAACGCACTTTTCGTTGTTGACTGTTACGGCTCCGATAACTCGTAATTTTTTGTTTTATTTATCAAATATATTGATGGTATTATAATAAAAGATTAATGAAATAAATTTATGTCATTAAATTTCGAAATCTTTTGCAAATAATAAAAATTTTTATTTAATTCTTGAAATGTCATACTTACCGGATTAGTTCGCAAACTTCGCGAGACAAAAGTTTTGATGGCGGCGAGTGAAGTGGATTATTTTAACATTAACCATGGTAATAGAGTATTCATACAGCTCCCTTAAAACAGCTGGTTTCTCAAATGACGTCTGCTTTTAGTCACTGTGGCCATTTCTTTAATTAAATTTGACAACCCCCTCAATTTACAACGTAAGACAAATGAGAAAAAAGTCCTTGAGTTGCTTCTCGATAAAGATTGTTCAAGAATATATAAATACAGACAATATAAACAAATCTTCAATACAATGTGGAGATAAATTATACTGTGGTATTGATCCTGTTAAAGAAATTTTTAATCCATGAAATTATAATACTACAAAATGTCTGTGTGTTTACATAGATAAATGCTCTATGCAGAGAAAACAGTTCCAGGGACTAAAGAGAATTTTATAAAATTGTCTTGCATGCTATAGCCTTTATGGTATAATATTCTTTTGTCTGTCATTTGATACATTTTAACTATGCCAACATGGTGATGCCAATAAACCATTGAATGGCATAAATATTACCATGCTACTGAAATGAATTTATATTACCATGCTACTGAAATACAGCAGAGAAAATGTATGGTTTTAGAAGGCTTTACAGTTTTATTTTCGATTAAAATTGGCTCCTAGTAAAGTAAAAATGAAGGAAATGCTTATTTTTGGACGGAACTTATAATTCTAGCGGGTATGGTTAATACGCATTGCAGAATGAAAGCGATATGTACATGACAGTACATGTTAATATTTGATATATACAAAATGAACTGATAAATTAGCCTATAAAATCGAACAGCGAAGAATCAATATTCTTGACATTTTTTAATTTTTTTATCCTTCTTTTCAATGTCAGGAAAGTATGATATCTGGAGCATGTTCAACCTGTATATAATCATTATTAATGTTTTGGCTTTTTTCAAAACATTAAATAAAGGATAATTTTCAGTTTAGAAAGAAATTGACAAATATTAACAAGTTTAGAGTTACTTAGCAGCAGTAAACAACAATGTACAATTATAACGTTTTATTACTTCTAGATTATTGATAATCAGTTAAACAGAGAGTTCAGAATTATTCAATCATATAATAAAAACAATAAGTATTTTTCATGTAGCACAAAGAATGGTCTTGCTTTTCTTGTCGATTGTGTAAACTTTTAAGCGTGCACAATTTCATACCTAAAACGACCTTAAAAAAGTAAAAGTAAAAGTAACTAAGTAAGCTAGTACATTTTACTGTCCAAATCATCACTAGTCAGTTAAGTAAATTTTACAAACTAGGTAGTACTAGTACTATTGAAAAGTAAATTCAACTAGTTTCATAAGTATTTTTTACTAGTAGAAA
Source organism: Magallana gigas (assembly GCF_902806645.1). NCBI lineage: Eukaryota > Metazoa > Mollusca > Bivalvia > Ostreida > Ostreidae > Magallana > Magallana gigas. The sequence continues at coordinate 57,519,251 of NC_047560.1, forward strand.
CTAGTAACATATTACCTATTTTACTAGCTATTTTCCAATACATTATAAGTTGGTTTTTGCATATTTTAACACATAAAATTTCATTTTCAGATTTGATATCTCAATTTTGCACTGTTAAAAAACAAATAATACGAAAGTTCAATTTTGAATTTATTTGATATTAAAAATATTATTAACTACTTAAAAAACAATGCTGATTCTTTTACATGTCTCATTTCAACAATACATATACAATACACATGTACGATCTCAAACTGAGTCTCCATCCAATATGCTACAAAAATGCTTTGTTGTAATTAAGATATTTAAACAACTCTTTCACCATCCTTTGATTCAAAACACTAAACCTATATAGGGCACTATGTAAGTACATGACAGAAAGATTACAATTACATGTACATTTAGCATATGAAAACAAACAAGGGCATCAAAATATGACGGTATGACCGTTTATATACACTTCCAAGTACACTGTAAAAAAACATGTCTTTCCTTGACAATCCCACCTTAACATAATTCAATGTGTGGAAGAGGGAATGAGGGCATTCAGTGAGGCCAATACACCTAAAATACATTTGTCCAAAGAAACTTGTCCCAGCTGATTCTTTAGTCCTACAAGCACATTCTGGATGAAAGTGAAGGTTTTTAACCAGTTCTTTGGGTAGGCAATATTAAACACATAGATTGAAGCCAGTAAGGTGGTAAAAATTTGGTAAAAAATTTCACACCCTGTGAGTTTTTCCCCTTCGATGTATACAACAAAAACATCTTCCCCCATTGACAGAAGTTTCTCTTTCTCTAATATATATATATAGCGAGCTTGTGGGATCCTCCTCAAACCTGATGATTTTTCCTCGGGGTTCTCTTTAAATAGGAGAAACAGCCCAGCAATACTTAGACAGTCATCAGCATCTATGGGGGAAAAAGTTATATTGTTTAGAAATTATTACAAAAATACATGTACAAGCATAAGCTGTTCATTCTTTCCTTATGATAAAATTTGTTATTAAATTCAATATCAAAACAGCATATGGAAAGTGGAAAAATCTTGAGGTACAGTGTAAATGTATAATTATTCAGTTGCAACAAGATACACGACATACAGAATCAAAGTTACCAATTACCGATTATAGTATTGGAATGTTAGAAGTATGATTAAACTACTTACAGTCGCATTGTTCCGAGGATCGTAGAAGAGAGGCTGAACTTTCTTTTTCTTTTAAAAAATCTGCCTTTTTCTTTGACTTGAGAGTTAGAATTGGTTTTTTGTATTTCTTTAATCCTTGGGAAAGGACATCCTCTAATCCTTGACAGGACAAATTTGGTTTGAGTCTGTCAAACTCCTTCAATATCTAATTGAATTAGAATTGATTATATATATGGTATATACAGTCCTATTTAAGCTGAACTCAATGAGACAAAGGTAATACTGAGAGATATCTATGGAATTGAAATATTGAAAGCATCTAAGATTAAGAGGTTTGGCTTTCTTTATAACTTCAACACATCCATTGTATTTGAGATACCCATGTTCATGATATGAAACTCAACTTAAATTACTTTTTGACATGTGTAAGTACATGTGAAAAAAAAATTACCTTCCAATTTAATTTTTTCAATTGAAATGCTAGTGTACAACTCAATCACTTACTTCGTGGCGAAGATGAAGCCAAGGGAATATTTCAAGAAGGTTCTTCATCTCAATCTTTTCTGTCACAATCACTTTCCTCCAGTCAGCAAAGGTGAGGTCCCTTTTTTGGTCAACCAAATTGTAATGTGTTTTGTGGGTTCTAACTACGAATGATATTAATTTTTCTTAACGTTACTTTACGTTTAGTTTGATTATTATAAATAAATGAAAATCACTTCACTTTGATCACAAATATGATTGAATGATATAATAAATTTTCCTTTAAACCCTCTGTGCTCGAAACCTTTATTTGTCTGAAAGTCTACGTTCCAGCAAGTGTGCAGAACCAAAGCCTCCCAGACCGCAGTCTGAAACCTAGCTAGTGCCTAAAATCACTCTCTTGGCTTTGTATTAACTACTAGTACAGTACCGAAGACTATATACATCTCAAATGGTCCGTCTACATTAATTTGAGACACCGCAAATGAGACCTATAGTTCCTACCCATATTCCTATCGCTTCTGCAGCTATACGCCAACTGAACTCCGTGCAATTAAGCGTCGGCTTTTTATAGCCTCTAAAAATCGCTTTCTGTCAGGTGACTCGGGATCATCGTAACGTTTTATCTAATAACCAAACACAGAGGAAATTATCTGATTCAATGATGCTTTAATTAGAATATTTACTTCAATATGTATATGCATATAAAATAGGCTTTGTGCAAGTGAAAGATAAAAACAATCTTAGTATATTTTACGTGAAATCGGGAGAGAAAATAAGTACCAATGTGAATCTTGCTGGGGGAAACCTACCCATTGACCCGATTTTGTGTAAATCGAGCCTAAAAGGTAAAAATGTGCCTAATTTTGATGGCGGTGCGAAATGTTTTAACAATATTTCAAATAAACGAAATATCTATACATGTATGAACCCCCAGCAAGAACTGCAAAATACATTACTTATCGAAGGATTTTTCATAAAAATATATTTGATATAATGTCATTATTCACTTGTGCCGATGCGATTTTCATTGATTATTTACCGTGATAAAATACACCCGTCACGTGCTTAAGAAAAAATATATGGCGTCACAAAAATGCATCAAATATAGTGTTAGATGTCAGTGTTAATTTATGAAATAAAAGTTTTAAAAAACTCGCTCGGTTAAAGTATTTTTCGATAATTAGAATAGTATCATTTTTCGATATACATTTAGCTTCGGACAGCCTTAACATAGCCGCGTGGAAAATTCTTTCACAGAAAAAACATATTTTGTTTTTCATTGATTGTTGCTTTCTTTATTCTTTACTTCAAACATTTTACTACAATGTGTAGTTCATGCATTTAGATGCCCGTGCAACCTGAATGCCTCGATCGGAAAGCAACCGACCGTAACTTTCTCAACCGATATATATACCCCAGTGGCAGTAGAGGAGCGATCGAAACTAATATGGCGACCAAATGCTTTTATGAATTCATGTCAATTTAATATTGGAAAATGTTAATGAAAATAAAAAGATATCAAGTTAACTAGTAAGATATTTTAATTTTTGGTTGTGATATATAATATAATATATAAATATGATGAGTTCTAGGAAACAAACACTGAAATTACAGGGTCTGGAACACTGAGCATATTTCAGGAATAAAGGATTTGAGAAGACTATGAATCTACCCCTACCCACCATTTTTACAAAGATCACAGGTCAAGAAGTGTTTTAAGGTGGAGTCCGCCTTATCATGGTAAGGCGGATAAAAAGGCGGCTTCCACCTTATTTTAAAGCAGATTCCACCTTATTTTAAGGAGGATTCCATCTTATTTTAAGGCGGATTGCCCATTATTCCATGAATATCCAAGGCGGAATCCTTTTACGTCTAAGGCGGAATTCATCCAACTTTAATTAGGAGGAATCTTTTCCAGGTTATTAGACGTGTTTAAGTGGATTGTATTTACACGGAATACGCTTTATCTCATTTAAATATTTCGAGCCATATACCACCCTGATTCCACCCTGAATCTTTAAAATTTACAATGCATTCTCAAGAATAAAAGGCGAAGTCCGCTTATTAAATTTCGCCTGCTGTCCGCCTTAAGTCAGGGTGGAATTTTTTTTCGTACGGGTATTTATAACAGGACTAGGTAAGGGCTAGCTTTTTTCATTGTTCTCAATCTTACAAAACAAATATATGATTTCATCGATTTTCATTACTCGAATCTTCGCCAGGAAAATAACAAAGTAAACATAAAATATTAAATGTTTTCCAAGAATCCACTCCTGTTTGGATATCCTTTACCGTGTAATTTAGCTACATAACAGAAACATTTAAAATACTTTTAAAATGGCATTTCCTCTTTTCAGACGCAACGTTATTGATCTATAACCTTATGATGAATTGTTCTTTAAAAAGTAGTTGTGCAGACAAGGAAATACAGTTTTAAACAATGCTTTGCCATCTCGTTTTACTGCATATGAAAACTAACGACAAGTGGCATCCGCTGCTCATTTGCAAGTAGAGACCGATATACGTCAACCATTGTTTATTCGTCATGGGCCTTTGTTTCTCTTTATAATGGCAACCATTGTCTGATCCAGTACTCATACACTCATAATATGCAAAAAATGTTATTAATTTATTGGTATTTAATTTGCATTTTGTAATGACATGTTATATATGACAGCAAACATATTTCGTAATGAAAAACTGAATGCTGAGGTTCGACTTACACTGCATAAAAATTTGTATTTACAAAGCAAGAAAAGTTATTGTAAAAGTCATATTTACATTGTCTTTAATTGCCTTTTCTCCTATTTACTTAAAAAAGGAAAATATGGTAAATGTGATCTTTACTCATATTTACATACAAGTAAATGTTTGTAATGGCTCACTTTACAACATTTTTACAGATTGTGTAAAACTTACATTTACCGAAAGTAAATATTCCTTTACAACTGTAAAGTTCATCTTTAACAATGCCTTTATACGCATGTAATTACAAGTAAAATTATTTTTACTGAACATTAAAGGTTCTAAATATTAACCATTACAAAACTTTACTTCTAATCAATGCAAGTAAAGTTGATATTTACTTGAAACTAAAGGTATATATATTTACAAATTTTACTGGATTTTCATAATTTACTTAATACTTTTTTGTAGCTTTATTCCGACTTTTTTTTACCGCTTTGAAGATTGGTGTTTCATTTCTGCAATTGATATTTGCATTCCCATACGAATGTTTTGTGCCAAATTTCGTTGAAATTGGCCAAGCGGTTTTAGAGAAGAAGTAAAAAGTTTACAAACGACTAGATGGACAGACGGACGGACAGACAGACGGACGACGGACAAAATGGGATCAGAATAGATCAGGTGTTCTAAAAATGAATATTTAGTTTTAGATTAATGTATTTTACTGCGCACGTAGTTTGCATCTAGAAAAAGTAAATAAAGTTTGAAAATAGACACAGTCATTAAACAATTTTCGCATAATCCACGATTAACTCTAAATTAAAACAAACCATAAGTTCTGCTGAGGCAAAATAGGCAAAATAGTCCCAATATGGATAGAAACACACACAAGACATGCATTTTTGTCAAAATTTTCAATCGGGAAGTTAAATTTTTTGCCGAAATTCAACGTCTATCTAAATATATTGATAGTATTCAAAAACAGCCCTTTTTGTTGATGATAACTCAATCATGAAGTTCACTTCTCTGTATAAATACTACATTATATGTTTTAAAATTGTGAATATTCATTTTTTGTTAAAGTTAGAACTTAAAGCTCTCGCTCTTGCATTTGATACTTCATATGAAAGTAATACAATGGAAAGCAGTGTCATGAATCATGCAGTGTACAGCTTCCTTAACACCGAACTGATCATTTGACCAAATACCTGTACATGTATTTTTTTCAGAAAAAATTATTTTATTATTATAAGGTTTATATTTTATTTTTTTTAATTTTTGCTATACTTAGGTTTATAACTGAATTTTTAAATATAATATAGGGACAAAAAAGGGCTCAAATATTTTTATTGGGAACGCCTATGACTTTGGCCAATGACAAACAATTTGTAAATATAGGGATGATGTAATGTCAAATATAGTACGTATTGAGACTAAACAAATACTGTAAAATCATTAGATTTCATGGTGTCTGAATTTTTGTAGAATTCATGGGTACCTCACATCTACCAATTGACATCTCCCATGAATTAATTTTTTAGGGTTTCAAAGTTATATTTCCTTATGTTGGTATAAGTAAATACACGAAATTACGCCCCCCCCCCCCCCCCCCCCAAACCTGTAATATTTAAGTGATCAACAAAAAATGGTCCCATGAATTTAAATGATTAAACAATATCATGGAGAATATGGGCAATACATGTTAAGAAATCCAAAGGATTGATATACCTTCGTGTTTAAGACAACGTTGGTGCTAGCTTACATATTTATCATTGACAGATTAAAACATAAAACTTCTTTAAATATTTAATATCGATTTTTCTGATTATTTAAGATAAGGTTTTGATATTACTTGCTGTTTAGAAAGTTATAAGGCAATATCCAATTTTTTTTAATTTGTTTACAGCTACACCAAACTACAATATATAGTTTATATGTTCTACTACGTTGGTAACATCCTACAACAGTTTTACACTATATGGATTACGAGGTCGTACGTTTTTTAATGATTAAATGATTGGCTTAGCCTAGTAAAGCGACAATACCAGTATGACCTGACCGAATACTTTTATGAAAATAAGTATTCTTTCTTATGGATGAATTTTGGAAGTTCCTAATTCACATTAAGAGTGCTTATAACCTGAAGGTGTGTCATGAGTTTGACCCAAGGTCAATTGAGGAAGCTCAAGGTCATTGTTCAAAAACGCTCAATTTTTGTGTGTTATGTCTTGTATTAAAAATACAAGAAATAATTAAAAGCTAAAATGGCTTGCCCCTACGTATTTTTTTTAAATGTGTTGAAAAAAAAAATAGGAAAAAATCGGCTCAGTGTACCAATAATTCTAAATGTTTATATTGATTTGCTGATTGACATGAGGATTTTCGTTAGATTCAAGTCATGTTTGTTAACATAAGAATGCAAAACTCCGCATGATTTAACAGTTAACTTGATATAAAATAAAATTTAAAGAATAGAAATTGGTTTGTGTACTCATATTAGCACACACATTTTTAAGAAATAGAGCAGTTGTTATTTATAGAAAATGGACGGTGTAATAGATTCATCCAATATTTTTTTAATAGAAAAAATATATGAGTTATGATTTTTTCTTAGCCGGGGGGGGGGGGGTATCAATTGTGAGCTTGCTCACAGTACATCTTGTTATTTTTCATCTTGACCTTTTTTGTAAAGATAAAAGGATGTTTAAGTTATATGAGGAAGTAAAATATAGATGAACAGTTAGAGTTCGCTTCTTGTCTTTAGAGTGTTTTAGATCGTTGTAATATAAAAACGCTTCAACCTAAATCGATGTATAAAAGTTTCATTTCAACACGTAAATATATTATAGGGACAAAAAAGAATACACTTATTTTTATTGGGAACGCCTATGACTGGGGCCGGTGCGCCATCAATTACAAGGCATAAGTGTTATTTTTTTTAGCTTTAATTGGACCAGATTGTTTTTTATTTCTTTGATGTAACTTTTATCGTTCTAAATTTGCGTTGATTGACATTTCAGGAATGAAAGTTCAGTAATTGAAATAATATAATTATCGAAAAGTATTGTTATCGGAACCATCTCGTGATTTTCAAACGTACATTTCATTTTCTTGTCAAAACTATTCATCATCAATTGTCAGTAAAAATTTTCTATTTTGAGTGTTTATGCATAATAAATGTGGGACGTTTACTAGGCTCCAAAAGTAACGTATCTAATTTGTTTGCTCATCAGTTCTTCCTAGCTTTATTCAGTATATCATGAACAACTGCAAACTTTTGGGGAAAAAAAGTAAAAGAAAAAACCCCTTAAACAAAACTGCCCCCAAAATGTTACAAGTGACTCTGTATTCCTTAGTGCTATCAGATCAGATATTAGCGGACGCATCGTATTTTAACCTGATAAGGTTTGGATTGAGTAATTTGTGGGAAATTGATTTGGTTTGTGTAACTACCGAACTGGAAAACAATTTATAGCTTTTAAATCTTTATTCCAATATAAAACGAAACATCGATAAAACACATTTAATTTTTAATATTTCGTGGAAATTTACGATAAGATAAATTGATCACGATAATTTTGACAAATGTAGAGCTTAAGTCCTTGTGAAGCAACGAGTATGTTTTCAGCTGCAGATGAGAGTCGAAAAAACAAGTTGTAATGAATAATTAACATAAGAGTTTTTTACTTTTACAATAAATAAACCAAGCTTATATCAACAAGCAATATGCTTAACGTCAACTACAACAGCTCACGATATTAAATTGACGTTTAATCTTTAACAGTTGCAGATGTAAAATAAATGGGGACATAATAAAAAGATAATAAAAGGTAAATATAATGGTTAATTTGCTGCACACCAGTCCTTCTTAATTTGTCATTTTGATAAATTATAATAAGGCTTTGTACGATCTGTCTATGTTTTGCTTCAATGTGTGCTTTTATGATACGTTTATACAATACAGAATCATAAATAACTGATGACTTCAAAGAGTATTTGTTTAAAAATTTCAACTGCTTTTTCGCATTCACATGTAATGCTTTCATGAAATTCAAATATCAGGTTTTACTCAACTTTGACGAGGTCAAGTGTGATACATGTACGTAATTAAATATATAATTGTTTCCCCTAGTGTCCAGTTTCCTGAGCTGTGCCGCACACAAGTCAGTTAACCTCGCTAAAATAACTAGAAATCAGGGAGCTGATTTTTAATACCTTAACATGTAGCTTACTTGTTGAACTTCTTATAACAAATATGATGTTGCAATACTAAGTTTTACATATAATGAAGTTATTTTCTTTATATAGAGATACAAATAAATATGTAATGTGAAAATAACTGCAGAGTATTCGATTATAGGTTATTAATTGTCCTGCAAGAGGATTTCTTTTACACAAGCAAATGTGTATTGATTAATTATTGAAAATGTATCTCCCATTTTTTTATAACATAATTTACTTATCAAATATTCATTTAAATAATCCAATGGATATTGATTACCTATTAGGAAATAAATTCAGAATGTGAATTACAAGATCCAGTGAAAAAGACAAGCAAATACGGTTCATGTTATTTTTTTTGAGTGCACATTTAAGTTGTTCAAGGTAAAAAAAAAAAGGTTTTCGGGATTTTTTTTTTCTATAGAACAATATGATGCCTGTTAAATAATATTAACATATTTTAAAAATAATTAAAAAAAAACGAGGTACGTATTATTCAAGGTTTTAAAATATTTGACTTATGTATCAATGGGTACATGTGAGATTGATAAAAGACGTGAAAAATTATCTTTAATTTTTCACCTGTGGATTAAACGTGCATCAAGTATGATCAATTATGATATAAATATTCTAGCTTTCGGTCTTTACATTCAAAGAAACACCAGTTACACATGCCTGACTGATAGAAAGCTAAATTGCACAGAAAACAAATACATTTTTCAAATAAAGAAAATACATTGTACCTCGATTTTACAATGTATTTTTGCCTTAAGTTAATGAAGGGCATGTTATATACTTATGATTAAAGAAAATACTGAAAATAACCATAACACAGAATTATGCCGATATTTCGTGTATTTAAACAAAAATGAATATAATACATTACAAAGTATTTCGTACCTTATACAAAATCACACCGTTACAATGAGAGAGAGAGAGAGAGAGAGAGAGAGAGAATAAAATGTCATATTAACTGCAGAATATTATATTAATAATATTAATATTTTTCAGGATTTTATGTTTCACCTTAGCAAAGGTAGATCGATTAAAATTGATGAACGCGACACAATTGCTTCTTTTCTCAAATTCTTGATAACCGATTAATTATTCATTTTAACATTTAAGTGCTTATTGATTGCACATTATTCAATAGATCAAAACTTTAAAATACAAACTCAATATAAAATACAAACTCAAACGGTATTAGAATGTTTTACTCTGAAGTGCGCATTCGCACTGTTCAATGTAGAAATAAACCGTATCTTTCTACAGTACAATGTTGCTATTCCAAATCTTCCCATGTCCGTGGTTTTTAATAAGTTTCCTCGTGCCGTGTTATGGCAGCTTGCAACCGGGCTTTTCTAAACTTCAGCGAGGATACAGACTGGACAGGGAACTGATCCAGTCATTCACAGAACTCAGTTTCCTGGACTGTGTGATAGAATGTCTGGTTACACCACGGTGTAAATCTGTAAACTATTTCAAAGGAGCTAATTTCTGTGAAATTAATTACGAAAATAAGACGACAGCAGAGACAAGGTACATGGAGAGTGCTGGATGGGTGTACAGTGAAAAGGAGCACTGGCCAAAGGTAAATGTATTGGAAGCTTTAATAACTAATATCTGTACTCTATCCCAAGACAAAATATATATACAGCACATTTTTATATGGCTATTTACTATTTTTATGGTCTGCGACAATACTATGGAATCATTTTTATAGCATTTGAATTTTAAGACAATTATTGTGATATGTACTTTTTTTTAATAAATCACTATGCTCACTATATTTATTTTAATCAAAAAATCAGGATTATACTTTTAATTTTTAAATAGGCTGGGTCTGATCGGTACTGCAGGTTAACGTTCAGTTAGAATATTAATTGACGAGTTACCTTTTTAATGATTACAAAGTGGAGGATCACTGTTTATATTTCTGTGTTATCAAATGGAATAGAAGTGAAAAATACGGCGAGTGTTCGGCTAGTTCCCTAGTTATCGCCTATAAAAAAGTGCCCAATTCGGCGCAAACCCGGTGATTTTATCGCACTGGGCTTCGACTGCTCTATTTTAGCAAAAAAGTGTATTAAATAGCCCATTTTCTAAACCACTGATTCAATTAGAATATATTTAAATGTTGCTGTGTTGCGCGCAACGATAGCCGCATGCGTTGTTTAAAGAAACGCGTCGCTCCAACTTACATGTACTAACTAATTTACCAAGTCAAACAATCAGTACATGTGAACATTATTATACTCGTTAAGGTAGTCCATCCAAAACTATCATATTTCATATCTAACTAATTGCACGTTTGAACATTAAAATAAAAGTTTAAGGGTTTTTTTTAATAATAAAGATTCACCATTGACATTTAGGAGCTGGCTGGAGCTTGTTCGAACTCAACGTGTGAAATCAACCAGACATGTAAACACAAGAGATATTCCGAGGACAAATTCTTTGAATGTGTTTTGTCAGGTAAAATCATCCAGTAACTTGCTTTAATGCAAATAAATACTATTAAAAATCTAACTGTCAGTTGAAGAAAATATCATAATAGACTAGAGAAATTTACAACATTGTCGTACCTTTTTGTAAAAGTAAAATTTAGCCTCTTATCATAGGTATTGATCAAATTAATTTTAATGTAAAATTTCACTGTTTATTATGTGCCTTAATTCATAAGATTGTGGAATACCCGATCAAAACGGAATAAATTTGAGTTCAATAAAACGAGAGGACGCCATTGGTCTACACAGGAGGATACACGGCTCGTGTTTTGAAGGATACAACCAGTCTGGTTCAGGGCAGCTGAACTGTCAGTCAAACGGAGAGTGGAAATACAACATTGTCTGTACAGGTGAATATGCTAAAATGATACGGGAGGAAGTAAATTATTCATGCTTTAGTTTTGAATGATAAATGGTATTTTAAATGCATGTAAATGAAACCAAGAATTGATATTTTTTTGTTTCAATAAGAAAATGTAAAATGAAACGGGTTTACTAATTTTTTCGATATTACGAGTACTGAGCCACTTTAACGGCATCAGCAATGCCAACGGTTTAGAACAACGCAAGAGTTATTATGCGTAATGTTTGGAAATAGTTATATTTTGCAAATAAAATGATTGATAATTGAAATGTTCCATTAAACATGAAATAAAACACCTACAACTGAGCAAAAAAATTACGTAATTAAGCATGTATAACATTTTTAAAGGACAATCTTTTAAATAATGAAATACGTAAACCATGGAAAAAACAATGCATTCATTTCTACATGTATGAAATTTTTTAACAATTCTGTTTACTGTAGTATGTTATGTTTTACTTAGACGGTAAAGTTAGCCATCGGCTGTCATGTAAACGCAGTAGCAAACATCCACGTTCCCATTAAGAAAGTTAGCAGTTGATAAATTCATTGTAACCATTTAAATATCTCATGCAAGATGTTGATGAGTGCCAGGAAGACCCTTGCCTCAATGGAGCCAATTGCACAAACACACCCGGCTCATTCACCTGTACATGTGACGCCGGTTGGACGGGGATAGTGTGTAATGAAGGTAAGGAATGTTTGATGATGCTAAAAAGTGTTGAATACAAGGCATTTAGCTTTCCTCAGAAATTGAACACTTTTAATTACAGCTCTATTTATCCAAGTAAATTTAGCATTCAATGTAGTAAATAGTATGGTCTTATCATTATCATGAACATCTTATTTTTGGATTATCGTTGCCAGTTCTGCCGAACATCGCATTACGTAAACCTGCCGCACAGTCAACAACGGCTCAAGACTATAACGCCTCGTATGCAGTGGATGGCAACAGAGGAACAAATCATCTTGTACACAAGTGTACAGTTACAGGTGATGGCGACACAAGTCCGTGGTGGAGGGTGGATCTGCTGGCTGTGTACTCCATCACATCTGTCAGAATACTCAACAGAGGAAGAGATCAATACGGAGGTAAGTGTAAAAAGTAATAACATTGCAAGTTTTGATTTTGCTTTTTATGTCCATACCTTATATATGTATAAGATCACAACTGTCAGAACACTTAACAAACGAATAGACAGTTAAACACAGGTAAGCGTATCTAACAACAACATAACAAAATCGAAGTATAGCAAATGCAGAGGAAAACGTTGTTTAAATTCTAGTTAATTGGTTCATAGCTTCGATTGAATGGAGTCCCTAAAATATTGATTTACTATTTTGTTTTATCCGAAACTCTTTTTTTTCCTCTTTCATTCTACACAGTTTCTAAATCATCTTTTGGAATATGATAAGGATGTAACTTTTATATATGTGCAATAAGATTTCAGAAATTTAATTTACATCCAAGGGGTCAATTAGATGCTGAAAAATTATGTTTATTCTGTTTTACAAAAAAAAAAAGTTTCAAAAAATTAATTAGTTTACATGTATGCATAAGCCAAATCAACTCCTGGCATATAATTGGAGGCGACTTGTTGATGTAAAAGGTCTTAGAAATTTTATTTTAACCATAAGGGTAAAAAATGAGCCAAAAATTACGTGTCTTTTTTTTGTTTTTTACAAAAGAAATAGTTGCAAAAACTTCAAGAACATTTTTCACATTAGCTGATTTTTTCCCTTGAAATATGGAATTGGATATCGTTCAGACGCACAAAAACCTTTATAAAAATAATTTTCATATGTTTGGTAAATAGTAGCTAAAATGACGTTAGTTCACACAACTTAAAATTTCTGGAGTTTAAATAAATGAGCAATAAGGTGTTAGATGTTATTAAATTAATTGATAACTAAAGTGGATTTAACCTTAACGCCCCCCCCCCCCCCCCCACATAAACACACATACAAATCGAAAAAAAACACAAAAAAAATAATCCCAACATTCATAATTAATATAATTGTAAAAAATCTATTGGTGGTGGTTTAAAAAATACTATTAACTGGTTAAAAATTGCAAAGAAAAATATAAAAAATATGATTTTTTTTACTCTAAAAATTATAAACTATAATCGCTGGTGGTAACATATACTCAAGTTATATTTATTGACAAAAAACAGAAAAACTAGAGTGGACGCAAAGTAAATCCATAGAGGACACAGAGAGTAAACCACGATCAGAAGTATACCCCGAAAAACAGACAGTACATGTGTATTCAAAATATACATGAACAAACACAGGATGAATGACCATCTTTAAGTCCTCCTTAAAGATAGCTTAAAGGTGTTTAAAGGTAGCTTAAAGACGATCTTTAAGCCACCTTTAAGCTATATGTGTTGCTTAAAGGTGGCGTAAAGAAAGCGTAAAGATGGCTTAAAGGCAGCTTAAAGACTATCTTTAAGCCACCTTTAAGCCACCTTCAAGGACAACTTATAGGTCCTTAATGTCCAAACTTCTTTAAGCCACCTTTAAGCTACCTTTAAGCCACCTTTAAGCCATTAAAAAAATTTTAATTCAATATTGTGCTTAATTTCCAACAAAATGTATTAACTTAATGAAAGAAAAGGTATTAAAACGGTTTTTGTTCTAGAAAGAAAAATGAAAAAAAAAACACAAAAAAAACCGGCCACGGCGAGAATTGAACCTGAGCCCTGAGTTTACTAGCATCACCACACTTCCTCTGCGCCACGGCAACTTACATATATATATGCGTTTTTATATCCTATATATCAGTGGATATTGAATCACTGTATTGAATGTGTTTACTTGAAAAGATTTTGACAAACCATTCAGTTTGTAACAATCAATTATATCTAATTGATAAATTACATGCATGCATGTATTTAGATAGAAATACGGAACTTGGTCTTCAGTGAACAAAAATATATTATACCTAAATGGAAACCGTTAGGTTCACTATAATAGGCTTTCTTAGTTAAATTTTAAACCGAGTAGATATACGTTCATCTAATTTATAGCTATAAAAATGTAAGAAATAAAAAGAAATCATTTCTTTTATTAAATGCATTGATACTATTAGGGTATTTTTTCAATTTCCCGCAATTTCCCGGTTTTCATGATCGCGGCGCCGTTCCAATATGTTTAAATATTTACATGTAATTGTATGTACATGATTTTTAAACTATCAATTCTATAACAAACAAAATTACCAATTACCGGTGACGTATTTACTGCATGTGGCAATTGCAAATGACTATATATTTTTGTATATTTGACATATTTACCCTTATACATATATTTCAATAATCAACCCATATTTATGATCACCGGTACATTAATTAATTAGCCTCAAGATTTTACTCTTACATACATGTATCGTTAATTTGTAGACGTAACATTTTTGAAACCCAGAGCTAGAAAATAATACTTTGAAAATGAATTACAAATGTAAATTAACTTTTATTCACTAGACTTATCGTATACTCGTACATACTAAGATTCAACGCCTTTAGAAACCCTGACGTGCACCTGGGCACACGTCACACCTGTTGTGTATATCTTGTATATTCTGTGTTAGTTCCAGGGGTTTTCTTAAGTTGAACGTACAATAGACTTTAATTAGATATACACAAACATGCACCTGGGCACACGACACACCTGTTGTGTATATCTTGTATATTCTGTGTTAGTTCCAGAGGTTTTCTTAAGTTGGACAAACAATAGACTCTAATTAGATATACACAAACGAACAAAACTATGTCTAGACAAACAAAGCAGTAATATCCTGCCCGATATAACAAAGGCAGTTGAGAGTCTTTTCATCTTTAACATGTATCTAGCAGATCTAGAGTTAGAAATAATGAAAATTGAAAAAAAAAATACAAACCTTAAACCGATTATCAAATTAAATCATGCATTTTTGGTTCATTATCTTTATTTTGTTTAATAACCGGATGAACTGAGAGAGAGAGAGAGAGAGAGAGAGAGAGAGAGAGAGAGAGAGAGAGATTTTTTTCACCGATTAATTAATAATAGGAAACAAACATACTTTAATTAGTTTTATGCACATATTAAGATACAGAGACTGCGCTCATCCCTACAATAATTTTGAAACCCCCAACAAATTATAAAGAATTTTATAACGGCAATCTGTGTCCATCGGAGCGGTGTTGATGATAGCGATCTGTGTTTAATGGAGCGACGATTAAAACCGCCTGGAACACCCCCCCCCCCCCTGGAACCCCCCCCCCCCTTCCTTGGAAATTATATTATCACACGGATTACCCCCTCCCATCCCTATAAAAGAGCTTTTGCATTTAATATATGTTTTTATTGTTCAGCTTGATCAATACTGACTTAAAGGCCACTTAAAAACAGTGTAAAGGCAGTGTAAAGAGAGCGTAAATGCCACTTAAAGATGCTTAAAGGTGGCTTAAAGGTAGCTTAAAGAAGTTTGGACATTAAGGACCTATAAGCACTTGCTTAAAGGTGACTTAAAGGCGGCTTAAAGGTTGTATAGCCTTTAAGCTCCTTTAAGTCACCTTTAAGCCACCTTTAAGGACTTGCTTAAAGATGGTTTTTTGGCCCTGTGAAAGAGCAGGAATTACAGGCAGTAGGATAGTAAGATAAAAGACAGGTCTGCTTCACAATTAAATGCGTACAGTTGACCCAAATAGCAAGTCCCGAGGAAATAAAAAGCAAACCCGAGTGGACACAAATTTTAAAAAAGCAAACCCAAAGTAAACCTCAAATGTAAACCCGGGGTTCAGATGGGGTTTACTCTGGTGTTAGGTTGGGTCTGATCAATACTGTAGGTTTTTTCTCTTCAAAAAATTATTTAAGTTGCGAAACAATCTCTTGAAATATATATATATATATATATATATATATATATATATATATATAAAGCACAAAGAAATTCACCTTTTTGGTGCTCCACCTCTGCCCCGGCCAGGGCCTGAATTCACGACCTCTGGAACCCATTCTTCTAACAGTGAGCGGCCACCGCACTTACCACTAGGGCATCTAGACAAGACAAAAATCTTGCTTTCGACGACGAAGGGTAACTAGCGCGCTGGACGCTCACTACACGGTCGTTTGAGATACATGTGGAATGCAGTTAAACGACAATTTGAGAAGATCGGGCCGATACACATTGAAAAAAAGCTATGAACTAATTGTATATATCAAAAGAAATGTGTTCATACATGCAAAATACGCGTAGCATGAAGAGAAAACAAAATGTCTGACTGTACACAAGATTTCGTTTCAGATAAAATATCCGATGGCGTGTTCGGTTAGACTTGCATATAGAAACATGTGCGTGAGCACATAGAATTAACACCTGAATAGACAAAAATGAGTTGAATAACTTTACAACAGTTGATAACTGTCTAGACTTTAGGAGTGAAAAGCAATTTGTTTTATCACAAAGATTATTATATTCCCCTGTAACGATATACATGTATGTTACTTTTAAAATCATTATCACAAAAAGTAAAAAGCTTCAGGCCACGACCACTTCATTATAAAAGCAAGCAAATTATTCACAAAGCTTGCAGCTGTATATTATAAACAGAACCGTGCAAAAAGCGAAGCGTTCTGTTTAAAAAGCTTACTGAACCGATCCGTGCAACTGGTGTAGTAGCATGTTGAAGTGTTCTGTACATATCCTGAATGACCATAAACTGACTTATTTTAGATGTGTCATACAAGCTGCAGGATGTTACCGTCACAGTTGGAGTGACAGAATCAGATGTCAACACTCCCTGTGGTTTCTTTGTTGGTCCCGGTACCGCGTCACAGCTGGTCGTCATCGATTGTCCGACATCAACACAGGGGAGGTTCGTAAAGATCTCCAAGACAACAGAGGCCCTCACTCTTTGTGAAGTTGACGTGTTTGGCGTCCTCGTCTAATCATCAAATGATTTGGTGTCATAGATGAAAAGTTACCGTATAAAAATACATGCATTTGTTTGTGCATCCCGGATAATTTATTATGTATCCTCTTTTTTTAATTCAGCTGGACAAGTCTTACTTGTGCCTTCAGTCAGTTCAGGCATACATGAATCTTTTACAACATACAGCAATGCACACAAAATGTATTATATCACTGCTTTGGAATCCGATAACATAACATATCTCATGACTTCAATTCATCATATTATAACATAGCATACAGCATGGTTTAACTCGCTTTTTTATGATTTTATTTTCGAGAAATAATGTTAATATTACAGAACAGTGGTGGGCTTTAGCTTCTTATCATTTAATTCAAATGTGTTGAACTTCTGTATAAAGAGGCGTTTTCGTGCAATTGTCATAGCATACCATAACATATCTTATCGTTAAGCCTTTCATTTCAAAGTTTCATAGCATATCATTGTATAGTATAGCATATCCTAAAAATAGTATAGCATATCATTAAAATCATAACCATAGCATAGCGTAATTATAATTGTAAAAGATATGCATGCAATGATTATTTACATGTAGTACTATTTGTTTTGTATGTGGCTTGATGACTCTATCGTATCTCATTTACATGTATAATACTACATACACTGGATATATTGACTGTGAATCTTCCATGTACCTTAATATGTATCAACATTTACAAAATTCGTTCGAATCAATTAGTGTTGGTTTTTATTCTGTGTTATTAATGTTGTGTCAATAAATAACAACTGCATTTTTTTTTCGTTTTCTTTTAAATAGGACAGTGGATAGAACATTGTAACCATTGACCTAGATAATATTCTTTTATAGCTTTTGTCTTTAGATTAAAAATACATAATGACACGTTGAAGCGTTACTGGCACTGTACCAGTTATCGGCTAAAATTTAACGTTTTCTTTTCGTAATTCCTTATTTCTTGATATTTTTGGATAAAACTTGACATACTTTAAAAAGTGAACTCCTTATTTATCAATCTGTTAGTTTATATCATTATTTTGAACCCAAAACATCTTGTTTTGTGCGTTTAAGCACGCCCCGAATTTGCCGAGTTTTTACGATTTACTGTACCAGTTATCGGCTTCGTGATAATAACATAGTAAAAATCCGTGTTCATGTTGATTTTATACTCTGCTAAATGTAGTTTGAATTATGCCCCTTGTGAGGTCAGACTAAAGTATTCGGGGTCATGATACATTATAAACAAAACTCATAAAATAATTCGTTTATTATCATACGGTAATACACCAAATTGTATACTATTCAATACATAATTGTGCAATCAGGTGTTCAATTGCGCTACGAATCTCTCGGAAATTCGTGAATTCCTTTTGTTTATACATGTTAAATGTATTGATTTTATATGTCAAATCAAAGAAGGGATATAATAACGTATCAAAATGAGGTAATATTCTATTTTTAACTTATAACGTCAATTCCCCCACTGCTGAAAGTGCAAAGATGTAAAATCAGCGGTAAACAATGATCGTTTAAGCTCATGTATAAAAAATATTAAAGAAAGTTTTCAAGCAAACTTACTTTTCTTTATTCGAAAAAGATAACTGAATTAAAAAATCTTGGATTGACGCGTGCTATAAACCCGAACTCTCAGTTTAGCCGATAACTGGTCTTAGCCGATAACTGGTACAGTACCAGTACATTTTTCAAAACTTTTTTTTTTTAAATGTTTGTGCTAGCAATTTGTTTTTTTTATTAAAAGCAGAAGAATTTTGAATTTATGTAAACATGGTCAAAGTAGGAAAGGTTTATGATCCATTTGAAAGAAAAGTTAAATAGAAATAATGAAGTTTGCTAACTGTAGTATATGCATATTGTAGGCTGCTAACTGTACAAACTCGTGCTATTAATATGCTCAGTTTTAATACAACGTAGAAAGCATGCATTACAGTCTAAATATAGTATGCACAAGTTTGTACAGTTAGCAATCTACAATATACATATGCTTCTATAGGTGGAGATAAAATCAGGCAATACGGTATAAAATAAATGTTTTTCACCATTTGGAGTAAATTGTGGATGATTAAATAACAATTAAATTATACTTTTATCATTCATTATCTTTAAATGATTTTGAATAACCATTGTTAAAACTTTTGCAGATTTGAATACTTACTGATTACAGCAGTGGTCATAACAGTGCTTGTGTAATTGTTATCATCATCAGTGGAGCTCAGAGGAGAGGAAGTAAAGAGGGTCCTTGTGTTCTAGGAGATGATGTTCAGTGGGTTTTTGTGGTTGAGTGGAGTGGTGCAGGTGATTTTGGTTGGGTCAGAAGCATGTAATGGTGGTGTGGGTTCTTGAGCTGTAAATTGTTGAAGAAAATATTACATTTAATAATTTAATTAATGTCACATATATTAAACATCCTTTTTGCAAGGATCTTTGTACAGTTACACACTGTACGATCAGTGTAAGTTTATAAAGAAATAATAATTGTTACTGTGTGCGTTAAAGGAATAAAAAATGTCTGACAAATACTACCTCTTACATTGTACTTCATTGGATAGAGGAGAGGAGGTGCTGTGTGTTGTTGTTGTCGAATCATGTGGCGTGAAGGTGGTGAGGGTTTATGTGGTTGAGTCAGAGTCATGCAGGGTGTAAGTATCAATGTCAGTTTACACAGAAATGATAATTAGCACTGTGTGCTTCATAGGAATAAAAATGTTTGACAAATACTAATTTTTACTGCATTGGGTAGAGGAGAGGAGGTGCTGTGTGTTGTTGTTGTCAAGTCATGTGGCGTGTTGAAGGTGGTGACGGATTCTGTGGTTGAATCAGAATCATGCGGGGTGGAGGAGGTTGTGTGGGGTTTTGTGCTGTATGTGGTTTAAGTATGCTGAAATATCAATTTTTAATAAATTTAATAAACATGTTCTATATCAGTGCAGATCAGTGTATCCTTCTGTGATACAGAGTACTCCAAAGAATATGCACAAATAAAACAGGTAAAGTGAAGATGAAAGTAGATAACGTTTATTAATATAGAAGACTAAAAAATCTTACTTATATCGTATACTTATAGAAAATATACTGTTTTTTGCCCTTTGCGATATAAACCGAAAATTTGCTAAGGGGTCTGATATAAACCGTAGGTGTGTGATATAAGATATATATTTAATATCGCACCCTTTCCGTTAATCATCGGCTATTATAACGTAGAGTTCGGTATGCATCGTTCAAATCCGATCTCCGAGTATGACGTCAAAAAGTTACGTCGACGTCAACCTATTTTACAAACAGCTGGCGCAAAAATTGCATGGAAGTTTATCAAAGATGGAATATATAGACACGGAGCGATTGGTTAACAATAATCATTCATCACATGATGTTTTTTACTGTCTCTTTAATATTTTCTATAAGTATATGATATAAAAATCATAACATGACAATTTTTTATATCGCATCCTATATATATATATATATATATATATATATATATATATATATATATATATATATATATATATATATTATTACATAACAATTTTTATATCGCATCCTATATTAGCCCTCTCGGCTCTCGGGCTAATATAGGATGCGATATAAAAATTGTTATGTAATAATATGTATATATATGCTGCATCTTATAGGTAGATGGTGATTGGTGTTTTTACTAAAATAAAGTGGTCATCACATGAAAGACTTAGCTCGTCAATAAAAAAACGACTTTTTTGCAAGCAGCAAAAATTAGGCACTTCAAACACAGGATGGATGACCATCTTTAAGTCCTCCTTAAAGGTAGCTTAAAGATGCTTAAAGGTAGCTTAAAGACGATCTTTAAGCCACCTTTAAGCTATATATGTTGCTTAAAGATGGCTTAAAGAAAGCGTAAAGATGGCTTAAAGGCAGCTTAAAGACTATCTTTAAGCTACCTTTAAGCCACCTTTAAGGACAACTTATAGGTCCTTAATGTCCAAACTTCTTTAAGCCACCTTTAAGCTACCTTTAAGCGACCTTTAAGCCACCTTAAAGCCATTAAAAAATCTTGATTCAATATTTTGCTTAATTTACCAACAAAATATATTAACTAAATGATAATGATAAAAAAAGGTGTTAAAAACGGTTTTTGTTCTAGAAAATAAAATGAAATTTTTTTTATCAAAACGCCCAAGACGAGGATTGAACCCGGGACCCTTTGTTTACCAGCATCACCTCGCTTCCTCTACACCACGGCAACATACATTTTCGGGCGGTTTTTATAACCTATATATCAGTGGATATTGAATCAATGTATTCAATGTGTATTTTTTACTTGAAAAGATTTTGACTTCCATTCAAATTGTAACAATCAATTATATCTAATCTATAAATTACATGCATGCATATATGTAGAATGGAATACGGAACTTGGTCTTCAGTGAAAAAAAAAATATTATACAAAGAATGATCAGAAAAGCTCACTCGATGTAGTTTTCTTCTAAACCGACAGTAAAGATAACACGTTTATTAATTACACAAAAAGGGGTTTCATTTCTGATCGTGACTTTTTGATTTAACCCTTTTTGCGACTTTTGCTTTTTTTTGACTCTGTTAAGGAGTTCATTAGAATGATGTGTTTCCGTCTATCGCCGTGGGCCATGCGTTAATAAATTTGTAATTAAAATAATGTCATATTGGAAGTCTGGGATTTAAATGTATCAGTGTAGTGTAGCTGTAATATTTTTTAAAGTTATCTCTCTTGGTTCTTGGACGAAGTGCGCGGTTGTAATTGACGACGTATGCAATTGTACCTAAATAGTAATCCACGACATTTCCCTTCCATTTTGTTGTTTACTGAATGTTTTTGTTATTTGTTTTTAATCATTAAATATCATATTATAGAATAAATCGAAAGTGTTTTAAAGGGGCAAGTTCACGATTTTGGTCGAATTCAATTTTTCTATTTTTAGTGTTTGTAATGATTAAGGAATGCAATTCTACTAATCAATCAAAATTCTAGTCTCAGTTGTAGAGTTATAAGCAGAATACGGAGATCAATTCTTTGTCTTGTATGGAAGTTTTGTGTTCTGTCTCTTGTTTACATTTGTTCATTATACCGGTAAAGTTCCTTTTAAAGCTAGTTTTTCTCTATTCTAATTTGCTTTAAGCATAAATGAATAGTACCTAGCGTTTATCACATTAATTTTGGGTCTAAAACTAGAATTTTTACTTCTACATTCAAAACGTAAACAAAGCTTTGTTTACATGACACAGTATTGTAAGCTCCGGATCGCACTTATAACACGACGATTAACATTCAATTTTGGTTGACCATTACAAATGACTTACTGAAGCATTGTAAAAATTAAAAACGGAAAATAATTTTTGACCAAAATCATGAGTATGCCCCTTTAACATCTTAATAATAATTGTTGCTTATCTTCATTGGGTGTGATCTAGCATACACAGGCAAAAGTGGCTCGCATGAATCTCATATGAAATTCGCATGAAGTTCATGCGAATTCTTCGCATGAGAAAGAGACGAAAAGTAACACGCAAGAATTTCATGCAAAAACTTCATGCGATTTTGACATAATATTCATGCGAATATCATATGATTAAAATTTCGCACAATATTCATGCGAAAATTATACCTCATGTTTCATTGTTGTTTCATGCAAATATCATGCAATTTTCATACAAAATACTATGCAGCTTAATTTAATAATCTAGAAATCTTGATCTCTCTTTATCTAAATTTGAGAATATAAGCTGCTATATTTTGAAAAGAAAACTGAAGTCCTAATTAATTTGCTTCATACAGAATTAACGTTAACAGAAAACAATGACAGTAATCTTCTTAGGAAAACCTTCTTTATTTAGATGAGAACAAAATTCAAATTTCTTCTTCCACTTCTTGAAAAGGCTTGTCAGTTTATCAATCTACAAGAAAATATACATCATGCAGTGTTCATGAAATTTTCCTATTGCTGAATGGCATACCGGTATCTATTTTGAATGTGAATTATTAATATTGGAAGATAAAAACAAAATTCATTGATATATGACATGCAGTTGGTAACATGATAAATGCTCGTTAAAGCAGATTTGATCAAATACAATCAATTTCTGTTTGTCATATCCGAATACTACGATTCTCACTTTATCACTCTGATCCATGTCCTTATTGTTATTTTAAGCTTTCAGTTTGTGAGTTTATTACATAAGCCAAATCGCTCACCTGAGCATCAATAGCCATAACTTATCAAATCTACTTTATGCTGCCAAATACAAAACATTTGGACAACTTTGATGAGTACTGTACATTTTGTTTAAGAGGATTTTCAAATTGTTCCTCACATAATCATCAAGCCGCTTTTGTTGTTTCAATTTTTTAGGAAAATATTTCTAAATGTCAAAAACAATTTCTATTGTGGCCCAACCCTAGGAACCATTACATGTATATGAACAAATTTGAACAATACCTCAAAATGCTTCCATACAAGTTTCAGCTATTCCGACCAAAAGCCTTTAAGATTTTTTTTAAAAATAACAACGCATTCTAATTTCACTAAAAGAAGGTGTGACTTTTCATTGTTAAATTAACAAACTGGAATTCCCTTTCACCTAATAATGTTTTGTGTCAAGTTTGATTAAAATTGGCTCAACTGTTCTAGAGAAGGAGAAAATGTCAAAAGTTTACAGAGGGATGGAGACTGTCCAGGGAGAGAATTAAGACAGACAATAGTGATCAACACATAAACTTTTTGCTCAAGCCTGTTGTCTGAATCTCTTTTATGAGCTTCAATGTTAAACATTGTTCCAAATTATCATACAATTCTTCAATAATAGAAGTATTACTAACCACTGCATCCATTAATTTTTTCCTGAATGTTGTTGGTTGTCATGCTGTTAAAATCTTCTCAAAAGAGTCTTTGCAAATCTGCATGTGCAAACTTAAGGTTCTCTGCAAATATAATTGCTGTATAACTAAATGATTTCATTCCTGTTTGATCTTATAAATATCTAATTAAATTATAATTAAGTAATATAAGTAATACAGCTATTGTAATCTTGATATTCATTATTGGATTTCTTATTTAATAATTCACATCTCCTACACAAATTCTTGACAAAACTAAGTTGCTGTGCTTACGTACTCAAATACGAACCTGCTATTAATGGCGGAAATTAAGGCACTCTGGAAAAATATGAAAGGATCTTTTCTCCTCTTTTTTGGACTTTTGGAAGAAAACAAACATATGTAATAAACAATTTTCAGGCTTTGGATTGGCTCAAAAATCTCAGTATATTTAGTACTTTGATTTATCCTCACCTTTTATACAGCCAACAACCATACAAATATGGTATGTCATCATGTTCACACCTCCATCCAAATACTTAATAGTACCAACTCCATATCCGTGTAGGGATGTTTTTGTCATGCTTCAATGTAAAAGATATTAGATATTTTATTGCATAAGCCCATAACATAACGCTAAAATTACGCTAAGGATATAAGCAAAGTTTGCTCCGGTCAACATCCCCACACTACACTTCATCTTTATATGCAGTTAGGCTATAAATAATTGTAACAAATTCTATAGGCTATAATAATTTGCAAAAATTTTCTTTTTTATCAAAACGGGAAATAGAGATCTTCCGATAATACATAAAAATTTCAAGTTTCTTACCTCTGTCAATCACTTTGTACTCGAGTCTCGTTCCTGCTGACGTCACAAATTGCGTATAATTTTGGTACTGAGAACTTAGAATTTGAATTAAAAAATTGTATTATAAAATATTCATTTCATAATGTACCATTCTTAAAAATAATTTCAAACAAATCACCATGAAGCATGATAAGGTTTGCAGTTAAAGAAGCCATGAATTATAAACGAAACTACAAGGGTTCAATATTGATTTATATACGCTGTTAGATGTACAGCAATCAAAACTTTGCAAAAGCTATGTTTCACTAAAAAAAAAATAATTAGTTCAGGTTATTGATCTGATACTTAGAATTTGAAGTAAAACGATGTGCTTTGTTGTTGTTTCTTTTGGTTTTTTTTTTTTTTTTTGGGGGGGGGATAAGTAATCGTCTCATACAGAAACATTTTCTGTAAATCAATAAAATGAATCAATAAAGATGCAGAAGACTTCCATGAAAAAAAATCTAAATTAGATTGAAAAGGTAATTTTTCTGCATGCTGAAATAAATGAATAAAATTCTCCGAAGGTTGTTTATTCTTACTTTGTAGAAAAAAGTATGTTAAAAACTGGAAAGCATTTAAAAGAAATGCTGACTTCTGTATTTGTATAAAGCAGGTACAAGTTACATCTTTTCTGGCTGCCCAGTTTCAGGAAAGAATATCTTTAAAGATTAACTCTAAAAATATCCGACCCCCTCCCCTCATTGTGGCCCGACCTTACCCCAGGGAATCATTTGAACAAACTTGAGTCTACACTATCTGCGGATACTTCCACAAAAAGTTTTTCTGATCAAATTGGTTTTTGAAAAGAAGATTTTCGAAAAAATTAAAACACATTTTGAATGAATTTTAATTACCTCACAAAGAAAATGACTGTGACCCTTAGTTTAAAAAAAAAAACAAATTCCACTTACCTAAGGATGCTTTGTGCTAAATGTGGTTAAAATCGGTTCAGTGGTTCTGCAGAAAAAGTCGAAAAAGTAAAAAAATTCAGACAGACAGATGGACAGCGGAAAAAAGTGATAAGACAAATTCACTTGAGCTTTCAGATCAGATGAGCTAAAAAACTTTTACGGTGATGTTTTTTTTTCTAAACAGAGAGTATTTTAGATGACATGTTAAAGGTGGGGGGGAGGGGGGGGGGGGTGCATTTCATCATTAGAATGACGTTGCTGCTGTTCTTAATTGAGTGTGAACAATCATCACAGGCATGTTAAGGCTTCCCGACTGATTTTACAGCGATGTGTAGAAAGTCACTTGTCTGTACTTCATACGAAATGACGTCAAAGTTAACTTTGACGTCACGATCTGCATTCCTGTGGATAATGCTCAGGGAATGTATTGGAGTATTGATTTCTATAACTTCACGAGTGTCTTATTTGAAGCAAGAGGGGGTTAAAATGATCGTGATATAGCGTTCAAACATTGCCCACATTCGTTACCATGACAATAAAGGTGTTTACATTTCGTGTAAGTACATGTATATCCAAATATATCAAGGGACTGCGGTAAAAGACTTCTTAGAAATTGTATTATTTATAAAATATTTACTTCATAGTGTACAATTCCTGTAAATCAATTCAAACAATTCACCATGAAGCACGATAAGGGTTGCAGTTAAAGAAGCCATGAATTATAAACGAAACGATTAGGGTTCAATATTGATTTATATACGCTGTTAGATGTACATCAATCAAATATTTGCAAAAGCTATGTTTTACTATATAAAATAGTAATTAGTTAAGGTAATTGATCTGATACTTAGAATTTTGAAGTAAAACGATGTGCTTTTTTTTTGGGGGGGGGGGGTTAAATAATCGTCTCATACAGAAACATTCTCTGTAATTAAATAAAATGAATCAATAAAGATGCAGATGACTTCCATGAAAAAAAAATTCTGAATTAGATTATTAAGGTAATTTTCTGCATACTAAAATAAATGAATAAAATTCTCCAAAGGTTGTTTATTCTTACTTTGTAAAAACAATAATGTTAAATACTGGACAGCGTTTAACAGAAATGTTGACTTCTGTATTTGTATAAAGCAGGTACAAGTTACATCTTTTCTGGCTGATCAGTTTCAGGAAAGAAGATCTTTAAAGATTAACTCTTAAAATATCCCTGTGTAAAAATTCGACCCTCTCCCCTTATGTGGCCCGACCTTATCCCCGGGAATCATTTGAACAAACTTGAGTCTACACTATCTGCGGATACTTCCACAAAAAGTTCAGCTTCTCTGACGAAATGGTTTTTGAAAAGAAGATTTTCGAAAAATTAAAACACATTTTGAATGATTTTAATTACTTCACAAAGGAAATAACCGTGACGCTTAGTTTAAAAAAAAATTCTACTTACCTAAGGATGCTTTGTGCTAAATTTGGTTGCAATCGGTTCCCTGGATCTGCAGAAAAAGTCGAAAAAGTAAAAAAAAAAATAGACAGACAGATGGACAGCGGAACAAAGTAATAAGAAAAATTCACTTGAATTTTCAGATCAGATAAGCTATAAAAACTTTTACGATGATGTTTTTTTTCTAAACAGAGAGTAAAGATGACATGTTTATTAATAACACAAAAGGGAGTTTATTTCATCATTAGAGTGATGCTTATGCAATACTCTCAGAATGCTTGTTATAATTAATATACAGGTAAATTTGTTACCTTGTTCTTAAAGCAACAAGTTCGGGGAAATTTAATGCAGCCACTGTTTGACATACACTGCTTGTTAGTCCCCTACCGGTTTCACCGGAGGGGACTGTAGCTTTCCTCTGCGTCCGTCAGTCCGTCCGTCCGTCCGTCTGTCCCACTTCAGTTTCCACTGGTTTTTTTTCTTTATGCGTTGGACGAATGATATGAAACTTGCTGAGCAGCTTCAAAATGTCAAACTACAGATCATGTTTATACTTTTGTAGCATCTGGTTGACATATTTTCAAGAAAATTAATTTTTTATATTCCAATTTTTTAATGTTCGGGTTCGTTATCGGGTTCGGTGTGAATTGAATAAACGGGGGAAATATGTAGTCAGTAATGATATCGCGCATTACTTTTACCATTACTTTTATTGTTTCTAACAAACAAATAAGTTCTGTAAAAAAGTGTCAAACATTGTGTTGTAAATTTATTCGACAGTGTTTTTGTATTATTACAATCGGGTTCGTTATCGGGTTGGTCTGTTTATTCGGGGTACAGAAGACGGTGAGAAATGATATTCTGCATAACAGTGCATTGATTTCACAAATTTCTGTCAGCAAATACTTAATGAACTTGGCGAAATTACAGGAGATAAAATAAAGAGCATTATACCCATTTTTTATTTCATTTCCTATCAACGATGTAGTGTTGCCGAAAGACAAAGAAATGTTGCCTCGAGAAGGACAGCTCGAATGTTAACTAGTTTACTGTATTCCGGACGAAAATCATCTGCTCATTCCAAAATACAATGGGCCTCATCAATGACTGTCACAACTCTGATCTCTCCAAAACATCTGCACTCAAAAAAATTGTTCACCGATAGTTTGCCAAATATGTTCTCATGGTGGCTGTAGATAAAGCTATAGGAGAAATGCCCATCTGTA
Source organism: Magallana gigas (assembly GCF_902806645.1). NCBI lineage: Eukaryota > Metazoa > Mollusca > Bivalvia > Ostreida > Ostreidae > Magallana > Magallana gigas. The sequence goes on from NC_047560.1 coordinate 57,547,861, forward strand.
ATTGCTTTGCACAGATTCAGCTCCTAAAGTTGTACAGCCATACCGTCGAATTTGCTGATTATTAATCACATTGAGTGGCTCAACAACTACAACTTAAATGTCCTGCGGTAAAGTGGATTAAGGTCATAAATCAAACTCTTCTCATTACCCGTTGTTAATCCTGCAATGACATCACGCCCATTCACAACATCCAGAAGAGCATTATTTTGTTTATGCTTCATATAGTCAATTTTGCAACCAATTATTTCATAACATTTTACAACTGTCTTGTTAATATCATCTACATGAAGCTATAACAAAAATATTAAAATCTATAAGAATACCAATTAGAGTAAAATGTGTTATCAATTTGTGAAATCCAGTTCATTATTTAAAGGTTTGAATCTGGCCCTTTCTTTAATAACTAAAAACTGCTGGCGTGCAGTGTACATACCAAGTACCCATAATCAATCCAAGTATTTTGTTATAATCATGATTATGAATAATGAAAATACATAAAATTGCAAGCGGACTACCCCCAGGATTTGAACCTGGACCTCTCCAGATGCCATAATAAACTTTTAAAGCATGAAGTGTAAAAAATAAGTTGTGTGTTTAGGGTAACCCGACCTAACCTACAATTATGCCCCGATCCTACCATTTCTAGATGTCTGTTTTTATCCAATAGTGAATTTTGTATCATTTCTATTAAAAAATCTATTTTAAATATGACACAAACAAACATTCTTAGAATTCAAACAGAAAAAAAATCCCTACCTACCTAACCTAATTTTTTATCAGTGTTACCCTAAACACAATTTTTTTTATAGGACTAACCAAATAAACTAAGGCATTCCACTGAATCTTAGCATTGTATGTTGTTATATATGTTATAATGACCTATAAATAACTTTTAAAAAGCTTGTCTACCTAAAAAATGGGGCGATATTTTTGTCATATACTCAATTGACTTTTATTTGAAATCCGGAAGTTATCCGTCATTGGTTTTGTCTTTTATATGTATGTCAATAAAATTACACTCTAACATGGCTGCCTTCATTGTATTTAACTTGGTGTCAAAATAAATTTTTAAAAAATCGCACCAACGGCAAAAAATACAATCTTAAAAATTGTTATCATACCGCTGCCACTTTCTGAAAACCAAAAAATGTAAGGAATAGCAGGAGCTAACCCGGAAATGACCTGGAATGCGCCCTACCTAGTTACACAGTGAAAGTCATTCAAACGACATTGCCAGTTTTGGTTTGCATGCCCCCTAATAAAAGCATCGAAGCCCAGAAAAGCAACTTCTTGATGATGTGGATAGGAGACAAAGGTAACAGTTTGATGTACCTTTCAAAGCAAACAGATGTAATCTCTCCCTCAAAGGCCCCCGGAGTATCTCCATCGACAGTCTGTAAAGTATGGAATTAATTAATGATATTATCTTAATATGATTATTGGTTCTTTCTTAATGATAAATCTTTTGATTTCGATGAAGTAATTAGAACACCGATATCTCGAATACAATGGATATGTCAAAGTGATTTGTACGTCCCAACCACTTATACTTTAAATATTTTACTCCTGATATCTCAAGTACATGGTTATCTGAAAGTTTTTAGCTCACCTGAGCTTAAGTCCAGTGATGAGCATGTAGACGCCGGATCAGAAATCTAAATAAAACGCTCCTACTGACCACGGTGTTTCAGATCATTAGTATGCACTTGATCGCATTTACTTATTTGAAGCTGTCTTTCTGCCTCCTTTTTTTATACAGGTAATATAATTATAACACTTGCGCGCATTCTCAAAAGTAAAAGTTAATAGATTCAGAGGGTTTAACTAATATTCTATGTTCAGAGATTTTTGTAATGAATATTAATGATGATAAATTTCATTGTAATTAATATTGATATTTATTCTTAAAAAGTCATATTAAGGTAATACAAAAGTAGTCATCTTGAAGCTGTCTTTCTGCCTCCTCTTTTTATACAGACTGGGACACGGGCTACTCCCCATGTAGAGAAGGAGACATTAAATATCATAACACTCCATTGAATCCCTAGTGGACTTTTATAAAATAGTCTTGGAGGCATTATGATACATCATTAGGTAAAGGGGACTCAAGTTTGTTAAAATGAAGGACAACGCACTCTTTCAAGGGAGATAATTAGGATTTATTGAAAATTTGAAATATATCCCACCATATGGCATACCTAAACAAATAGTGTGTTAAAATTTCAAGCATCTGCGATAAAAAGCTGCTGAGAAATCTTTAAGGAATATTTGTTTGAAAATGTTGGCTAAAATAAACAAAGTACTCATTAAACAGGAAATTGACGTCCGATTGGTACAAAAATATATCCCAGGATATGGCATGCCTTTACAAATACTGTGTAAAATTTTAAGCATCTGCGATAAACAGTTGCTGTGAATTCTTTGACAACATTTTTTTTTTGAAAATTTTTGCTAAAAATAAACAAAGTCGTCATTTGAAGTTGACGTCCGATTGGTACAAAAATATATCCCATGATATGGCATGCCTATACAAATATTGTGTAAAAATTTCAAGCATCTGCGATAAATAGTTGCTGAGAAATCTGACGAAAATTTGTTTGAAAATTTGGTCCAAAAATAAGCAAAGTCGTCATTTATCAGGAAGTTGACGTCCGATTGGTACAAAAATATATCCCACGATATGGCATGCCTTAACAAACACTGTGTAGAAATTTCTGCGATAAATAGTTGCCGAGATAAATGCGACAGAAATTTTCACAGGATGAATCTACTGAAAGGTAACTGAAATTTGACTAAACGGCATAGCTATGCCATTCAGTCACCTTTCCAGACCATTCAGTTAACATTCAGTTGACTGAATGGCAAAGATTCATCCTGTGTTTTGTTACTGACGGACAGACAGACAGACAGACACAAGGGTAAAACAGTATACCCCCTCTCCTTCGACTTGAGAAACATTAAACTTTTCTGTTAAAATCTCTTTAGTAATAGAGTTGTGGACATTGTCTCCTTTATATTTTACAACAAATAAAAAATAGATTTTAATTTTACTTACAATGTAATAAAAGCTTGTAGTTTATCAAATCACATCTAAAAAAATTGTCAATCTGATGATTAGTTTGGTTAACTATCCTCCTTAACTACCCAAAATCATTTTTGCCTTCCTGTCTTTTCTCTCACGCATTTCGTCTCTCTTTCTCTCTAGTGAAGGGAAAAAGCGGATCTTTCGACTAAAATGTAAAGGCTATATTTTAATAAATGGCATATTGCATCATCAAGGAAATGCTAAAACGCCTATGCGAGTTCTGAAAAGCACAGGGACGGATGATACTTTTAAATGGGAACACAGTGATGAATCTGGTGGGCACTTGGGAATCACAAAGCGCTTTGTGATTCCCAAGTGCCCACCAGATTCATCACTGTGAATACGAATCAGCCTATTTGTCTATTTTAGCAATTGAAATGAAAAATTAGCTGATAAAGAGGGTGGATATATCCGCTATGGCATTTTCATTTCTTCAATTTTTTTTTCCTCCGAGAAACCATTCTTGTTAAGAGTTGTTTTTTTTTTAAGACAAACAAGCCACTAGTTATATCGCAATTTAGTGTTTTTATGTCGCGTATATAGATCCTCACGCAGGTTCTTGAATTCACATAGTAAAATAACCGAACATATGCTTCGAACCCCCTCGCAAAGATGAGTATATGCGAACTACCATTAACCCCCCCCCCCCTTAAAAAATATTACGGATCTGTACATGAGCTGTAATGTAAATGTTAAATGCAATACTGTAAAGGGATTATTGCAATGTTTATTAGAGAATTATTCTTTATCTCTAGTTTAAATTATATTTTCATTACTTATTTTGTTTGAATAATATCCGATCGGGTTCGATATACATTCAGAAAACAAGGGGCGGATCAGTAAACAGTACACGTTGGGGACTTTTATTCACATGTCTGACATGTTGTGCCGTGCATATTGAACTAGCAGAAGATATGTCATAACCTACTCTTACAAATGTATTAATGCTTTGAGAAAATTTGTAGCCATCCGGTGAAAAGTAGCAGAATTCCGATCTGATAGAGGGACACATTTTGTTGGTAGCACAGACGCTCTAGGGATTGCTGCAGTCAACGTAGACAGTTTATCGATGAAAAATTTTCTTACCAACAATGTATAACAGTCTACGTGTTACCAAACAGCTATAAATGGAATAACAAAGAAGTACAGTTCATGGTAAATGAAGCTATGTAAAGTTGCTAAATCTGGTGATTGTACTGGACCTAATAAAAGCAGTTGTTGATCAAAATTCTAATCTTCTTTGATTAGTGAACAACTATAATTTACAAACTAAAAAAAATACACAGGAATTTTTACATTAAAGTTTCATATACTGCAAACACACGTGTGCATTTCATAAATTAAAGAATTCGCACCCGCACACATTACAGGAATACTTGAATACATGTAACATCATATGAAATACCGGTGAAAATTTACATACCCTCACGTTTTTTCTACTAATGAGCTGACATGTCCTATTTCCAGTTTTGGCTTGCCATCCTAGGTCTTTCCTCACTTTCGAGATAAGCGCAGGTGACACGTCTAAACCAACACTGTCCTTCAGTTTCTCTCGCATCTCACCACAAGTCAGTTCATCGTTTTCCATTTGCCACATCTGAATAAGGTCTTTGTGAATTTACTTCAGTTTCGTCTGGCCGATCCCGGGCACTCTTGTTTTCCTCACAAGTGTCTGATCGCGATCCCACTTCTTCAGGAACATGTAAATCCCCTGTCTACTAACTTTCACACCGTATCACAAACAAAGAACACTTCGAATCTTCCCCAGACTTCTTTCTTCTTTCCTAATTGCTAAAATCCTTCTCTTTGTTTCCACTGACAATCGTGCACCTCTCTGTTCCGCCATTTTCAACATTTTGTAAAATTTAGGATTGATTTCAACGAAACGAAAAACGATTTTTTTGTAATTTTTCACGTGTATATGCATCAACAATATAAATTTGATGAATATGTATATTTACTTTGCTATTTTAAACAAAAATAACACAGTTTGGAATAAAAAAAATATCTCATTTTTTAATTTTGTTTGCCTTTTTAATAAAACAAAATATTGGAACTCTTCATACAAGGGAGGCGCGTTTCTTCAAATCTCATAGCATACCATAGCATAGCATACATTCCATACCATAACTATCTCTTTTAAATTTCTCATAGCATAGCATACAAATCTCATAGCATAGCATACAAATCTCATAGCATAGCATACAAATCCCATACTATATCATAGCATAAAATTGTAAAAGATATGCATGAACTGACTGTACCACATGTATGCTTTCTTCTGCAGTCTCTGTTTCTGTGGACCTTGCGTAGACATCCAAAACAAAGATTTTTCCTGCGTACCACAGCTCGTTTATCATCAATTGATAAGGCAGCAAATTTGTCACATCTGAACAAAGAGTGACCTTGTATCTCACAACAATCACACGGGTTAAACCTTGTGTCAGTTCTTGTCATATTATGCTGATGGGTTGAAGTTGTTGCGAGGACATTCACTTTACGGTTAGAGTTCTTGTGTTCTCTTGGAGGTTTAGTGTCAGTGTCCTTGAGTGCATATAATGATGAGACTGGATTACAAGCGATAGGAGCTTCCTTTACAACAAAGTCAACAAACTTGGAGAATGACGGATAATCACCAGTGGAATCAATTGTTTCTTGCACTTGCCGATTCCAACGCAGTGCTGCCCAGTTTGGAAGTTTGCTCAGCAGTTTTTGATTTTCAGAACAGTCATCCAGGATTTTGAGGCTTGGAACCTGAGGCGTAGCATCTCGACAAGCTTGTAGAAAGTCGCCAAAATCTCTGAGAGCCTTCGATTGCCCTTGTGAGATTTTGGGCCACTTTTCTAGTCTCTTACGAAACGCTTTCTGTTTAACAAATGGGTGACCATACCGGTCTTGGAGGACTTTTCTGGCGTTTTCATATGCAAAGCCACTTCCACTGTAGAAGAATCCATCAATAGCCTGCAATGCTTCACCGGCAACATATCTTTTCAGATAGAAGAGTCTTTCTTGTTCTGGAATGCCCTTACGTTCTATCAATGCATCTTAGTGGATCTCCTGTAAACACAGACGGCTCGGGTATGGGAAGTATATTGAGATTCACTGAGTCCGCAAACACTCTTGCTAAGCTACTTGTTGCGGAGTCATGATTTGCAGCGCTGTGTGAGTTGATTGCAGCATGGTTTACGTGTGGGGTCAACGATGTATAAGGTAATCCCTCAGTGTGCGTCACGGTAGTTTGGATTCCAGGCATGACGACAGGCTCAGCGTAAGATTGGCTTGTAGGTGACAGAACTGTAAATTGGCTCACCGACGTAACAACAGGCGCAACGTAAGGTTGGCTCACAGGCGTGACAACAGGTGCAATGTAGGTTTGGCTCATAGGCGTGACGACAGGTGCAACTGTAGGTTGGCTCGAAGGCGTGATGACAGGCGCAATGAAAGGTTGGCTAATAGGCGTGATGACAGGCGCAACTGTAGGTTGGCTCATAAACGTGATGACAGGCGCAACGGTAGGTTGGCTCATAGGCGTGATGACAGGCGCAACAGTAGGTTGGCTTAAAGGCGTCACAACAGGCAAAATGGTTGTATGATTACTAGTGGCTCCAGCAAAGTTCTCCTCTCCTTGCAGCAGATTGGAGTAGGCTTGAAGTTTTGCTTCCGCAATCGCTACTGACTTCTCCACTTGTAGCTTTCTAACTTCACGTTGTTGTAATTCCAGTAGTTGTCGTTGCTGCTCTTGCAGTGCCTGAAACTTCATTTGGTTCTCGTCTTCTCTTTTTATTGACTCAACCTCTACCTTCTTAGATGCTAGATCTGCAACGGCGTCAATGAATTTGGCGGACAGTTGGGACCTCGCAGAGTTGCTTTCTGAGACACCAGATAAGGTTAAGTCACTAAATATGGGTCTTGCATATTTGTTGTTTCTTAGACTGAATGCACTGTCTTCAAACCCAGAAAGTTTCTCGTTTATTGCACTGATCAAGTCGTTAGAAATAGCGACACAGGCATCAACCTTGCGAACAATGCCTTGAGGAGGAGCGCCAGAAGCGCTACGGAAATGTTCAAAGGCTTGTAAGACATCTCGTTCTAATTTGGTTATATTGTCAATCATGTCACCAAGCACTTCTTCGTTCGACTCTGTTTTAGTTGTTCGCCGGTATTCCTTGACCATTAGCTTCCATCGGTCAAAACACAACAAACACCTCTTCTCACGTTTGGCAGCTTCTTGCTCCATATATTCTGTCATTCTGTCAGTACGCTTATGTTCACGACTTGAACTTCTCTGTTTAGCTTTGGCATCATCCGTATTTACTGGTTGATCAGAGGCAGCATTTGGTTCTTCATTCGACGTTGTGCCATTGGCCGCTTCCTCAATATCGGGCGTTGTACCAACCAGAATTTCACTATTCGTGCTTGACATCTTGATGTGAAGTCAAGTTCTTACTGTAGCTGGCTTGGCCATTCAAATGATTCAAGTCTTTGATACTGGTGAAGAGTTTTTATTTACCGTTGGTTCTTCAACGTAAGAACTGTAAACAATACAACATTTATTAGTAATTACATAACAACCAGACATTAATTTCATTCACTAATTAATGTAAGTAAATAATCAAAATCATTTCTGGTAGCAAGGAAAATATTATGTAGATATTTCACCGAAACATGTAAACAAACATGGCGCTTTACCTTACTTTACTGTACAAAGGGGAATAACTCTTAGTTACTAATGACACAGAATTCTAAGGGTACAACAAATAATTCCACCAGTAGCAATTTAAGAAGAAAATGAAAACTATTTGATCAAAATACAGTATTGAAATATTGATACAAAATACTAAAGGGCCAACTATTATCAAAGTAACGTTTTACTACGCACGGGTCAAAATGGCGCCATGTATAAATCCACCCTAGCAATACTAGTACGTAAATGCTCTAAATACAGAGTAATCGTTATGTATACATTAAATATATGTATATAAACAAGATCAAGGACGTTAACGTTAAACAAGGCATTAGTACAAATGCATATAATTGTAAAATACCTTGTTCTCCTGACTAAGTCACTAACCGTTAAAATTCGTTCATCGTTTTCGTCAAAAACTATGTGCACACAGATGTTGGGCGGAAGTTACGTAATACACTAAGTTTTACCGGACTCTAAATAGAAAAATTGCCCATCCGGAATTAATTACATAAAATCATACACACATGCAATAAACAAATTGTAAATAAAGGTTATTTAAACATTTGAAGTTTTGAAGAAATAGCAACATTTACACTGCTTATCAATATACATACGACAAAAAATCATTGAAGTTTTTTGGAATTTGAAACACTATCCGTCTTTAATCAATGACGTAAAATTTGATGATTGTTCTTTATTACTAAAAAAAACCAAGCGACCGAATTAGGATAGAATTAACAATCTGTATAATTATGTTTAACTACTTTTCGAAGTGTACGTAGGTCTCCTGGACAACCGCCATAGAGCTGGAGTTGAACAGACGCTTAGAAAATGTAATCATCCTCTATAGTGTTATCTTTGCTGAAACAAAGAAATGATAAATGACAGTGTGAATGACAGTGTGAAAATACAAAACGGAATGTATATAAAGAAGATGGGTGAATGAGGCGTGTAAACTGCCCATATGAGGATAGATATGACACTGTAAAATTAAAATATGAACAAATCTCATTATTTGCCTTCTTAATTATTAAAAACAATGTATATTTCCGATAACATAAATTTATAACCTTTAAATATGTTAAATATTTAGAGTAGGTTGATATAAACTGGCGTATGCGTGTCAAACCTCCAAATAGTGTCATTTTTGGAATTTCAATGCCTTTTCTTTTATAGAGTGGGTCTAGGCTCCATATTTTTGTCATAGTCTATATAAGGTTCAAAGGAAATCAAACCGATTTCAATCAACAAAAACGTGGAGAGATAACCCACTATACTTGAAAAATGTCATTTTGTATCCCAACTTTTGAATACTACAAGTCCGTAAATTCGTGGTTGAAGTTGCATTTAGCATTTAACAGTGAAGTTTGTTCTGACTGAAATGGCTCAGTAGTAAGAGCACCATACAATAGGTAACATTATAGAGGTAGAGTTTTTAGGTTGTGGGTTCGATACCACCAACATTTTTTTTTCTTATCGTTTGTTAAAATATTAAAAACCGAATATAGTTAGAAATAATAGTGAGCAGTAAAATCATCGTTTTATTAATTAGTTGTGAGTGAAACATTTTATTCAATTCGTAAATATTTAAGATCGATCCGAGAATGTTGCCTCCAATTTCCAGTTTTCGTAATGGCGCCTGTTCTGGCGTTTTTCTGGCATCATCAACGTAAATTTATTTGAAAACCAATCAATAATAACAAGAAAAGTTTTCATTTAGAATTTTTTTAAAATATTGTTAAAAAACATAAAGTTTAAGACAATCCATTTCATATATTATCATAAAAATGCCACTGGACACAAATAATCTTTGAGCACACTGAAAGTATGTTATATTTTACAATTTAATTTAATTTAACATTTATTTTAGTCGTTTGACTTGCAAATTGTACATTGCAGAAAAAAACATCTGATTCTGGTGTCTTTCAGAATTCTTGCAGAACTCGATCTCTTCAATTTGTCACCAACCTTCTTGTCGACTTTAGACATCAGTTTCTTGAGAGATTCCAAGGGTCGAACTGATATTCACAGTCGTTCAGTCGTTTTTGAGCGCTATACCTTTATTAGTTACATGTACGTAGTCGGGTTAATCTTTCTTTTTCTGTTTCATCACGTTTTTGCAATACCCTCCTAATTTATTTTATAGAAAATATAAATAACGTTTGTTCGATTGGTGAAAAAATGTATTATTTAAAATACTGCATTTTTTTTTCAAAGTAACAAAAAAGATATTAATCAAAGGCCGGAACGGCCACAAAGGAGTCGAGCTGACATCTGTCAGTACAATATATGCATTTTTAGCTATGAATAAGCATAAAAGTAATAAAGTCTCTCAATTCAGGTATACGCATGTACATTTACATTTACAAAACAAAATAATAATTTCAATAGCAGCAAACACTCACTTCCTATGCCTCAAATATGACACATCTTTTTAATTGTGTCCCACTTTCAACGGTGTAACACACCGTTATTGGCTTGCTTTTATTTATGGCTTCTCTACATTCATACATTCCTGGACATTTTTTTTCCGACGACCCATCCAGAAAACGTTTCTAGTAGAGGTGAATTTCTCGGATCTCTTCTCCCGTCCACTTAAGTCTTTCTTCTGTGAATTGCCGAAGTAAAATAAATATTCTTCAAATGTCCAAATATAAAGTCTCCAACTTTAGGTTCAAAGTTAGTTAATTACAAACAAGAGGCCCAAGGGCCACATTGCTCACCTGAGTAACATTGCTAATAACTCTAATCATCAAGCACTAACTTTACAGTCGAATATTGTCCAGTCTAATATATGTACATTGAATCTATGTGCAGTGTCAATCTATTTGTTTAAGCTGATTACAAGCCAAAACATTTTTTTACAAAGCCGGGCAGCTTATTCATTCCAGTTTAATTAGAAATGTTCAACTTTTGGTAGAAAAGATTGATGTTTTACATTACAAAGGGTTCCGCTTAAGAAAGCGATTGCAAGGCGTCAGGTGACCGATTCATGTTACGTCTAAAAACAGAATTGTTTTCTGAACCATTTCCGGAAAACGTCTAGCGCATGATCGAGTTTACAAAGTAATAGCAGACGTCAACAAATGTCAATCGAAAAGTTCGACTTCTGACCAGCCAAGAGTGAAAGGGAAATTTTTTTTTTAAAAAGGGACAGCAAGCAGATCAATCCGTTTAAAATTTTTCAATAAAGTTAATTATGACATGAGTAAAACCAGAGGAACAGAGCACTCGTATTCACGCGATGCAGACGATTGCTATAATACACAAACAGCTGACCAGACTGGTTCGTGCTGTTTACAAACGGGGATTATTGATGCGCATGCGCAATTCCATCAATGTTTATATTATGTAAACAGTCAAGTTAAAAATAGCATGAACTAAGGAAGACACGTGACAACAAACATAAACCATTTATTACCATAAATTACTTATATCGTTTGATGCGGTTGTATAATAATCTTAATCTTAATAGTTACAATAAAATGACAACTTTTTATGACTTGTCTGTCGCCGTTCTTTCAGGGAACATTCTCTCACCGAATTTGGCATTATCAATAGCCTTTTTCTGTGATTGTGCCAGATGACGGGTGTCACGGAGGGCCTCCACGGTCTGTCAGTGTACACCCATGGCCTTCTGGACTCCTCGGGAGGCTGCACTTTCCCCATCGGTAGTGATATGCCTGAGGTATGTTGGCTCGGGGTCACTGAGGAATTATTGACAAATTTACTCAGTGGCCATCCTCTCTGCCGATGGGCTCATCTATCATTAGGGTGGCGGTGGATTTCCCAGGATGGTCTGGACATGTCCTTCCTAATACTCTGTTGTGACACAGCTTGTTCTTGAGTGCTATGCATAGGCGTCGGAACCTTGGGGGGGGGGAGAAGGGCTTTGCCCCCCACTTTTCTTTAAAGCAAAGTTAGACCTTACCACTAGGCACATTGCAGAATAGAGTTTTCAGCCCTCCCCCTCCCCCACGGATTAGGATTTTCATGATTTGGGGAAAAAGAAATGTAATGGCTGGAAAGATTTTTTTTATTTTGGAAGTATAGGTTTCTTCCCCCACCCCCCACTTCACGGATTAGGATTTTCATGTCCCCCCTTTTAATTTGCTTCCGACGCCAGTGCTATGCCTATGATTTTCCTTCCAGGCGTCACATTTTCAGATACAGTGTACGTCATCTGAGTTGCTGACTTGAATAGTGTTCTGTCCCGCGACCAGTCCAGCGGTTTATTATACCTCCCGTCCCCTTCTACCTGAATGGGTGTTTGGCGAGGGAATCCATGGCTCTTGAGAACGTCTTTAAGGTGAGCTCTTTCTTTCTGCAGGTCCCCTCTCACCATGTTGACAATCTGGGGTCCCACCTTGCTAGCCGTGTAATGCAAGCTTGTGTATGACAGGGCAGGACAGTTTAGGGCCATGAAGATTTCTTGTGGTGTGGTCCTCATTATTGAGTTGTCCATAAGTGCAACCCACAGTCCGATGTTTGGCTTTGCTGTCTTAGCCCACGGGTCTTTGACTCTGTCTCCTCGTATAGTTTGGTGCTCTCCGAGTGGAAGTTGCAGTATATGCATTTTAGGGTCTCTTTCCGGCAGACGCCCTTCTGTTTTTCCCTTTGGAAGTCAAATTGTAGGTTTGTTTGGCAGTTTGGGCTCTGCAGCTAGTGTATATGGTATGCTGCATAAAACATGTCGCATTTTTTTCCAGCACGAAGCAGTCTATATGTTTCTCTTTCCGCCTCGGTGTTAGGGCTAGTCTAAGGCATGTTGCACCGTGTCTTGGTGCGGAGTTGCATTATGTTCTCTTTCGGCTCTGTATGCAGAATGTTGTCTCTTAAAATACATTCCCCTGTCTTTCTCTATATATTTATACTAAATGCTTATCGGAGATTCGCCCTCTCAGAAGGCTGCACCCAATCATAAGGATATTCTGTTTGTTATACAAAATGTTTATAATAGTCCCACCCATCTGTCAATTTAACATTTAAAATAATGGAACCATTACTGTGACGACATGCGTAAATTAGCTCCTGGGACCATTCAATATAAATGCGAGTGAACCTACTCCTCCGTAAAAACAAGATGATAAATGCTCTGTGTTGTTGGAATCTGAATGGTTTAACAAGAAATCTTACAAGTAGTAGTACAGTCACTTCTATATAGAGTATAAATAAATCATGTTACACAATGAATTTTTTTCTATATAGAGTATTAAAACTTAAGAAACACAATATATGTAATGTCATACGATTTTAATAATAATGATGATGTCAGACTCAAAGTCTTGCAGGAGACAATTTGGCTATTTCTTTAAGCTAAAGTACTAATGACATCAACAGTGATTTAGAGAATTTACTAACTTTTCATAATCAATTTATTAATAAGTTAAAAGATGCTAATATAAACAATAATTTTTTTTTTTGATGATACATGCGGGTTATGAAGCATTGCAGGAAAAAATTAATATAACCCGCTAACGCTGGTTATGTTTTTTTTGTGCAATGTTGCCACCTTCATATCCCGTATGAATCACCAAACAAAGCATTTTATTGTTAAATTATTAAAACATTACATCGGGTTATCACCAGTAAGCACTTCACATTCTGGTATAAGAAATGTTTGAAGAAATTGTTTTCTTTGTATCAATTATTAAAAAAAAAACTAAACAAATTAAATCTCAGTCTCATTATTTTACTATCCAAATTTTTTAAAATAAAAATTTAATGTATGGTCATGATGTTAATGAAGCCCTCTACCAAAATTTTGAATTTTTGGGACACTGGATAGATTTTCTGACATTCCTCCAACTGTAGGTCCCCCTTGCCAACATCAAATCAAAGTACTGAAATACTGACGGGAGTTGATTTATCGATTACTATTCATTTTTAAAATAAACGATATGTTTGTTATGTTTTTTGTTTTTGTTTTCTTTGCAATTCTCCGTCAGGAATCTCGTGAAAACCCGATATGAATCTTGTTATGTAATATTCAAACAATTATTCCATCAAACTACGTATCAGTAATCGAAATAGTTATGAGAAATTGCATGGATTCAGGCAATATTGAATTCTAGTCTCGTTCAACCAGATCGACGTTCGGCTATCTCCGTTAATATCCGACAAGCGAGAGAGACTCTGTGCTTGTCGGAGATTTACGGAGACAGTCGAGCGTCTGGTTGAACAAGACTATATTGAACTCTGGCGTAGGAATACATACAATGTCCGACTACAATTAATATTTAAATTGTTCGTACCATTGAAAATCTGACAATTTACAAGGTATCTGTGGATAAGTTTCCTTGGAAACAAGTCTTTAGAATACACTACATCAAAATCAACTAGAACTTCATGTTGTAAGCGATGCTGATTTGTGCTTTGGCCCAAACACTGTTTCACTTTCGGTTTGCCAGAGTAACTGCATAGGAGAGTTGATTAAAATCAACTCCCAAAAATTGATATGGGAGTTAATGATCAGAGGAGTCTTACATTAGGGTTTGGACCAAAAAAAGAAGCTTAAATAAATTGCAAATTTCGAGCCCCCTAACAGGTGTATTTAAGGGCTATGGTACTCGGGTGTTTGTCAAGGCTTGTTGGCCTCTTATTTTGCTTTTTTTAATAATTGTAAAGTACCTGGCTTAATGTTTCACTCGTTAAACCATTTGCCATTTAGAGGAGAAATATTGTGGCGTCTAAAGAAGCTATTACATAAAAAAGGAACTCAAATGCCACAAGGATATGCGAATTGAGACCTTTTTTACCAGAAATTAAATTATGGTTCTTTAAGTATTAAATAAAATTTTAAACAAAATGTCGTTTTTAATGAAAGATTGCAAAGGCAAAGAGGAATAACTCAAGTTTTAAATTTCTGATAATCAAAAAATCATTAAAATTAAAAGCCATTAACTATTTGTAAAGAGAAATCGATGATTTAAGCTTTTATTAGTTTTTAAATTCCATATATCTTTATAGAGTTGTGGATTGAAAGGAGATACATATAGTCTTAAAATATTACGACTATAGAGCCCTCTTAATGTTAACCAAACAAAACAGTCGAACAATTCATTGGAGTGACACAGCAGATAAGTGTATTTAAATGCCCATTTGAAAGAATGGGTTATTCCAATATTTAATATGGAAATAAATTTACAATGCGATGCCTGAAAAAGAAATCAATTAATTTGTTTTGCTATGAGGATGATGAGGTTTTCAGTTTTTTAAGGATTCTCTCTCCACTTTATTATGAACGACGGAACACGCACGCGTGCACAATATAAACAGTTTGTATTCACAAAATATTAGATTGTGTAGGGAAAAACCCACCAATATCAAAAATATTAACTACAGCAGAGCTCGTGGCAAAGCCACGAGTAGGTCTTCCGTTGTTGCTGCGAGTTGAAAATATATGTGATGTGGTGTCAAACGATTATAATTACTAAACTTTCAGTTCTGCTTTTCTTATAAAAACGTGTTGTGATTGAAAGCCTGCATATAAAACGTGTATTGAAAAAGAAAATAAGAAAATGTTTTAGGAAAACTATTTGTCGCATACAGTTTATGTAATCGTAACAAACATTATTTAAAAAATGAGATATTTAATGGCGAGTTAAATTTTCAGAGGGTAGCAAGCATTGTTGTAAACAGTATGTACTCATGTGTCATGTTAGGAATTGTGTTTTTTTTTAACCGAACCCGTTTACAAAACACGTAACCTTTTCTCTAAGATAATTTCTTTATTTAAATATTTCTAAATTTTTGAAAACAATGTACAATTTAGAATTGTTGCGTGCTGACAAAATTTACAGACCCTGAAACGCACTACTATACCAAAAAAGCGTGCGACTTACGTGCAAGAAACGTTTCGTGTTAACCGTTTAGCGTTTCATGTGAATCGTGAAGCGTTTCGTGTAAACCGTTAAGCGTTTCGGACAAAGCGTGCAGAGTTTCGGACAAAGCGTGTAAATCGTTTCGACCAAAGCGTGCGAGAACTATGTGAAACGTTCATCAGATTTCATTCGGAACTCTCTGACAATTTGTTTCAAAATGGCGCCCGTGTTTTACATTACATGTACTTTAAACTGTTTGTAATTGGCAAAACTCTTTTGTAGGTATTTACATGAAAAAAAATCTAGAGGAAATGGTATACTTATCTTTTTACAAAATTGAATTTATTTTTAACAAACAAAAGAAAGGTATATGTATTAAAAGACGACTAGTTACAGAGTACATGTATATATTACGTTTTTATATGATGTTTCAGTACTGGTCCAGTCGTTTTACCGGTAACGAATATTTGCCAGTATCGAATAATTTTTAAAAAAATTACTAGTGGAAGACGAAGTTGAGGTTTTAAAAAAGCTAGGTAATTATAAAACAGAAATAAATATTCTATCAGTGCGTGAAGTTGTTTGCCACTTTGTATTTTGGAGAGGATTTATATAGGCTTTGCCTGTTGCCTAATCCATTTGATTACTCAATAAAATATGTTTAAATTAAGTTGTTTGCCATTTGCACGATTATTTACCGAATTGTTTACAAATTAAAAATGTGACCAAGATATGAGCTGCCGGAAGATCAAAGCAGAATCAAAGGCCTGAAGGGCCATAATGGCTGCAGAAAAAACGAAAGTGTGAAAACAATTAAACCTAACTATGAAAAAAAGTTTGTTATTGATCCCTATTTAGTGGATAATTAGTAAATATAATTCATTTTAAAAGATAATGCATCATATCAAATAATAATGGAGCTTTGAATGAAATTACGACTTCAAATAGAACCACGTGTAGTTTTCCTAGTTTCGGTTCATTGCGACAGAAGTATTATTTGGCTGCATATATTGATATATATACGGGAAAAACAAAGGAAAATGGCAACTACTTATCATCAATTACTATTATAAAGTGTTTTTATGAAAATTCAATATTATAAAGTAACGCAAATGAAAACTGTTGAAGTCCAGTTTTAATTTGACGGGAAAACGGTATGATAAAAATAACGATCATATTATTTGTTCAAAAGACATATTCCCACAATTGTTTTTCCTTCTTCACTTATAAGTCCATTAACATGTACCTCTAGTATATTTTTGAAATTAATTCGCCTCAAAATACTCGGTCAGAAGTGATAAAACGAATTCGAAACTAGGAAAATGGAGGGGGTGTTGAAATAACTTCCTTTATATTTTCGGAAGTTTGATACTACAGTTTAGAAGGACAAAGAAACGCGATTTAAACATAAAATAAAAACATTTGGAATTCCGATAATAATAGTTGCATGCACGACGAAACCGCATACTGATTCGTTACCGGTAAAATGACTGAACAATATTAAAATTCGCTATTCATAAAAAATATTAAATACAATTAGCAAAACATGATTTCTGTTGGAACAAGCCTTAATCAACTTTAACTTACACGAGCATGTTTTGATAAGCTTGTATTTTTTTTTATATTTATTTACATCGACAACTCTTACTAAGACCATTCGGCTTTGTACAAGCGGCACACATAACCTCGGACATCGGGTGAGACCTGCATCTGGCTGAACCTGTCAATCAAACTCTGTGTATTTGTTTTCATTGGATGGTCAAGTGTCTCTTTTTTTGTCAATAGCCAATGGAAAAATTAATGACTTCAAGGTAATCGGAATCAGTATTTGTTGAAGCACACAGTTTAAATGATAGAAAATTTATTAATTATTTGAACAAAATTAAATGTAAACATAGAAAGAAAACATACTGATCATTTCTATGAATTGCGGGAAGTAAGTTCTTTGCAATCCCGATTATAGATATTTTTACAAGTAATTATTTTAATTATTTAAACCACTGTTAACGGAAAACAAGAGGTCTTAGAAGTAATTAACGCACAGGGATTTGCCTACAATGTACACAGTCATGCAATTAATTATTATGAGAATCTTTACGTAAGGTACTTAATTCAAATAGATCATGATAATCTATACACTATACGCCGTTATACATGTACATGTAAGGAGCGCCGGTAATATATACGAAGATTGAGTCAAAAATTTAAATCATTTTTGGGAGTTGATTTTTAATCAACACTCCTATGCAGTCACTCGGACAAACCGAAAGTGAAACGGTGTTTGGACCTCAGCACAAATCATTGATCCTGACAAGCCTTAGTTCTTGAAAATAATTGATGAATTCGATGTAATGTATGCTAAAGCATTGTTTTTCAAGGAAACTTATTTACAAATACCTTAAAAATAGTCAGATTTTAAATGGTACGAACAATTTAAATATTTTTTGTAGTCGTATGTATACCTACGCCAGAGTTCAATATAGTTCGTTCAACTCGACGCTCGGCCCTTGTCGGAAATTTACGGTGTCAGCCGAGCGTTTGGTTGAACGAGACTAGAGTTCAATATTGCTTGGATCCATACAATTTTCGAGAAATATTTTTACCACTGATACATAGTTTGATTGATTTAATTTTATCTCTAAATATTAATTAACATGATTCATACGGAGGTTTCTCGACATTCTAGTCGAAAAAGTTCAAAAATTCATATTATAAAAATATGCGTAATTCAAATTAGAAACTACGTATACATGAACTTGTCATGCAAAATAACATATCATTGATTTTAAAATAAATAAACATCGACAAAATCAACTCCCGCCAGTTCTTCAGTACTTTGATTATTTCTTGTTCTTTTCAATACAATGTTAAATTACTTTAAAAAAAAATCCGAAATAGTAATTACAACTTTCTTTTTAGTTTTAATCATTTGAATTTGTTCTGAGGTACATGAATATGTACAAAACATATATATTTACGCGAATGATACGACATAGGAAAAAAATTATCGGATGTTTGTATAACATTGTTTTCTAACGAATGTGACTAATTTAATTTTAAATATTTTTCCACAGTTTCAATGTAAATAATATCAGATTTATTTACTGTTTGTATTTTTACATCGTATTCTCTGAAACCAATAAAAATACTAATGTTAGAAGAAATATCCAATCCCGCCGAATACTGAAAACCCGATTTCAGTTTGTAATCATACGGATTTTATTTTTGGTATTGACTATTGAGTTACGGTAACTTTTTATCTGGATGCTTTTTAGGGTCTTCCGTTTCCAACGGAAGACCCTCTTGTTATTCTACGGTTTCTTTTTCTTTATTAGGGTTTTCCGTTTTCAACGGAAAACCCTTCTGTTATTCTACGGTTTCTTTTTCTTTATTATTATACTTTTTTTTCTTTTTCTGACTTTTTTGGAGCGTTATTTCTCAGAAACTATTCAACCGATTTACACTAAATTTTTAGCAGTCATAAAGCATCAATGTCGCTACTAATTATTAAAATTTCAAATGATTACGTCACTTCCGGTTTCAGATATGGACGATTTTGTAAATTTTTAAGGGTCATTTTGTCCACGCATCTCCTCTAAAACTAATCATGATAAAAGCTTAAAATTTGCAGGGATTGTAGATGAACGTCTGTAGATTTCCCTCCATGCTTCCAATTGCGAAAAATGCGCAATGCCTAGAAGCTCGCCTGAACCTGAAAATAAGCACCAAATTTTTTCACAAAATTTTCGCACTTTTTTCGTAATATCTTTTGACGTATAAATATTTTGTTTAAACATGTAATGCAAAAGCTGTTTCAATTTGCACGGGCTTTTATTTGATATCAAGAAAAAGGGGCTGGCCCCTCAAATTAGGGGCCAAGAGGGCTCTAAAGTCTATTTGCAATAACTTTTTAGTGAACAATAATTTGTTATCAATTATAGAAGCAAAAATGTTCATTGTACCGCTGTTTATCAATACAGTACCATACTTAAGTCATATATTACGTAATTAGGGGTTTCAAGGGGCCAGAAGTTCAAAACTTTGATCATTAATATCTGAAAAAGGAGAAATATTTTGAAAAGCAATGTAGAACAAAAGCTGTTCAAAATAATGTTTTTAACAATATGATACCAACAATTTTGTTGTTAGTGGCCCCGGTAAGGGGTTAAAGGGTCGGCCCCTAAAACGCATTTGTACAGATAACTCGAGAACGGTTTACAATTCATGAACATTTGTAGAACAAAATATGTTTATATTAGCGAGACCTTTTATTTGATATCAAGAAAAAGGGGCTGACCCCTCAAATTAGGGGCCAGAAGGGCTACTAAGTCTTTTCATAATAACTCTTTTCTGACAAATAATTTGATATTAATCAAAAAACAGCAAATAAGCTTTTATTAAGCTTAATTTAAAACCGAAACCCGTTTTAAAATCGGACGATGCATTACAGAGATATCGGGGTTTAAAAATTGATTTTTCCGGAAATTTTGATTCCGCGTCCTTGGTTTAAAAAATAGCGTAATGTTTGAAGTAAAATTAACTCGTACCAAAATATGATTGTTAAGTCGTACTTGAACACATTCGGATTTTTTTTCTTAAGTCGTTCTTGAAATCGGAAAGGTGTTTGTTAAGTCGTACTTAAAATCATTCGTATTTTGTTAAGTCGCACCAGGAATAATTCGATTTTTTTTTCATCTTTTATATTTTAGTTACTCTTGTTATTGGTTTAAGAGCTCTGCTTCTTACAGGAACTTCCAGCTTTACTTCCGACATTAACGGAAGACCCACTCGTTGCTTTGCAACGAGCTTTGCTCTAGTTATTCTTTTTTTTCTTTTTCTGACTTTTTTGGAGCGCTATTTCTCAAAAACTATACAACCGATATGCACAAAATTTTTAGGACTGATAAAGCATGATCGGTGCTACATATTATTAAATTTTCAAATGATGACGTCACTTCCAGTTTAAGATATTGACGATTTTGTAAATTTTTAAGGGTCATTTTGTCCACGCATCTCCTCCAAAACTAATCAAGATAAAAGCTTGAAATTTTCAGGGATTGTAGAAGAATGTATGTAGATGTACCCCCATGCTTCCAATTATGAAAATTGCTCAAGGCCTCGAAGCTTGCCTGAACCTGAAAATTAGCACCAAATTTTTTCACGAAATTTTCGCATATTTCTGTAATATCTTTTGATGTATAAATATTTTGTTAACACATGTAATGCAAAAGTTGTTTAATTTTGCAAGACCTTTAATTTGATATCAAGAAAAAGGGGCTGGCTCTAAATTGGCTCTAAAGTCTTCTTACAATAACTCTTTACTAAACAATATTTTGTTAATAATTATAGAAGCAAAAATGTTAACTGTAAAGCTGTTTATCTATTCAGTACAATACCTTAGTCATATGTTACGTAATTAGGGTTTTCAAGGGGCCAGAAGTTGAAAACTTTGATCATTAATATCAGAAAAAGGAGAAATATTTTGAATAGCACTGTAGAACAAAAATTGTTTGAAATAATGCTCTTAACAATACGAAAACTAAAATTTTGTTGTTGGTGGCCCCGGTAAGGAGTTTAAGGGTCGGCCCCTAAAACACATTTATACAGATATCTTGAGAAAGGTTAACAATTCCTAAACACTTGTTGAACAAAATATGTTTATATTTGCAAGACCTTTAATTTGATATCAAGAAAAAGGAACTGGCCCCTCATATTAGGGGCCAAGGGGGCTCTAACGTCTTTTTATAATAACTCTTTACTGAAAAATGTTTTGTTATTAATTATAGTAGCAAAAATGCTCATTGTACAGCTGTTTATCTATACAATATCATACCTAAGTCATATGTTACATAATAAGGGGTTTCAAGTGGCCAAAAGTTGAAAACTTTGATCAATAATATCTGAAAAAGGAGAAATATTTTAAAAAGCAATGTAGAACAAAAGTTGTTCAAAATAATGTTCTTAACAAAATGATACCAAAAATGTTGTTGTTAGTGGCCCCGATAAGGGGTTAAAGGGTCAGCCCCTAAAACACAGTTGTTTAGATATCTCGATAAAGTTTTACAATTTGTGAACACTTGTAGAACAAAATATGTTTAAATTAGCGAGATCTTTTATTTGATATCAAGAAAAAGGGGCTGACCCCTCAAATTAGGGGCCAGAAGGGCTATTAAGTCTTTTTATAATAACTTTTTTCTCACCAATAATTTGATATTAATCATAAAACAACAAAGAAGCTTTTTTTATGCTTAATTTTAAACTGAAATCCGTTTTAAAATCGGACGATGCATTTCAATAATATTGGGATTTAAAAATTGAGTTTTCCAGAAATTTTGATTCCACGTTTTTGGTTAAGAAAATAGCGTTATGTTCAAATTAAAATTAACTCGTACCAAAAATAATTGTTAAGTCGTACTTGAACACATTCGGATTTGTTTTGTTAAGTCGTACTTAAAATCATTCGGATTTTGTTTAGTCGTACCAGGAATTATTCGATTTTTTTCATCTTTTTATTATCATTACTCTTGTTATTGGTTTAAGAGCTTTGCTTCTTACAGGAACTTCCAGCTTTACTTCCGACATTAACGGAAGACCCACTCGTTGCTTTGCAACGAACTTTGCTCTAGTTATTCTTTTTTTTCTTTTTCTGACTTTTTGGAACGCTATTTCTCAAACACTATCCAACCGATTCGCACAAAATTTTCAGGACGGATAAAGCATGATCGGCGCTACATATTATAAAATATTCAAATGATGACGTCACTTCCGGTTTCAGATATTGACGATTTTGTAAATTTTTAAGGGTCATTTTGTCCACGCATCTCCTCCAAAACTAATCAAGATAGAAGCTTGAAATTTTCAGGGATTGTAAACGAATGTATGTAGATGTACCCCCATGCGTCCAATGATGAAAATTGCTAAAGGCCTCAAAGCTCGCCTGAACCTGAAAATTTGCACCAAATTTTTTCACGAAATTTTTGCACATTTTCTGTGATATCTTTTGATGTATAAATATTTAGTTAAAACATATCATGCAAAAGTTGTTTCAAATTACACGGGCTTTCGTTTAATATCAAGAAAAAAGGGCTGGCCCCTCAAATTAGGGGCCAAAAGGGCTGTAAAGTCTTCTTACAATAACTCTTTACTGAATAATAATTTGTTATTAATTATAGAAGCAAAAATGTTCATTGTTAGGCTGTTTATTTATACAGTACCATACTTAAGTCATATGTTACGTAATTAGGGGTTTCAAGGGGCCAGAATTTCAAAACTTTGATCATTAATATCTGAAAAAAGAGAAATATTTTTAAAAGCAATGTAGAACAAAAGTTGCTCAAAATAATGTTTTGTACAGTATGCTACCTTAAATGTTTTTGTTTATGACCCCATTTAGGAGTTGAAGGGTCGGCCCCTAAAACATATTTGTACATATATCTCAAGAACGGTTAACATTTCTTGAACACTTGTAGAACAAAATATGTTTGTATTTGCAAGACCTTTCATTTGATATCAAGAAAAAGGGGCAGGCCCCTCAAATGAGGGGCCAAGAGGGCTCTAATGTCTTCTTACAATTACTCTTTACTGAACAATAATTTGTTATTAAATATAGAAGCAAAAATGTTGTTTGTACATCTGTTCATCTATACAGTACCATACCTAAGTCATAAATTATGTAATTAGGGGTTTCAAGGGGCCATAATTCAATATTTTGATCGTTAATATCTGAAAAAAGGATAAATATTTTGAAAAGCAATGTAGAACAAAAGTGGTTAAAAATAATGTTTTTAACAACATGATACCAAACATGTTGTTGTTAGTTGCCCCGGTAAGTGGTTAAAGGGTCGGCCCCTAAAATACAGTTGTTTAGATATCTCGAAAACGGTTGACAATTCATGAACACTTTTAGAACAAAATATGTTTATATTAGCAAGACCTTTTATTTGATATCAAGAAAAAGGGGCTGTCCCTTCAAATTAAGGGCCTGAAGGGCTACTAAGTCTTTTTATAATAACTCTTTTCTGATCAATAATTTGATATAAATCATAAAGCAACAAAGGAGCTTTTATTAAGCTTAATTTAAACTGAAATCTGTTTTAAAATCGGACGATGCATTACAGAGATATTGGGATTTAAAAATTGAGTTTTCCGGAAATTTTGATTCCACGTTCTTGGTTAAGGAAATAGTGTTGTGTTCAAAGATAAATTAACTCGTACCTAAAATAATTCGGAAATTGTTAATTCGTACTTAAACACAATCGAATTTTTTTTTGTTAAGTCGTTCTTGAAATCGGAAAGGTTTTTGTTAAGTCGTACTTAAAATAATTCGTATTATCTTAAGTCGTACCAGGACTAATTCGATTTTTTTCATCTTTGTATTTTAGTTTTTCTTGCAATTGGTATAAGAGCTCTGCTTCTAACAGGAACTTACAGCTTTACTTCCAACATGAAAGGAAGACCCACTCGTTGCTTTGCAACGAGCTTTGCTCTAGTTTTTATTTATTATTTTTATGTAGTAAAAGCACCATTCCAATTGTTACTCAGTTAACATAACAATTGATGACCCAGGGCTATATATGTTCTGAACTGTGTGCGCTGAAGCGACACAAGATTCTCGGTCGCACGTGGCGATTGAATTAACACAGACTGACCGAATAAACAAACGGGTGGGAAAGTGAAACAACATGTTACACATAAGAAGAAGCCACCAAAAATGATTCTCGACAGATCTTGATGTCGTTTCGCCAATCACAAAAAAAAAATACAGCGCGAGCTCCTGTCAGCGGGGCGGGAGGGGGGCAGCAATGAGTTCGCTTCCACAATGAAACGAACATGTAGAAAAACTTCAGAAGTGGTTAATATGTGACCGATAGAATCTAATCTAAAGTTGTTTAAAACTCATGTGAATATTCTTTTTAAATAATCATCGAATGCCTCAACTCAGGACATTCTTTTATCGTGCTAGCACCTACTGCAAACATGTAACATGGAACTTTGATTATAATTTGATTTGATTTTTAAACTACCTTGTACGCTATCGTATACATCAATGCTTTATCAACTGTACAAGTAAAATAAATCTATCTTTTCACCTTAAACCAATGTAATAGTTGAACACATAATAAAATATAGTTGTGTCCGTGCAAAATATGAAACATGAACGCGTGATAAGGTACATGTAGAAGATCACGAACCGACCGTGGATCACTTGTCCACTCGCGCCGGATCTCCTCAGCCATGTGCGATGGGTGATCATCATTTAAATGTTTAATATTTAGGGCTTGTAGTTGTTGTTGATTTAAAGCATTATTAGTACAGTTTATAAAATATTTTACATTAACTAACCAACCATTAATTTATGTCTGACGATGTTTCCGATTTGGAGTAATATCGTTCATTAATATTCATTTACACTCAAATTTAATTAAATAAATACCAAATGGACAGACTTTGGTAACATAAAATTAAAAAAGTTCTTGTATTTACGGCTATATTAACTCAAACACGTTCATGTGCATGGAAGTGTGCGTCTCGGTGTGCGAATCTTGTGTATTAAATAACCGCTATGTAGTGCAGCCGTGGTTGAGATCCTCGGCCGTGGGCGAACGATAGATTACGTAAAGGTACAACGCACAGACTCGCACAGCTCAGAACCCAGGAAGCTTTGGAAAGATTGCAGTATAATGACCTTACTCTATCGAATAGAAGTTCTTTATTTTAAACTTAAAACCCACAATTGATCTATGTTTATTATTGCTTTAGATTGAAAATGCGTTTCCTTTATTAATTAACTGAACGATATCTTAATTGATGAATAATTTAATTTTAATCCATAAAAAAATATGTGTAATCAAAACGAATACAATTCTTGAGTTTGCAGATAAATAGACTCATTTATGAGAGATGCAACTCTCGTGTATTAGATACCCGCTGACCGCTAGGTAGTCCAGCCGCGACCATGGTGACCGATTTTCTCGGCCGCGGGCGAGGGAGAGCTTACAACACTGTGCCGGATAATTATGCCAGTGCCAAGGTGGCATTTTTGCACCCGCTTAAGATGCAGTTTCGGAAAAATCCATGTATACCAAATGATAGACCATTGTCTAGAAAGTATAAATCCACTTTTGTTTTTAGTGTGTTTCACCTGACAGGTGAGATATTTACCTTTATAAATTAATATCCCATCGGAAAATGATAATTCCCATAGGAGAATTGACTCTCCTACAGGAAATATTGACAATTCTATAGGATTTTTAAAAAGTCCTGTAGGAATTATATTTCCTATAGGAGAATGGTAATTCCTGTAGGAATTTGATTCAGACATGTAGTTTTCCTATAGGATATTAATTTTCCTATCGGAATTTATCAAGTCCTATCGGAATTGAAATTCCTATAGGAAGTTCTTGTATTCCGATAGGAAATTTCAAATTACCTATAGGAATATTGATTTTCCTATGGGAAAAATTATTTTCCTATAGGAATTTATTTTTGAAAGGTAAATATCTTACCTGACAGGTGAGATACACTGACAACAAAGGTGGTTGTTAACTCTTTAAGCAATGGTCTATCATATGGCATATTTGAATTTTTCGATATATGCAGCTTAAGCGGGTGCAAAAATGCCACCTTGGCACTGGCATAATTATCCGGCACAGTGTTATACGTAATGGTACACACACACAGCTCTGATTCAAGGTAGATTTTAAATGCATGGAGTTAATAACTAAAATGCAATGCATAGATTTTTTTAATTCCATAATTTGTGGTTTACTAGAAAAGAAAAACAATGATTTGTTTTCCAAATCCCGTTTTTAAGGATTGTGCATTATAAGAACTTAACAACAATGACTTAAACTCCTAAAATAAAGCACGTATTCTAAAAAAAAGAATTCTTATGAATTAATGCCGTTTGTATAAACCAGCATACTTTCGGCGGTAACTTTATGCCAGTTGTACGCGCAAAGACTTTCGTTAACTTGTCAAATGAAAACATGTACATGTTAACATGTAAAGCTTTTTACACTCATATTACACAAATCTCATACAAAATAACATTGTAACGACCTTTATGAGATCCCAACAAACAACTTTTCCAGCGACAGCCATATCGAAATCCTAACCGTTTTTTAGTTATTAAGCAAACACTTTTAGGGGCCATTGACCCTTAATTTAAGGGGCCAGCCCATTTTTATTGGTGTCAAATGAAAGCCCTTGATATTTTGCACAACTTTTATTCTACATGTCTTAACAAAATATTTTTCGTTTAAAAGATATAAAGGAAAACATGTCTAAATTTTTGCACTTTTTAAAATCGTGTTTTTTGACCCCCCCACCCTCTCCTAAATAAAAAAACGTAATCTAAAAACAAAAACAAATGTGCACAACTACAATGTATCCGTTATTCAAATTCGTTGGATTCCCATTAAATCAGTGGTTTAGAAAATGGGCTATTTAATACACTTTATTGCTAAAACAGATCAGCCGAAGCCCAATACGATAAAATCACAATGTTTGTACCGAATTGGACACTTTTTTTTATCGGCGATAACTCGGGAACTAGTCAAGCACCCGCCGTATTTTTCACTTCTATTCCATTTGATAAAACAGAAATATAAACAGTTATCCTCCACTTTGTAATCATTAAAAGGGTAACTCGTCAATTAATAGTCCTAACTAATGTTAACCTGCAGTACCGATCAGACCCAGCCTATCACCAAATTAAACCTCGACTAAATCCGGGATTTTTGTGTTTACTTGGGGTTTACTCTGGGTCCACTCTATTAATTGGAGTTTACTTTCTGCTCTGTTGGGTCTGATTGGTACTGTACAAATAACACTATGGTAAAACGTAACATTTTATTACTTTGATCTTCTTTTTCTCTGTTGCAGTGAAGACGTTTCATAAACATTTAGTTACATTCTATTACACAATTATAATTTACCAACAAAGCTAGAACAAATGAAAACAATCGCAACATATAATTTACATATAACATGTACATGGTGATAACAAACTCAGAAACGTTACAATTGTCTAGTCTTGTGTCGTTTATTTCTGCTTAATTAGGAATGCAAGATATGAAAAAAGAGTAATGTATTTATTTATCACTGTTCCGTTCTATTTTAAAAATATTTTTAAATGCTTTTTTGAAAACCTATACATTGCAATAGTACCCCTATTTAAAGTTGATTTAAATGTTTACACCACTGTTTTTCTTCACTATATTAAGTTTGAGAATGCTAAGCCTATAAAGCGCATTTACAAAAGCATAGAATTTTTATTAACGATCTCTTTTATCATAGCAGATATGATCATATTGTGGAATCTTACTAGTTTCTTTTTTAATACAAAACACTTGAATCAAGCAAAATACTGGTACTTTTTTGGGAAAAAAAATGATAAAAATGGGATTGAAAGTTATCAAATGATTTGCAAAAATATATCTTAGCGTGTTTGCCAACCATTTAATGTAAAACATTACGACATTTTTATCATTTCGTAAATAAGGGCAATAACTGTAATTATTTAAAGGAAGGAGCCAAGGGGCTATACATGTAATTTAAAATCACTTAAGATGTCCTAATACATCCATGAGAAAGTTTTTCTCTACTACACTTAAGGGGTAATTTTGTTTCAAATCTAAGTTATTTCGAAAATAATAATAAAGGAAAGGCGTGTTTCAATCAGT
The DNA here is from genome assembly GCF_902806645.1 of Magallana gigas. Lineage (NCBI taxonomy): Eukaryota > Metazoa > Mollusca > Bivalvia > Ostreida > Ostreidae > Magallana > Magallana gigas. The sequence goes on from NC_047560.1 coordinate 57,576,142, forward strand.
TTAATAGCTTCGGGCTCGGCATTCGGTAAAATGGGTAGGCAAGACTTGGCCTGGGCAAAACAAAAGATTGGCAGTTATTAATCTGCCAATCTCATTAAACTTTCAGGATATTTGATGGACTAGTATATTTGTATTCGCTGTAGATATTGCTGCAAAATAATGCGTATTTGGAATTGACGATTGCCGATCTGCCCCGGCATTTTTTTTGCCACGGCCCGGGTTTGCATACCCATTTTACCAAGACTCGTATTCCATACTTCTAAAACGAGGTTCTTTGTTTTAAGCAGCCATGACATTATACGAAAAAGGGTCGATCTGACTATGATGAATTTGCTTGTGCAACAGTTCGCGTATGAAGGGAAATTTTGAAACATGAAAAATATATTGGTGCCGATTTTGTGAAGAAAATTGAGGCTAAATATTTCAATGCGTTGACAGTTTTCACACATGACGTTGGTGTAAGCTTGTTCTGATTTTCGTTTCGTTTTCATTAATTATGCTTTGTAACCTGGAAACTATCGTCTGTATTTCGTGATTTTTACGTATCAAATCAAACAGAGACTTCGGTTAATCAAACAGTTGCGTTAACTGTTTACCTGCGCAAATTAAGCAAAATCTGATGTAGGGGTACTGAAATACAATTCATTCTCTCGGTAATTCGGCATTATCTTTTGCGTAATGGTAGATTAATGCAATAGGTTTTGTTGAGATGCTCGGTATTTTCTCTAGTTTATTCAGTTTAAATAGAGTTTGATATCGCTTACGGAAATATGTAGGTATATACATGTATATATATGATTCATTTCGAAAAAATAAATTGTGTTCTTTTTTTGTTGTACATGTAGTGCATGTTTCTTGTGTTTAATTATTTACAATTTCTATTTACTAACCATATTTGAGTGTTAAGCTTCGAATTATAAGCAAGATACAGAGATTTGCTCACAAGTCTATGTTTGTACACAGATCTTAAAAGCTAAAGATTAAAAAAGTAAAAAAAATTGTCAATATTTATTACGAAAATTTTCAAAATTTGTTCTTCCAGAAACCAACTTATTGAATTGTAAACTTAACCTGTTTAGCTCACCTGAGGATGGGGCCACAATGGGGGGGGGGGGGGGGGGTCGAAGTTGAACAAATGAATATATAGAGTAAATCTATAGAAATCTTCTTCTCAGAAACTAATCGGCCAGGAAAGCTGAAACATGTGTGGAAGCATCCTCAGGTAGTGTAGATTCAAAGATGTGAAAATCATGACCCCTGGGGGCAGGGTGGGGCCACAATTGAGGGTCGAAGTTTAACATATGAATATAAAAAGTAAATCTTTAAAAATCTTCTTCTCAGAAACTAATCGGCCGGGAAAGCTGACACTTGTGTGGATGCATCCTTACGTAGTGAAGATTCAAATTTGTGAAAATCATGACCCCTGGGGGTAGGGTGGAGCCACAATGGGGGATCGACGTTTTACATAGGAATATATACAGTAAATCTTTAAAAATCTTCTTCTCAGAAACTAATTGGCCGGCAAAGCTGGAACTTGTGTGGAAGCATCTTCAGGTAGTTTTAATTCAAAGTTGTGAAAATCATGACCCCCGGGGGTAGGGTGGGGCCACAATGGGGGATCGAAGTTTAACATAGGAATATATACAGTAAATCTTTAAAAATCTTCTTCTCAGAAACTAATTGGCCGGCAAAGCTTGAACTTGTGTGGAAGCATCTTCAGGTAGTTTTAATTCAAAGTTGTGAAAATCATGACCCCCGGGGGTAGGGCGGGGCCACAATGGGGGATCGAAGTTTAACATAGGAATATATACAGTAAATCTTTAAAAATCTTCTACTCAGAAACTAATTGGCCGGCAAAGCTTGAACTTGTGTGAAAGCATCCTCAGGTAGTGTAAATTCAAAGTTGTGAATATCATGACCCCCGGGGGTAGGGTGGGGCCACAATGGGGGAGTCAAAGTTTAACATATGAATATTTAAGGTAAATCTTTTAAAATCTTCTCAGAAACTAATCAGCCAGATGATTCTTTATAATTGTTAAGACTTTGGCCCCAGTACAATTCTTTGGCCTCACGAGAAGGTTCAGAGTTTGATGTACGTTTATATCCCATATATAAACTATTGTTAGGGATCTTTTTCAGAACTGCAATACTCAACATATGATATGACAATAAAATCATCCTGTAAGAAAAGGGACTAATGATTATAAACATAAGAATATCCAGGGGAAAATGTATTTGATTTATACAGGATTTATATGAATTATTGTACATTGTCCAGATAGTTTGTATTATGACTCCATTGAGCGAATTTTATCATACCTATTGTTCCTCAGGTGAGCGATGTGGCCCATGGGCCTCTTGTTTTGCTTTTTTTACCTTTCAAGGCAATATTTAAGTTTAACTTGGAGAAGGCTAGTTTTTCTCCTTTCCTTACCAATTGATCTCCTGGGCCAGGTTGATTGTTATAATGTTAATAAGAAGCTGTCTGACTGACGACTTCATATTTTTTCCTCTTATGATTTCACCTTAGTATAAAAGAATTACAACTATAAATTTACTCTTTTTAAAAGATGCAGGCGCAAGTAATAAGGAGTCAATTCCTAAATCTAATTTTTAAAAAATTGCTTAATTCAATCACCATTGTTTATGTCAAAAGCTGTCTTTTTTTTAAATATGTTATCAATTTTACAATCTCTGATATGTTGGTGATATACATGCATATTCATCAGCTTGCATAAGCTCATCTTTTGATGTGGGGGGGGAGTAATATCAAGTACTTGAACATCTCTTCCTTTTCCTCAAGGTTTGCAGTTGATATCTTGTCCAGTTTCTTTACAATTGTTAGTAATAATTCCGTACTTAAGTTCACTTTCACCTCTTCTACAGTCGCAAGTCACTTTCTCTCAGCACCTGATCCATTACCGACTGGCTCCATATGGTAGTGTCGAATATTGGAATAGTCCTGTAGGGTCAGGGTATGTGTACAAGTTAATGTAGTTGTACTTTATTTAATATATATGAATATTGTATGTAGGAACAACGTAACAATTCAGTTAATGTTCAAAGACAACTTTAAGCTAACAGTTGTTGTAGTCCACTTCAGGTACATGATTACTTGACTGTAAACCATCTTTATTGAAGAAGGTTTACTAAAAATCATTCAATGATACAACGGAACTGAAGTTAAAGGCAATTTTGAAAACCTTGGTCAGAGATATAAGATAAGAAGGCATACGAGGCCACGTCATCCTTAAAGCCAGGGCACAAGTGACAGATCTCACAGGTCACTGAGAAGAAAAATATACGTTTCATGGCATAAAAAACCCATTTAACTGGGTCAAGTGTCTATCACAAGATCAATGCGAAGGGATTCCATTAATCGGTGTTCAAAATATGTCAACATCCCATAGTCCTTGCTGAGAAGTATGTTTTTGAGCTAACCGGTTGTAAAAACATGGCAGATTCTAGCATGGATGAACGCATTTCCATTCCATTCCATTTCCAAGAAAAAACATTGTAGAGAGTACAGGAAAAAAATACTGAAATATTCGATAGATACATGTATGAAGGCATTGCTTTTTCAATGGTTTATGTCTCTCATTAACAACAATTAGCCCTTTAAAAATGCTATACCCGCTTTAGTGGGTTATGTTGTTTGCACAGTTGTACGTGTTTTATTTTATGTTCATAGGAACATTTCAATTGTCAATCAATTTTTTTGCTAAATATAACTATTTTCAAACATCATGCATAATAACACTTTCAATGCGTTGTTCTAAACTGTTGGCATTGCTGGTGCCGTGAACGTGGCGCAGTACTCGTGATATCGAAAAAAATTAATAAACCGGTTTCATTTTACTTGTTGCATTATTGGAAATCTTGGTTTCATTTTACATGCATTTAAAACACCATCTCTTTTTCAATACTAAAGCATGAATAATTTACCTCCTCACATATCACATTAGCATATTCATCTGAACCAGACTGGGAGTATCCGTCAGAACACGAGGCGTGTTGAAAATCAATCTTATGATTAAAGGCACATAATAAACAATGAAATTTTACACTAAAATTAATATGATCAATACCTAGGATAAGAGGATAAATTTTACTTTTACAAAATGGTACGACAATGTTGTCAGTTTCTCTAGTTTATTATGCTATTTTCTTCAACTGACAGTTAGTTTAATAAATATTTAAGTCTAACAATTTTAATTCTTGGAAGTATTATAGTATTTTGTTTAAAATTGAAACATAATACGTGTCGACAAACGGGCTTGTATGAATTTCGTTTAGACGAGTTCTTATGTTGAAAAAAATTAGCTTTCTTTGACACTTGAGTTTTTGTCAATATGCATAAGAAAATCCAATAAGGTAGATGAAACATATAGATTTTTAATAGTATTTTTTTGCATTAAAGCAAGTTACCGGATGGTTTTACCTGACAAAACACATTCAAAGCATTTATCCTCGGAATATCTCTTGTGTTTACATGACTGGTTGATTTCACACGTTGAGTTCGAACAAGCTCCAGCCAGCTCCTACCAAAATAAAACATTGGTGAACACGAGAGTTTACTGTAAGTTTAATTTATTTAAACTACTTCAATTTATCTGAATGTCAAAGGTGAATCTTTCTTATTAAATAAATCCCTTAAAATCACAGTAAAATTTTAATGATCAAACGTGCAATTTATTAGATATGAAATATGATAGCTATGGAGGAACTCCCTTTACGTGTATATAGAGGATATCTATATTGTGTGATTTTATATTTGCTTTATCCAACGAGTTGAAGGGGTGTATATATTCGTGAGGCTTGCCGAGCGAATATAATCATTTCAACGAGTCCATTGGATTATTAAAATGAATATTTGATAAGTAAATTATGTTCTCCAAAAAATGGAAGAGATACAAGTCCAATAATTTTAATCAATACACATTTGCTTGTAAAAGTAAGGCTCTTGAAGGACAATAAATTACCTATAATTAAATACTCTGCAGTTATTTTCACATTACATATTTATTTGTATATCTATATAAAGAAAATCACTTCATTATATGTAGAACTTAGTGATGTAACATCATAATTTGTTTAAGAAGTTCAACAAGGTACATGTTAAGGTATTTAACATTAGCTTCTTGATTTCTTGTTATTTTAGTGATGTTAACTGATTTGTATGCGGCACTTGCTATATCACAGCTCATGAACTTGACACGAGGGAAATTATATATATATATATATATATATATATATATATATATATATATATATATATATATATATATATATATTTATATATATATCACACTTGACCTCGTCAAAGTTATGTAAAACCTGGCATTTGAATTTCATGAAAACAGTACATGTGAATGCGAAAAAGCAGTAGAAATCTTTAAACAATTACTCTTTGAAGTCCTCGGTTATTTATGATTTTATTTTGTATGAACGTATCGTAACAGCGCGCTTGGAAGCAAAGCATAGAACGAGTTTTCAATTATAATTCACCAAACGACAAATTAAGGAGGACTGGTGTGCAACAAATTAACCATTATATTTACCTTTTATTACCTTTTTAGAAATTACTTATTAAGCAATTAGTATTACATGTACATATATTCAGTACAAGAAACATCATATACTCCAGAATTTGAATATTGTCGTATATCGATTTACGTATCTTTACAAAAAGAGTTGCACAGAACAACAGTGGCCACGGCCATCGAGAAAAATATGCTTTCTTTGTGTTATTTTGTATTGAACATTATTAGCTAAAAAAGTAAAAGGTAGTTTATTGGAATGTGTGCTGTTTAAATAACAGAAGTCACTCATACAAAAGATAATTTGAATGGAAAAAAAGAAAACTAAGAGACTTAGGAATCAAACGTACAAGATTAAACTCAATTATGCTACTCGGTCATGCGTGCAAAAAAAGAGTTGAAGTACTAAGGTGTATTTTATAAAGCAGCAGGCATACAATAGTTAACGACATTTTATATAATTAATACACTAGGTAATTATATCCCCATGTTATTTACGTCTTCCGCAATTGTTACAGATGAAACGTCAATTTAATATCGTGCGCTGTTGTAGTTAACATAATGCAAATTGCTATTTAGAATAAGGTCGGTTTATTAATTGTTTGAGTAAGACCACTTATGTAATTTATTCATTACAACTTTTTTTTCAACTCTCATCTGCAGCAGTAACATTCTCGTTGCTTCACAACGACTTTAGCTCTACTTTTGTCAAAATTATCGTGATCACTTTATCATATCGTAAATTTCCACGAAATATTAAAAATTAAATGTGTGTTATCGATGTTTTGTTTTATACTAGAATTAAAATTAAAAATATATAAATTTTTCACCAATTTGGTAGTTACACAAACCAAAATCAATTTCCGACAATTTAATCAAGCCAAACCTAATCAGGATGGTTTAAATATGATGCGTCCTCTCAGATCTGATCTGATCTGATACAGAGTCACTTGTATTGTAACATTAGGGGCAGTTAAGTTTAAGGCGTTTATTTTCTTTTCCTTTTTCTTTTTTCAAAAGCTAACAGTTGTTCATGATAAAAAGAATAAAGCTAGGAAGGAACTAATGAGCAATCGTGACTGCTGAATGAGTATAAAGAAGATACTTTACTTTTGAAACATGGTAAACGTCTCACATTTATTATGCCTTAATACTCAAAATAGAACAATTTTACTGACAATTAAATAGTTTAGACAAGAAAATGAAATGTACGATTGAAAATCTTGAAATGTTTCCGATAACAATACTTTTCGATAATTATGATATTAATATGTAAACGATGTGACCGTTGGACCGAGCGCAGATTTAACATTATGCAGTTTGATTTTTGTATGATAAAATCTATTCAAAACGCACACAGTAGGATCCGCCTGCATGGTTGCCTACTCATACCATTCGTCAAAGTTAAACTAAACGTCGCGTGCTCAGTTTACATTATGACGTCATATTTCAGACGTTCAAGTTTGTCTTCGGAAATAGCCGAAGAGAGTTACGTAGAGTTCCGAATTTTTTTATTTATTCTTTTAATGTTCTTCAATTTAATTCATATGAATACCGCTGTAATAAAATTGCATATTTTGTTCAGTATCTAAAAGATCAGTTTCTTGGCGTAAATGTTTTTATTTTCCATCTGATAATTTGATAAGACATACATAGAAAAAGTCGTGTTTCTTGATTTAAGCACTATTGAAACGTATCTGGTTTCCTTTATAATTTCTTTTAATTCAAATTAACTTCTATTGAAACACTGGAACTTATTTAATCGAGTTTAGGGGCAATAAACACCGATAAGTACCAGTCAATCAATGATCGAACTAACTTTTTAAAAACAAAATGGCTGCCAATATGGCGGCGCCCAGGGCTGGAAGAAATTTTTTTTGGCCTTAGTACCCCTGATTCAACATTCATTTTTCACTGATTTTTTTATATATACGTGTTACCATTAATCCTCGCTTCGCGAGGCGGGCTTCGCCCGCCTCTCGCTGCGCTCGGTATAATTAGTGAACTGTCATAACTGAAATATTTAGAACGATCAAAGTTACATCACAAAAAGTTAAAAAAAAAAGTGGTCCAATTAAAGCTGAAAAAATAAAACTTTATTCAAATATTGCCTAATAACTTTGTAAGAAGCAAATAATATCAAAACTTTATATTTGATATCTTAACAGAAAATAAATAATCAGAAAAATCGATGTCAAGTATTTAAAGAAGTTTTATGCTATAATTTGTCAATGATAAATATGTAAGCTAGCACCAACGTTGTCTTCAATACGAAGATATATCAATCCTTTGGATGTATTGCCCATATTCTCCATGATATTGTGGATTCGTTTAAATTCACGGGGGCCATTTTTTGTTGATTACTTAAATATTACAGGTTCATGGGGACGACATTTCGTGTATTAACTTATACAAACATAAATAGACATGACTTTGAAACCCTAATCTATTAATTCATGGGAGATGTTAGTGTGGATGAGAGGTACCCATGATTCGACGAAAATTGAGCCACCATAAAATCTAATGATTTCACACTATTTATGTAGTCTTAATGTCTACTATGTTTGACATCACATCATCCCTATATTTACACATTGTTTGTCACCGGCCCCAGTCATAGGTGTTTTCAATAAAAATAATTTTATCTTTTTTGTCCCTATACTATATTTACGTGGTGGAATGAAACTTTTACACGTCGATTTAGGTGGAAGCGTTTTTATATTACAACGATCTAACTAATAATACTCTGTAGACAATAGAACCGAACTTCAACTGTTCATCTATATTTTACTTCCTCTTATATTTTAACATCCTTTCATCTTTACAAAAAGGTCAAGATGAAAAATAATAACAGTGTTGTTTTGAAATAATCAAGGCTGTGATTAGTCCGTCAGAAGGAGAAAAAAACCAATACAAATAATTATGCCTCTTTTATTATCACTAGTATCTACAAGCTAACTCGTGAGTAGATAAGAAACAGCTTAACGATGTCAAACCGAAAAAAGCCCGTCTGTATATGTTTTAACAGTGCCAAAATATTATATTGAGATCTATTTTAAATTCATACTTAAAATTTGAGAAGAAACGTCATACTAAGGATGTATAGGGGAAAAAAATCATCATTAAATGAAAAAGAAGTTGTTTTACTTATTACCTGTATGCAAAGATTTATAATATTAAGTGGTATTGTTTTCTTGCTTTGATATTAGTCCTGTATGAAACCGAATTTACATAAGCAATAAAAGCGAATAAATGGACCATCGATTTTGTATAATAAATTTTTAAAACATATTGATATGAATAGGGCAAATGTTTACTGATTGGTTAATCCTTACGAATGATTGTTTGAACTGTTGTATAAATTCTAAGTTAATGTTAAATACCTTATCAATGTATGAGTAGCCATTTAGTAAATGTAGATGACGAGGACCTAAAATGAAATTCTTGGCAGTGATTTTATGTATTCATTGTTTAACATTGATATATTCTTCCGGACAATATTTACTTTCTTCTTCGTACTTCATTAAACAAGGGCATGTTTCCGAAACCACTGATCTGGGCGTTTTCGCGGTTCACAAACTCGAAATTCCGTCTATTGTAGAGTGTGCATTGCAGTGTGGAATGAGTTTACTTTGTAATGCTTTTGACCTTTGTACCTTTGACGGTTATTACACGTGTCGATTCCGCAGTGGACACGCAAACCTTTCAAATACCACTACACGATGTGAACTTTTCGAAAATACAACTGTAAGTACAGCTTTTTACGAACTTTAAACCTTGTAACATTTTTTTTTAAATATAAAACGAGCAGGCAGAATCCTGCTTCAAAATTTGACCAAATAATTTTCTTTAAGGTGAAGTAACTAAATAAATAATTTTTGGTCATTAAAGAATATTCATTGACAAATGATTTTTATTACCTTACTCATAAGTTTTAAAGGGGAAAACAAACTGGTTAAGTTTGATATCCTTGTCAAACCTTGTTCGAAAGGGGGAAGGGGTGACAGAAAAAATGGAAACGATATCTCTTGTAAGTTTCTTTATATCTTAAAAGAAAAAGTTACCAAATACAGTATGTTATATTTTAAAGATTATAACGGGTGATAAATTATAAATTAAATAAACCTAAATCTTACCAAATGGGGATAAATAAGTGTCTTTCTTTACCTCTAGATATAAAACATATCATATTATTGTGTTTAACGTAAGCGTACATTTGCACGAAAAAATCAAGTGTATTCAATTTATTGGCATCACAACCGCCATTGAAATGTAATCCATAGTAAAAAAAAAATATATGCTCTGTATAAAGAATTTTTCGTTCTAATTTTTTAAAAATGGAAAAACTACACTAAGTTTAAAATTTTGGTCAAAAATATTTTTTTTCAATTTTAACGTTTACAATGCTCCGGTAATGCATTTTTAATAGGCAATCAAAATTTGAGTGTCATTTGTTGAGTTATAAGCGAGTTACAGAGCTTAAAATATTCTTCCCTATACAAAGCTTTGTACATTTTGAAGTTGAAGTAAATATTCCAGTTTTAGTCCTGAAATGAATGTGTTAATTTTTAGGAACCATTATTTATGCTTAAAATGAATGAGAAGATACAGACTCAGCTTGAAAAATATGTTTTACTGGACACGAGCCTTGTTTACCTGATGAAGAAAAGTGAGCCCTCACTGGATGAAATATCTGGTTTCAGCGCTGCGGAAACCCTTTGGAAACTCTGCGGAAACTTAAGGTTACTTTAAGTTTCCGACAGGTTTCAGCACGGAAACTTCAAGTTTCATTAAGTTTCCGCAGTGCTGAAACTTAGGCTGTCCATGAATCCAAATGGTTTCCGCAACGGAAACTTACTGAAACTTGAAGTTTCTGCATAGTTTCAATCTCCATATACGTTTGGGATACATATTGTTTACAAATGGTTTCCGCGACGGAAACTTACTGAAACTTGAAGTTTCTGCATAGTTTCAACCTCCATATACAATTGGGAAACATATTGTTTACAAAGGGTTTCCGCAACTGAAACTTACTGAAACTTTTTATATTTTTGCTTTCACAAAAGCTGAGCAAGGTTTCTCCTTTATGTAAAAACAAAACAATTTCAAACAGTTCCAAATTTATTTTGTTCAAAAATCTGAAATTGTTTCCAATAATAAATAAAATACAGCCAAGACACAATAATGGAGAAACATCCATATGGCAATTCCCTTATTAGGGACTTTTATTTAAAAAATGATAAAATTGCACAAGAAAAAAAAATCCCATAGAAATCTTTACATTTGTATTTTTTTTCATTCCGATTAAATGCCTATCAAATCTCCCTTTAAAAATGCAACAAAGATCTTACTTTTTTAAAAATACGAATGCAATTTACAAAATATTAAACTGCACGTACATGAATAAACAAAGAAAACTTCACTGTTACATGAACATGATACACTTGTCTCAATTTGTTTTGAACTACAATGAATATGTACACCATAAAATATTTTTGAAAAGTCTAAAGTATCCATCTTTAAAAAAAAAATACACTACAAGATAGTAGTTGACTATAGAGGTATGACCCAGATTTGATTTGAATATGTCAATAAATTCCAAAATGAGGTCAAAGTGACCCACTTACAAGTTGGGATAAACCTTTTCTTTGTTAGTAATATAATCTAATGTTTTACAATAGAACAGGTTTTGATATCATTTTTTTGATAATCCATTAAGTCCAAAGTGAACTTTTTATTTCCACCCATGATGTACCAACTGATCAGATTTTAATATCATAAGACTGTCAGTATTTAATAGATGACCCAGAGGGAGATATGAAAAGCTTGTTGGCCAATAAAAAGCTAACAATGGAGCAGTCTGTCAAATCATGTGCAAAAATATGATGTACTCATTTAATTAATATGCTGATTGCAACACACTTCATTCCTGATGAATATTCTTCTTTACACACGGTTTACCTTCCTACATTTCACTACTTTACCTACATTAATATTTTTAAATCCAAGACATGAAGTAAAATATACATTGTTTATACATGACAAGTATTACTACATGTACATGTACTTGCTTTTTGTAGCATGAATGTATGAAATACAAAGTATCACACAGATCATTCACCTTACAATTCTCATCAATACCAGCATTTTACTTATAATATAAAAGCTAATTCCAATTATATATTAGTTACATAACACAGATTAAAATAAAACCCACATGGAAACAACTTTCCATCCAAGTAATTTTGTTATATAAAAATTGTAATACATGGGGTACATGTTGTCTTTATATATTTTCATATACGACATAATTGAATATTGTTTGGTGTATTTTATCATTTCTATGACCCATGCATTCATCTCCTAATGCAGTGTTTTTACATTTAAGATTGGTTTCTTAATTTTTTATATATTGCTGCAAATAAAAACTAAGTTATCAATAAATGTTTAAAAAAAGAAAAAGGAAAAAAAAGCAGTTAACACTTATCAACTTGGAGGTGTGAGGATATATGTTACATGGAGTCTAATATTTTATGCAATATTTGCAAATATAACAAATTATTTAAGAAAATGAAAGTTAATATCTGCAAGGTCTAATCAATCATTTAATAAGTCAAAACCATGTGATTTTCTAAGATTCTAGCTTACAGACAGACATTGTAATATACTGGTATTTGATCATATAAAAAAAAGTACTTTTATAGTTTATAGGTTTTTTGAAATGAGAATACTTTACAGTTAAAAAGTCTTGTTCTGCAGAGGTTTAGTCGGGTCGTAGAGATGTGTCCATTCGAATCAATAAGGAGTGTCCTTGGCTGTTGTCGTAGTTTATGGAAATAGGCCTTTTTGGGGGACTTTCGAGCATTGTCCAGACCGGTGAAGCACTCATATGATCACATCATGGCTACAGCAGACTTAGTAGTTCTGGACAGTGGTAGCATTAAAATTCTTCTTCTTGCGATGAACTTGTTCCTTTCACTGGGCTGTACTTTATGTCTGTTCTATTTATCTTAAACATGAATAATAAAGTTTCATTTAGATTTTTAAACAATAAACATAAGTCGTTCAGCCTAACATGTAATAAAAGCATTCAGAATAAAATTCTGAATACAGAAGCTACTATGCAGTTGCCAGTTGCTGTTAAACTATGTCATATAATGACTACAGTAGTATCAGGTCTAAAATGTTTCATTTTATGTTTGAAGCTATGTTATTTTCATTTTGATTCAATTATTGTTTGTTGAACAATGGAAAAACTTATCAACAATAAGTGTGTTTCACACCCCCCCCCCCCCCCAATCAATTTTCAAGAACTTAGACCTGGATTTCCCAAAAATTACTACAGTAAATTATAAACACCCAACACATGTATAAGTTAATGGTGAAAATAATCAATTTCAAAGCAATACCTTGCGTTCACATCGTCCAGCTGGTCAAAACATTCATCCGAATCACCGAACAGAGGATGCAACTAATCACCGGAAACATTGAATTTGTATGCTGTCAATGCTGAAAAAGAAAAACGTGAAAGATTTCATTTTCCGGATTTAATTAATAAATGTTTTTCGTTACATTTATAGTTTGTAAATTGTATAATATGCGAAAGATTCATTGTTCGTCTTGTTTACCAACCAAGCATTCATATATTAGGGACATTTATATAATTATATATGTGTATACCCTGGATAATCTTAATTATTATTCATATAAAGTTGGTTAATGGTTAACTTGGTCAAAACGTACATTTAAAAGAGATACGGTAATAAAAATTAAAACGCCGAACCAAGTTTGAAAAAATGACGCCATCGCGAGATCCCGTTTACAAATGAGAGATAAATTAGAGCCTTGAAAATGTTATTGGGAGTATCCGAGCTATATTGTGAATTAAGTTACCTTGACATGAGTTCTTCGTTCCTGCATTGTCTCCTTGTTGTAGAGGCTATTAATGCTTCTCAATTCTCCATTGTACAACAGCACCTTCTTGTCCATTTTAACCTTCGCTCGGAATCATAAAGTGCGCCAATACTGACCAATCAGAACCCGCTAAATCTTGGAAAAGTGCATCTTGGGATAGTTTAAAATGAATAATGTTTAATCAAAATTATAATTTTTTTACCGAATAGTATACTTTTTACATGTATATTTATTCTAAATAAGAACTGTCGGAGTCAGTATTCCCTGGTTAAATACGACAAAGTATTGGCGTGTGTTTGTTACAATTGTATTTGTAACACGTGATTAACCAAAAAAAAAATGGCCGACCGTTTGTTTACAAATGTCTAATGAAATAAAACAAGTTTTAATGAGACATTTGTATCAGATTTTGTCTTTAACTATATTTTATTTACATGTACTGATGATTTTGCCAAACTTAATATGATAGAGCCATATATAGTTTACTGACAAGTTAGTCTTGACTTGTCCAATTTTCACCGCGATTATAAGCACGGTCATATTCTTATTCAAAATATAGAGGTGTGAAAATATTATGTTCATCACAGAGCAGGTTCTGCATGAACACACAGAAATCACAAATATAATTAGATGCCAATCAATTAACGGGGTCCGGTTAACAGCGTTCACCCGTACGGCGAATTTACAACTACGATGAATTGATGGCAATTATTTTACAGTTACACATGTGCACTGATTGGTCATGCGATGAACAGTACATTAAGAATACTTATGAAATTAAAATACAAACGCGTTAAACAAACCGGGAAGTAAGACGTACACGTCGGACTGATATATAAACAAAATATAATTTTAATTATTTGGTATACTTTCTACATCAAATGTATACGAATGTATAATCAAATTTTAAAAATGGGATTAAAATCACGTGCACCACATGGCTAGTGCTGGATTTTAAACTGATTTTGTAATATAACGTATAACTTCAGTAAAATTATAAATAATGCTTATTATATCTTATAACAGAAACATGTGCATGTTTCATAAACATGTATCAATATCTGTGTTTACAGTACATAAAGTAAATACAAAGTATAGAAATGCTGCACGAATCACATAGGCGTCGAACCGGGGGGGGGGGGGGGGGGCTAAGTGCAAAGGTAGACTTAACCAATAGGCATATAGCCCCCCCCCCCCCACTTTTTCTCGCCGGAAATGTAATTGTTCCTAAAATTACCTTGAAAGATTGAGAAGTTGGAGTAATAGGCATACTAGCCACCCCCCCCCCCCCCGACACGGATTAGGAATTTCATGATTTTGGGGGAAAAAATTTGGGTAGGGAAATTTATTTTCGGAAGTATATAGTATAGGTATACCCCCCCCCCTCCCCCACGGATTAGGATTTTGATGATTTTGGGAATTGGGATTTTTTCTCAATATTTCTGAGGATTAGTCTAGCCCCCCCCCCCCCCCCCACTTTCAATTTGCTTCCGACGCCAGTGAATCATGGTACAGTCATACATGTAGTAAAGTCTGAAATGCATGTAAATAATTAAACAATTATTATATTAGACTCAAACTTCAAGTGGGTTTTACTTGTTATTATCAACTGTAGAATTTTTAAAAAAAAATTCCTGTGTACATGTGTTGGCGTGGTATTAAAAAAGAAATGAATTAGCTCTAAACTTCAGGTTGTACGAATATTTGGTACGATTTGTAAAAATTTACAACGACTTTACCTTAATTTGTTTGCTTAATTAGTTACTGTACGTCAAGGTTCATTCACATGATAACTAAATGATTTAAGAAGGAGTCTTACAAAATAGGTATATTAATTTATTTTACTAAATAATTATTATTTACTTATCAGTTTTACTAACTCAGGTACACACAAATAGAAAAAAAAAATTCCCGCCGGGCTCCAGTTATAAACTCACGCTTCGTACTGTGTATATGTTATGTAACAGTCTTTTGTTCACTCCTGACAGAAAATACCCTGCAATCCACACAGAATATACAGGAAAATCACAGAGGAGGTCACCTGGACAAAGAATGTATACACATGTATACACGTGCCCGAGTACCTAAGATTAATGATTTCATCATATGCATTAAGATCAGACATCAGTTTTTCTTTTCAAATTCAATTAATTACTTAGTAAGGTTCTTAATCGCCTTATTTGCCACATTTGAAGATAGTTACATGTATACATATAGTTTCAGTCACGCTGAAACCTTACTATACATTTTAGTATGTACGGATTCATTATCATTAGGCTAGAATTAAACTTAAACCTGTTGAAAATAAATGATATCATTATCAAACTCAAATCAATTTTAGTAATAGTTTCAGCAATGCGTAAACCATTTGGAATCTTAACTTAAAGTTTCAGCATACTGAAACCTAGCGGAATTGTTCTGAAACTGATTGATATTTCCATAATAATTTACACAACTTTTCACATGATTCAAATTTAGTTTCCGCATTGCGGAAACCATCAGGAATCTTAACTTAAAGTTTCAGCATACTGAAACCTAGCGGAAATGTTCTGAAACTGATTGATATTTCCATAATAATTTACACAACTATTCACACGATTCAAATTTAGTTTCCGCATTGCGGAAACCATCAGGAATCTTAGACTAAAGTTTCTGCTGACTGAAACCTAACGGATACTTGCTGAATCGATATAATGGTTTCCGCATTGCGGAAACTATACATGAAACTTCAACTTCAAGTTTCAGCAAGGTTTCCATATAGTTTCAGTTTTGCTGAAACTTGATTTTTCATCCAGTGCCTGTATCTTGCTTAAAACTTATCGACTGGCACCCAAATTTCATTTGATCGTTAGAAAGGCATTCCTTAAGCATTGTATATAATAAAAACGTAAAAATAAAATTTGACCAAAATTGTGACCATGCCCTTTAAAGGGGCATGGCCACGATTTCGGTCAAATTTTATTTTTCTGTTTTTATTATTTACAATGCTTTTTGAAAGCATTTCTAATGATTAAATGAATCTTGAGAGTTAGTCGTAGAGATATGAGCAAGATACAGGGCTCACAATTCTTTGTAATGTAAACAAGGGTCGTGTTCTGTTTTTGTTTACATGGGTTCAATATACCAGTAAAAAATCTTTTTCAAACTGATTTGTATATCTTCTTATTCATTTAAAGCATAAATAGAAATTTCCTAACGTTTAACACTTTATTTTTGGTATAAAACTGGAATTTACACTTCAACATTCAAAATGTAAACAAAAGAGCTTTGTTTACATAGCAAAGAATTGTAAGCGCTGTATCTCACTTATAACACGACGACTGACACTCAAATTTTGGTCAAAACCAATACAAATGACTTACTTAAGCATTGTGAACATTAAAAACGGATAAAAAAAATGTTTGACCTAAATCGTGACCATGCCCCTTTAACATACACCCCTGAATTTTCACTGAATTATTCGAGGGAAATAAATAAAGTTCAATAGCACTTTCCTGGGCCCTCCTGCAGAGCTCGGAAAACGACCTCTTATGCATATCAAAAGCATTTATGACTACTTCTATTCTTTTTAAAAATGTTCTTATATTAATATAAATTTCATGGCAATGTATCGTAAGTTGGTGTCTGAACTACAACTAAACTCAGTGATTTGAACTTATCACGAACACTGCAAAGCGGAGCATCCCCTCGCGAAATGAAATATTGTGGGGAGGGGGGATACATTATTTAGGATAAATTATTGATGTAATTAAAGAGACCATATAAATTCACACTGTATTGTATCCATGGAAGGGGAGAGGGTCATTAACGTAATGTTTGTAATTACTGTTCCTAATATTTTTTTTTTAATTTCACAGCTACATTGTTTTAGCTTGTGTAATAAATACAAAGGTCTATGTCATTATTTATGATTAAATTAATATAAATCACTCCTGCACTTGAGCGTCAAGGACATCTAATGGATGTGTATACCTCTCACAGGTGTGGATTATTGCAGCTAAGATGATTTATTATAAAGATATCTGTAGTTGTTTTTCTGTCTTTGACAGTTTACTTAATTGTATTCTTGTTGAAATTTTACTCGACCGATTTTTATTTAACTTTTTACTTATTTTACGCCTTTTTAAAAATTGTCATTTACGAATAAATATATTTGATTTGTGTTACATTGTTTCTTGTCTAAGTTACATTAGTATAGTAGTAAAACTCAATTAAGCCACTGAGTTCCATTTCACTTGTTAATAGCTTCAGATTAATGTATATCCCTTAATATGGTCACCATATCATCAATTTATAACATTCTATTTGTCATGAACTCATTCGTTCGTATTGTTATGTTCTTCTGTAAATTATTATGTTTTTTTCTTATTTGTAGAACAACAACTGCCACAATGGAGCACTCTTAGGAGCTCAAGGACCGTGTGAGATCAGTAAGTTGATGTCACAAGGTAACGGCATCATAATAAAACTATGTGTCTGTATTCTTTATGGCGAAGTATAGAAGATATATCTTAACTCAATAAAAACTACGTGGCTGTATTTTATATGGTTAAGATATATCTTTACTCAATGATAAACTTTATTATACCTCAATATGATTATTCTATATAACGCGACATCTGATTAGTTCTGGACAATCACGTGACCAGGCGACAAATCGTAGTGTCTCCCGGGGAATAAATATCATGTCTCACCTTTTCGGAAATCTAGGGGGGTTTTCATCCCAAAAGTATGAAAAAGCCAATATGAGCATACGATGTTAACAAATATGATAAAATCAAAAATATTTAATCATTTATTTAAATTCTCTTTACGCTACAAAAATAAATTTTACTATTTTTGATTTGAATCTATAAAAACAAAGATAGAAAATCAGAAAAACAAAAACAAAAATCACAACATTTTTGATTTCGACAAGTCGAAAAACTATCAAAAATCGACGTATGTTGTTTAATCAGTTGTTGTTCGGTATAATAAAAGTTTTATTGCATGATGGTGAGGAAAATATGAAGATTTATTCCCCCAGAAAAATTATATTTCCCTGGGGCATAGCCCTCGGATAATCTTATTTTTCTTGGGGGAATAAAGCTTCATATTTTCCTCACCATCATGCAATAAATTTATATTGTGTCTGTATTTTTTATGATTAAAACTTATCTCAAATCATTACTAAACTGTAGTGTTTCCGACGACTTAATGGTTTTGAGGTTTTAGGTGTACTTATAGTTAATAGTTCACCTCTCTCTAATTTAGATATACCGCTTTTATTGAAACAATCTCGTGTTGATCAATTCAAAATCCTTTGAAAGTGAAAGGATATTTTTCATTTATTGTACAAATATAGCTTGTCTGGAAAAAATCCAGTTACAGTCTAAGAACATCATATTCTGTGTGTTGACAATTCAAAGGTGTGAGATGTTACCCTGGTTCAGGCATTTTATTTTTTGTTTATATGCAAATGGCTTAATTTTTTTTATTTACCAGCCATACTTTTTTCAGGGTTTCTTTTTCTTTAAAACGAGACAAAACGGTTACAATAAATCTCCCTCGTTTTTTTTTTAACCTTTTATACATTTCAAGATAATGATGAGTGCCAGAATGACCCATGTCTTAACGGAGCTACATGTACGAACACACCCGGCACATTCAATTGTACATGTGACGCCGGATGGACCGGGATAATTTGTAATGGAGGTAAAAGACAATGAAATGCGTAAATTTTTGTTTTTTTTTTTCATCAAATGCCAAATAAGCTTGTTTATAGATGTGGAGGTTGTCAATGTTAAAATGTCCCTCCCGTTAAAATAAGCATAATTTCTCAAATCCAACTTAAAACCAAATTCTCTTTTGCAAAAATTGTAATATTTTAAAGCTGACATGAATTCATAAAAGCATTCGGGCGCAATATTAGTTTCGATCGCTCCTCTACTGCCATCGGGGTTTATATACCGGTTGAGAAAGATACGGTCGGCTGCTTTCCGATCGAGGCATTCAGGTTGCACGGACTTCTAAATACGCGGACTACGCATTGTAGTAAAATGTTTGTGATAAAGAATAAAGGAAACAACTATCAATTAAATACAAGCTTAATTTATTCTTTAAAAGAACTCCCGTAGGATTAGAACTTTTTGCACAGAATGCGCTCCCTTACTTCGAACGTCGTTCATACAGAGTGCATAACGTCTGCGTCCTTTTGAAAACCCCGGCGTCACTACATCCAACACAATAGCTAAATGATAGTTAATCCATAAAAGTAAAACGTAACATCGTTCCATCGGTTTCTACAAAAAGGCCCCGTTTCTAAAATCCATGCGATTTTTGACATTGCTCGATCTGCTACATTGGTTTGCGCATGGTATAACAGTTACTACACAGGAGAACGGTTTACAATTATCGAGGGTTTTTTAAGTATCAATGCCTTAGTTTCAGTCTGTTTTGTTTCGTCTTTCATTGGGTATACCTTGCCAGTTTAGTGGTTGTCATATTATTTTTGTTCAACACGCGTTTCTACACGTCTTTTCGTTCAAGGTAACGTGTTCGGGTGTATGAAATACCTGAAAGCGGTTGAATAGAGCTCTTGGCCTTATATAGGGGGTGTGTAGCGACAAGCAGAAAATCCATAACTAATATTGCGGTAGTCGGAGTTAAAGGGAAATAATGCGTTTTTTTTAATTCATGTCAGCTTTCAGAACGAGGACTATTACATGGATTTTTATGTATTGATGTTGCTGTGTTGGGTTTTTTTTAATTGTTTTTCTAGTGTATGTTATGGCTGAGATAAACAGCTAAAAATCATAATTAACTTTCAGATATCAATGAATGTCTGGACAATCCTTGTCACAACGGAGGAACATGCAGTAACAACGCTGGATCTTTCACGTGTACATGCGCAGATGGATTCACAGGGGCACTCTGTAATGAAGGTAAATGTATATTTCTCTTCCTCTCTCTGTCAATAAAAATGCCTTGCTCTTCTGTTTCTGTCTTTCTTCCCGCCTCTTAATTCAAGTTGATGTTTGTCAACTCTCTGATTGTTATTTCTGTGTATTTGCCTTCCTGTCTTATGTTTGTCATTACCTCTCTAAATCCATACTTATCTATACAGTTTCATACTTGTAAACACTGTCATTTTATTTCAACTTTATTTTTTCTATTTGAGTAAAGAAATACACTGTTCGTTGGAGCTTCTGTTTGTAGGATAAAATATCATTATTAGATCAATACAGGAATGTGTGACGTTTATATTCTTTTTAAAGAAGTCAGATCTAATTTTTAAATGTTTTACAAATTTATAAGCTGTAATTGACGCTGACGTATTTGAAATTATATCTAATTTTCAAACACTCAAATTTAAGGAACTGGTGTAAAGTACATCAAGTAATTTCAATTTTAGGTCACTGGAGTCACTCAGATAACTTATTGTAATTCGTATTTTACCGTCGTCGTCCGTGTTAATGCGACGCCCGTCGCGCGTTAACTTTTGCCCATTTATTACTTCGTAATGAAAACTCACCTTGGCCGTTTCTTTTAAAATATTTAAAATATTTCTACCAAAATTGTAAATTCCATAATTGTAGATTCCATGTGTTAAAGGGGTTTATCTCTAACAATGCTAGTTTAGTATTGTTGCATATGTTAAAAAATCTTTTTTTTTTTCACGTGCTGATAATGAGTAGAAACTGACTACATTCTACTGTGTTTTTCCATTAAATTCCGTGATGTTTAAATGCCTCTAAATGCAACAAGTAGTCAAAGGTCAAATTGACGAGTTTTATTATGACGTCACAAACGTTGAACGCTGTAAACTGCAACGTCACAAGCGAAAATCAAAGTTCACGCTTGTGGCTGTTACTGTGGCTCTTCCATTAATATTAACTTACCCTTAGGATAAGATAGGAATTTTAAGGTATGATTCACATTTGCAGACAAGGCAAGAAGTTAAAAAAAAATGTAAATATAAGCATTAAATCATGATTTTTTGAAGTATACACTCTCATAACTGCAGCGGTGTGTGCATACAAATTTTCATAACGCGCTAACGCGCGTTACTCAATTTGTATGCACACACCGCTGCAGTTATGAGAGTGTGTACTTCTAAAAATCATGATTCAATGCTATAGTATATTTAGAAGAACTATAAAGCTTTATACTTAAATTATAACATTTTATGACTTCTGGGTACAGAGTTAATAATTAACGTCAGGGGCAAAATGGTGATATAAAATGATTTACTACATACATGTATTAAATGTTTAAAAAATCGTTCTTTTTCTGCTGACACTTATTAGAAACTGACAACATATCAAGAAAGACTATACAGCAATCATGACAATTATAAACTTGATTATCCTCGGGATAGGGATTCTAATTCCGGGACAGGACAAACATGAAGATAGTGTTAATGTAAACGATTTTTTTTACATAACGTTTGCTGACCCTAGGTAGAAATATACTTTATAAATAAAATTACCATAAAGCCCTTAATAGTTAGTTCTGAATGCGATGCTAAAAAAATCTTTTAGTAAAATGTTATATAATGTTAAAAAAATAATTGTTTGTTTTTACCTCTGCTGTCACTACACTTTTGAAAGATTCTTAGCCACAATATCTTTTCATCTTATTTTTTTTCCTTTTCCTCTCGTGAAAAGTTAAGAAATACAATGCCCCGTTTCTTATTTATAATTTTGTCTATTTGTATATGTATCGAATCGTTCGTTGATTGAAATCTTCTGTTTTAAACGACTGAAGTCTTTAAATGAATCAATAAATATATTTTTGTTGTCATTTATCCATGTATTGTGTAACCTAAAATTTTCACAGTAACTGCCTACATACATACGCCATTTTTAAATCGAAAAAAATCCTGAAAATAATGCCTGTTTAGGAGTGTGACAGTTGAGGTTGACACCCCGAGAAAAGGAATGTATTAATTTAAGAAAACGTTCTTCTTGCCTTTTTGGTAGTTGATTTCAATCAACTCTCCTATGCAGTTCTCTGGCAAACCGAAAGTGAAACAGTGTTTGAACTTAAGCACAAATCATCACTGCTGACAAGATTTAGTTCTTGAAAATAATCGATAAATTCGATGTAATGTATCTTGAAGCATTGGCTTTTAAAAAACTTATTTATGCCACCGGGATAACTCAAATATTGTAATGCTCTAAAGTATAACTGGACAGAAAAGCCTCATTCAAGAAAAGACATTTTCCATTAAAATTAGACAAAAAACTAAGCCACATGTTCATGTCTTCCTTAGCCTCTGTGGTCAGGAAAAGATGTGTTTGAACATTACATATATGCATAGTCAAGTTAATCATCCGCCGCAAAAAGGCCCTTCCAGGTTGCATAACCGAACAGGCAAAATTTAGTACACCTATCAAGGACTGCATTTCCTTTAATGTACATCTTTTCCTTTCTAGGAACTTTTCAAGCAACTCTTTGCATTTAACTAATTTATCCTCAGGTAAACGGGCTTCCTGTTTCGGGATATCTAAAGTAATTCCTACAAAATCCATCACTTGTAAGGGGAATTTTGTTTTATCATTAGCCAGGGGTACCCCTATCCCCAAACTGATAAAACTTATCACAAACTGATAAATGCTTTAAACTTTGATAATGCCAAAGTTTTAGAACTCTCTAATATAAAAAAAAATCGTCCAATATATGAACCATCCCAGAAATACCCAATTTGTTAATAGCTATCCATTCTAGGGCTGTACTAAACTCCTCAAATATTTTGCAACTTGTGCGACAGCGACTTGTGCGAATGTTACAAACAGTACTATCACACAATCACGTCTTCTTTCCAACATTAATTCCTCATGTATGTAGTCAAATAGATTAATAAAAAAACGAAGAGTAGCTTTGCCCATGGCGTCAACCCCTAAGAATATTTTCTCGTTAAGCGAAAGAAGGAAAAAACACAAAGTTACACTCATGTATAAAATACTGAATAATTATACACCCAAATATGTGTATGATATTGTTGAACAGTGTCTTTCAGTCTCACACAATTATTCATTACGTAATAATAACTTGTTTAACATTCCAATTACCAGAACTGTTGCATATTATAATCGTTTTTTACCCTCAACAGTTAGATTATGGAACACTTTGCCAAACAGTTTAAAATCTGAACAAGTGTAGCCAAATTTGAGCAAGGCCTGCAAAACAAATACCTTGTAAATAAAATAAAATCTAAATTATACAACCTGGGACAAAGAAAAGTAAATATACTTCATTGCCAGATAAGAAATGTTTCAAGTAACCTTAATGCAGACTTGTATAACCATAATTTATACAATCATTAAAATGTTTAAGATGTAGGTAATCTTATGAAGATTCATTTCATTTTTTCTTTCATTGTCAATTTTATATTACTCAGAGAGACTCTGTTTTGATACATGAGTTATCATGACATACCAAAAGATATTAATATTTTACTACATGGATATGATTGTTTATCTCTAGCAGAAAATATATCAATTTTTGTTCATCAAAGTTCATCAATTTATAAAAAACAGTAAAAGATTTTAAAATGTAAATTAATAATGGGTAACACTGTGCTAAATGTACTTTACATACACTAATTACTGTCCCTATTATACTATAACTAGTACTATATATGCGTATATATATTTATCTATTTCCTCTTTTGTTTTTTGTTTATCATTATCTTGTTATTTATCTAAATCCTTTATTACTATATTCTTAATAAGTTAGTAAGTGTCCATGTAAGTCTTTGGAAAGTATATACTATTAGTATTATAAATATTTATACCTTAATCTCAGATGGAGAAAACTAATATAGGCTATTATTGCCTGCTGTTCAATCCAGATTCATTTATATACTTATATGTATATTTTTGAATAAAATATTTCTTAAACTAAACTAATATTTTCTCAGATAGTTCTTACATTAATCGCATGCAAAATTATTACCTTCCTGGATTAATCCATGCCCGAAAACGATTTCTGCACGGGTATCGAGTATCCTTAGACTATGATTAAAAGATCGAGTATTAAAGATAAGATTATAATATGATAGTATTTTAAAACTACGCCGACTTTTTGCAGTGTTTACATGCAGGACGCTAAAAATGTAATAACTTAAGATACCTAGATATTATTGACCAATCAGAAATCAAGGAATGCATAGGGGCTCATCAAGGGTTACACACCACATGAGGTAAAATACGGGGAATAACAGAAAATGGGTAAAATAATGATTCATTCATTTACATAAAAACAGTTATTAAATAACTTTCATTTATGAATACCTTGAAAATAGTCAGATGTTATTCTGTATTTAGAGGTCGCGTCATCAAGCTATCACGTGAGCTGGTGTACACATTCTCTAGCTTGTTGGAGATTAACGGAGACGGCCAATCATCTGGTTAAACGAGACTAGAGTTCATTATTGCTTGGATCCATACAATTTTTTGAATATTTCGATTACTTATACATAGTTTGATGGAATCAATTCTATCTTTAATTATTACACAACACGATTTATACGGGGTTTTTCTAAAAATTCTGGTCGGAAAAGTCCGAGAATTCATATTATAAAAATGTGCATTATTCAAAGACAGCTTATAAACTACTTGCCAAGCAAAGTAACTTGTCGTTGATTTTAAAATGAATATTAATCGATAAAATCAAATCCCGTCAGTACTTCAGTACTTTGATTTTATCATTTATTCGCATCATATTCCTTCAAACATATATTAAATGACTTCTTTATAGGGATGATGTAGAGACACACAACGGTATTAATTTTTGAAGTCATTCAAAACAACTAAAAACGGACATTGCCTGCTCAGAAATGTAGACATTAAATTCTACGGACTAAAATCTTATTAAAATGATGTTTTATGTCTAATGTAAGTTTCCTTCCACCTTTTCGCTCGGGTTCTTTTCTCATTTTGCTGTGACTAGCAAAGAACCATCCTATCATTTTAAAGTTCCGATTGAGAATAAATGAAAACGGACCGAACGATAAGTGAACGCACAGTGAGCGTTTTGTGAACGGTGAGTGCGAACGGAGCGGCGCGCTAGTGAACGCACGGTGAGCGCACTGTGAACGCACAAAAAAAAATGGAAAGTAGAACGTCTCAGGAACTGTATTTAACAACACAGAAGGCATTTTTTTGCTTAAATTTAAATCTAGTCAACACATGAATCTAATTACTTGGAATTACTTAAGACTAATTTGACCCTCACTTTGATCCCTACGAAGATACTAATGGCTCTAAATTATTTAAAACATTTTATCTAAAACTTCCAACTATATATCAAGTATGTTCAATTGTTTTCTTAATTAACAGTCATGCATGATTTCTATAATAGATACACATGTATTTAAACTGAACACATTTCATTATATCCAGGGCTTCGTTTAAAAAAAAAAAACAGATTCATAATTTGTTCACTCTAATGCAAGTAAATTTTATAATAGATGTTGACATAGTTTGGATGCAAAATAATTTTGTGTGTATGTATTTTAATAATATCTAAAGTCATATTTAATATGAAGTCATTTCCGAAAGACTCTATAGTCTATAGCTTATCATTTCCAAAGAAATATAATGAAACAAAAATTTGCAGATCGGCTTCATTTTTGATTAACATTCATTGAAGTCAATACTGTTTTTTCATTCCATATTTACATTGCATTGTATATTCGTTACGTAATCACTAGACATCGACATTTTTCTCTGTATAATTGTCGATAATTCTGCCGAAGTTCGCATTAGGTAAACATGCCAAACAGTCGTCATCGTACTATTCAATATATGGGCCCAATGTGATAATAAATTGCTTACATATTACATTTACAGTTCAGTTTAATATCAACTGTCAAAGCTATTTCTCTATTGAAGTTAATGGTATCCTCATATCTTTATCACGCAAATATTATTATTTATTGTAATTTCGTTGACAGTTCTGCCGAACATCACATTAGGTAAACCTGCCACACAGTCATCAACACTACCTGGCTATAATGCCGCGTATGCAGTGGATGGCAACAGAGAAACAAACATTCATGTACACAAGTGTACACATACAGCTGGTGGCGACAGCAATCCCTGGTGGAGGGTGGATCTGCAGGCTGTGTATAGCATCACATCTGTCAGAATACTTAACAGAGGAATAGATCAATACGGAGGTAAGTGTATACAAGTATTCCTTTTAAAGGAATGATCGACAATAATGATGTATTGATAGCTAGAAGCAGTCAGCATGATCAGTTTAATGTAAAATAATTAAAAAGGTACTGTATTTTTACAAAATATAGAATATTTTGAATCTGTTCACCATAATTTCATCATTATAAACCGTCAACAAATTTAATTTCGAAATAAATTTGGGGAAAGCCGTACGAAACTCCTTGTTAGTTTTATTTTATTAACGTAATTATTAAATGTTAATGAATCATCTTCTTCTTTAGAATACTGAGTAGGGCTCTTCAAAGAGCATTGACACGTATAGAAAGAATGAGTTGTATTAAAATAATTTTATGCCACTGAAAAAAAATTGAATGCCATCTTAACTTGCTATTTAAGTCGCATTATAACGTAACCTTGTTTATAAATCAAGCCGTCTTCCTAGCTTCTATTATGCAACATCAATAAATCGAGGTCAGTTCATGTGGCATCTTTTTATGATTGATGTCAGTTCATCGAGGTCAACTGCATTACTGAATGAATCTTTCGATCGAAATTCTTACGCGTGAGACAAAATGTGCATTCCTGAATTAAAAGGTCGAACTGTATTTTATGTATGTTTGCATATCTTAAAGTAAATGAATTTAAATAAAACTGAGTAGAATATTACATAACTACTAAACTAAACTTCGAGTTTTATAAGAACTACTTATGCAAGCGGAATGTGTGCGCACGTGGAAGCATTTGCCGGATGCCTCATATGGACACAATAGTGATCGGCCGAAGCCGATCACAAACAGCATTGTAAATTGAATCGAAATACAGTAAATCACGAGAACACTGAAGTTTAGATTTTGGTTTTTATGTCCATACCTTTGATCAATATAGTGAAATTAAAATTGTCACCCCCCCCCCCTCCAAAAAAAAAAAGAGAAATAATTGTTAATTTGTTCTTTTGTATTGTCTGCAAAAAGAAGTTGTATAAATGGTTTTATTTTGCCGGACACATTTTCATCATTGAATTATCTATGCTTTAATAAATGCAGTGAATAGACATAATAACGTAAAACGATAAAGAAATTAATGTGTGAACATTTACCGGATTTCTCTAAATACTTCTTTTTATTATACTCCACTGAATAACTTGCGATGGGGTATTGTATTTTACACCCCCCCCCCTCCGGGGCTGGGGATAGGTTGTAAACGCAACTCTTATACCTTTGCACAGAATTCAACTAAGCGTACGTTAGGCCACACCAAAAAAATGTTCGTCGGACCATACGCTACTTATTGAACAAAAGTACATAAATAGTATAATGTGAACTTCCTCGCGTCAGAAAATTTCATCCGTTTTCTGTCATTTATCTGCGTTCAGAAATCACTGGTAGTTTAGTAATCGTTACTAATAACAGAGTAAACTTTGGTTGACCTGTACACAATCTGTTTTTGAATCTTAGGATTTGTTAATTTAATAAAAACTACAAAAAACGACGATATTTTTACTACAAAACACTGCCATAAATATGACCTGCGATGTCTTATGAACTGTTTTAAACCCATTAAGTGGCTTGCTCATCCAAGTGAGGATAACATACATGAATGGGACAATATATCAGCTCAGTTTATAGAGTCAGAATATTCGGATAGGATTAAATCAGATTTTGAATACGCTCGTAAGTATATTGAAAATCGTAACATTAAAGGTACAGTTTTTTTTATGACATATTAAAATGAATTCGAGATTCCTTTGCCTCTAACCCTCTTTATTAAATACTGTACTATTGAGTATGAGGAATACACCCAACACACACGTTATGTAAAATATAAGGGGGTTCAGTCAGGAACAGAAAACTTATTTTATAGCGGTGGTTAGTAAGTAATCGCTTTTGTCTTTAAAATGACAATACATATGTACTTTAACAATGATTTCTCTAAAAGTAAACACAGGTTCATGGTTATAATACTAATGATGCCAACAGGTTAAGTACTGCTAATCTCACTCCTTCTGAAATAGTATGAGAGGTCTGTGCATTTCTCACTTGGAATCATGGAAAACGTGTATCACATTGTTATGGTTTTTAAGCGAATTTTTATTGTCTAGCAAAGAAATAAATACATCTCTGAACATAGCTGTAAATTAAACTATATATAATTCAGTAACTGCATACGACAGGTTTGATACATGTACACGCAAACTCTTAAATTGTACTTAAAATACATAAGACTTAAAGTATGTATCTACAATGATTACCAACCCAATCAGGATGTACCATATATAAAATAAAATCCTAATGTTTAGTGACCATCTAAAAATGGGGGCATAACTCAGTGGGTAAAAATGACTATTGTAATGGCAAAGTTTTGCATGTTTACATGAACAAAGACATAAAAAGGTATTAAACACATGTATTTTCTGATAAAATTTAAACTTCATTCTAATGTTTGATTTATACCTTAAATTTTTTATTGCCTTAATGTCAACTTTTTTAACAATAATTGTTTGAAAAAAATACTACTATGTGAATATATATGAATGAAAGAATGTTTTAAAAGTGTTATGGATTGATTTGTCATAAATAATTTTTGATAATAATAAATAATTTAAATGAAAAAACATGCAATTTTCATGTGAATTTAGCATACTTTTATATAATTTTGACACTAAATATCTTATTGCATGTAAAACATGCCCCAAAAAATCGCATTAAAATTAATTAGTTTTCATGCAAATATCATGAAAACTTATTCGCATGAGAAACTTTTCATCGGATTTTTGCATGATTTTCTATAAAGTAACACGCATGAAAATCGTGCCAGCCACGTTCCATGTGTAGGAGTATGCCTCAATGAGGGGGTTAAATTTTAATATAGGAATACAAAGAAAATTTGTTAAAAAAATTATCAAACACCAATCGGCCAGAATACTGTTACTTGTGTAGAAGCATTCTCAAGTAGTGCAGATTTAACTTTGTTAAAATCATGATATCCGGGTAGAGTAGCACTTTAACTGTTCAAACTATTTTTTCAAAACCACCATTATTGTTCCATCCAAAACTTTTTGAGGGAGTTTTCATTCTCCGGACATCATGCTCTGTAACACCTTTAGGACTAAATCATGCATTTCTAAATTGTTTCTCGTGTTGCTAGTTGTCCGATAATCTAATTATTTGGTCGTGAATCAGTTCGCTAAGCATTACCTAAGCATTAAAGAATTCAATTGCTGTAAGAACATGTATAATACAGAAAATGAAGGATTGTAGATTTTTGGGTGTCAAACTCGCTTTCAATATACACGAGTTCGTCATCTAGAACCGCATACCATATTTGTACGCTGTATTATGACATTGCAAATTTTGCTGTTTGTGATTTTTTCCAAATTGTTTTGCGATTAAAATATTTTTGTTGTTTTAAAACTTCCATTGCCATCACAAAATTTGTTTGCAACATTACAGAGTACATCTTATACTGTCGTAGCTGACCAATCTTAAAAAGTGCTCATTGATTTTGCCATTGCAATTTAAAGGTTACAATTTATTTAAGCTAACTAATGAAATTACGTAATTGTTAGAATATATGAAGAGGTACTTATCAAGAATTGGCAGTAGGCATGTTTAGTTTTTATCTGGGCTGCTGTATATATGCTTTATCGCAAAAACAAATGGGATTTGCATGAACATTTTTTGTGGGGTCAAAGTTTTACATAGGAATATACAGAGTAAATCTTTAAAAATATTCTTCTCATGAACCATAAAACCAGGAAAGCTAAAATTTGTGTGGAAGCATCCTCAGGTAGTGTAAATTATAATTTGTGAAAATCATGACCCCGAGGGTAGGGTGGGTCCACAATTGGGGGTCGAAATTTAACATAGGAATATATAGAGTAAATCTTTAAAAATCTTCTTCTCATGAACCATAAGACCAGGAAAGCTGAAACTTGTGTGGAAGCATCCTCAGGTAGTGTAGATTCACAGTTGTGAAAATCATGACCCCCGAGGGGAGGGTGGGGCCTTAATGGGTGGTCGAAGTTTTACATAGGAATATATAGAGTATTTATAAAAATCTTCTTCTAAGAAACTAATCAGCCAGAAAAGCTGAAACTTGAGTTGAATCATCCTTAGGTAGTGTAAATTCAAATTTGTGAAAATCATGACCCCCGGGGGTAGGGTGGGGCCACAATGGGGTGTCGAAGTTTAACATAGGAATATATAGAGTAAATCTTTAAAAATCTTCTTCTCAGAAACTAATCAGCCAGGAAAGCTGACACTTTTGTGAAAGCATCCTCAGGTAGTGTAGATTCAAAGTTGTGAAAATCATGACCCCCGGGGGTAGGGTGGGGCCACAATGGGGGATCGAAGTGTTACATAGGAATATATAGAGTAAATCTTTAAAAATCTTCTTCTCAGAAACTAATCAGCCAGTAAAGCTGAAACTTGTGTGGAAGCATCATCAGGTAGTGTAGATTCATAGTTGTGAAAATCATGACCCCCAGGGGTAGGGTGGGGCCACAATG
The DNA here is from genome assembly GCF_902806645.1 of Magallana gigas. Lineage (NCBI taxonomy): Eukaryota > Metazoa > Mollusca > Bivalvia > Ostreida > Ostreidae > Magallana > Magallana gigas. Next base: position 57,607,272 of record NC_047560.1, read on the forward strand.
GAAGGTCGAAGTTTAACATAGGAATATATATGGTAAATCTTTAAAAATCTTCTTCTCAGAAACTAATCAGGCAGGAAAGCTTAAACTTGTGTGGAAGCGTCCCCAGGTAGTGTAAATTCAAAGTTGTGAAAATCATTATTCCCAGGGGTAGGGTGGGGCCACAATGGGGGGTCAAAGTTTAACAAAGGAATATATATGGTAAATCTTTAAAAATCTTCTTCTCAGAAACTAATCAGCCAGATGATTCTTTATAATTGTTAAGACTTTGGCCCCAGGACAATTCGTTGGCCTCACAAGAAGGTTCAGAGTTTATGTACGTTTATATCCCATATATAAACAATTGTTAAGGATCTTTTTGGGAACTGCAATACTCAAGATATGATATGACTATAAAATCGTCCTGTTAGAAAAGGGACTAATGATTATAAACATAAGAATATCCAGGGGAAAATGGATTTTATTAATACAGGATCAACATGTATTATTGTACATTGTCCAGATTGTTTGTATTATGACTCCATTAAGCTGATTTTATCATACCTATTATTCCTCAGGTGAGCGATGTGGCCCATGCGCCTCTTGTTTCAATGATTCATTTGTCTTTATTTTGCATATTGGAGTTTAAATTGGGTAATACAACTTTTGAAAACAAATAAAACATATAAACTGTTTAATGTTACCGTTGATGCCCTGTCAAAGATTCGCAACAAAACAAGCTATGGCAGCTTTGAATGTTAACTTTATTTTGGCATTATGCAGAAGTTTACAATACTGGGAAACGATGCTTTCGTGAGCACCATACCGCATTTTGCCCAATTATGGCCATAAAATCACCTTTTTCAACTCGTTTATCTCATAAAAAATACAAATGATAATTTTGAGAAAAAAACACACTTTTCAACTCATATACGTAAAATACAAATGATAATTTTGAGAAAAAAAACCCACACTTTTCAACACATATATGTAAAGAATGATGCTAATTTAAAAAAAAACACAAAACAAAAAGTTATAACTTTGCACTCACGAATTCCTGAAAATAAAATGCACTAAACCATGCGCACACAGCCATTATTTTTTTTTTTACATCTGGCCGATCACTGGCCATCAGACATCGGAAAACCGTTACTGTGTACGTTATTCAAGAATAAATGGTACAAAAATCGCTAGTTTTTCTTAAAAATGGGTTTAGAGAAAATTGAAATGCATGTTCAATCGATTGCATACAGTGAAGATATAATACGTGTCCATAAAATGAAAAAAAAACTATGAACTAATTGTATTTATCAAAAGAAATGTGTTAATATATGAAAAATACATGTAGCCCGAAGAGAAAACGAAATGTCTGACTGTTCACAAGATGTCGTTTCAAAAAAAATATCCGATGGCGTGTTCGGCTAGACTAGCATATAGAAACATGTGCATGAACACATAGAATTAATTCCTGAATAAAAAAAAAATTAGTTGAATAAATTTATAACAGTTGATAACTGTCTAAACTTTAGGAGTGAAAAGCCATTTTTTTTCACAAAGATTATAAATATTATATTCCCCTGTAATGATGTACACGTATGTTACTTTTAAAATCATTATCGCAAAAAGTAAAAGGCTTCAGGCCACGACCACCTCATAATAAAAGCAAGCAAACCATTCACAAAGCTTGCAACTGTATTTTATAAACAGAACCGTGCAAAAAGTGAAGCGTTTTGTTTAAAAAGCTTACTGAACTTATCCGTACAACTGGTGTAGAAGCTTGTTCTAGTGTTCTGTACATACCCTTATGACCAAAATATGACTTATTTTAGATATGTCATTCCGGCTGCAGGATGTTACCGTCACTGTGGGGCTGACAGAATCTGATGTCAACACTCCCTGTGGTTTCTTTGTTGGTCCCGGTACTGCGTCACAGCTGGTCGTCATCGATTGTCCGACATCAACACAGGGAAGATTCGTAAAGATCTCCAAGACAACAGAGTTTCTCGCTCTGTGTGAAGTTGACGTGTTTGGCGTTCCCGTCTAATCATCAAATTATTTGGTGTCATAGATGAAAAGCTACCGTCACTACTGAATTCAAAATCCACTGATATTCCCAAAAATTGACTGACATTGTCTGACATCTACTGTATAACCACTGTACCCTACTGTAAATCCACTGTACAGAGCTACTGTACCTCACTGTACACCACTGTACGGGGCACTGACCAGCACTGTACCCCACTGTACAGGGTACTGACAAATACTGTACACCACTGTAACCTACTGTACCTAGTATGTTTTTATTGTTTAAACAATGAATTGAATATTTACTTTATTTGAGACCAAAATCTGGATTTGTTTTGATCCTTTCCTATTGCTTACAAAAGAGAAAATGGGCTTCTATTTCTTTAAGTTCATATATAATTACATGCGCGGTCAGAATTCTTTCCAGGGAAAGGGCAGGGATACTTGTTTTCTGGGGGAACTTAGACAAATTTTGGATAGTTTTACTATGTAGGTTTAAAAAACTCTGACCCCCCCCCCCCCTCAATCCTCCGATCCACGCATGTATTTATCTAAAAACTCGGAATCCAATTATCATACAAAATATAGCAACTTATTCAATAAAAAGGGGAAAATATTTTTATATATTTCAAAATCATTGTTTTAGTAACTAAATATCTAGTTGTCATGATTTTTTTTTACAATGAATTTCATTTAATCAATATTGTCAAAAAAATATTAGTATAAATGTTACATTAAAGTTTTAAAATTAAGAGAATTACAATTTATAGACAGTTTTTAATTATCTGAATTTTAAAACTTTAATGTAACATATATGTGGAGGAGGGACAACTATTTTAACGATAAAAAAAATTCCACCATATTGCTCAACATACTGACTTTTTTTCAAAAGAGAGAAGATAACTGGTCTGGACTTTAAAATGTCTTTGAAGTTTTACTTCACAGGAAGATCAGCGAGTCAGTATCTGTATAGTATACATACTTTCAGTAGATCAAAAGGTGTGAATGTCCCAATATTCAACCTTGTAAATTGTCCGTCTGACACCTTGTTTAAGATATTATGTAATTCCCTTATAAGGGTATTTGTGGTCTTTTGATTATTTAATCCATTTGAAATATATATTTTTAAAAACATAACATGTATGAATAAACGAAATACTCCTTATATTAGTCATTTTAGATGCGTTTTTTTTATTATTTAAATCAAGTCGGATATTAAACATGTTTAACATTTATAAATCCTCACCACCCCCCCCCCCCCCCAGTCGCTGATATCAAAAAAAGTATTGTGTTAAATTAAAAATGAAATATGGTGATAACAAACAGTGTTCAAATAATATTTCACCGGTACTTTTAAATATATACTATTGAAATTAAACACTGTTCATTATTAACACATGTAATACATCTGCATGAATCTTCTCTTGCACAGCTAAGAATGTTGCCATAATATACATGTAGTAACAGGTTTAATAAGAAAAAATATACCCCCTCCTTCTCTCTCTCTCTCTCTCTCATGTTGTAACTATTCTCCTCCAAAGTCAGGAAGGCATACATAAGCCCTCGACCCCCCCCCCCCCCCCGCGCAATATTTTTGCTGCATCAAAATTTAATTTTAGCACCTCTTCAATAATAAGCGACACCTTAATTAATAGTCAAACACGTTTTTTTTCTCTCTCCGTAATAAGTGAACTGTGTAAGGGTCGGATAAATGAGAAAAATAGTTTTATTATTCAGTAATTGAAAATACGCAATTTATTTTTGAATCATGTTGAATGTATATGAATTAATAAATTTCACGACGATGAATGAGCATGCGGCCCAAAACATGCATACACAATTTTTTTTTAAAACAGATTTATGAGCTATTAAAGCTGTATTTACTGATTATACACTCAATTGGAACTTGTTGCAAGTAAACGTCACTCCATGGAAAACGAACTCCATTAGTTGTCATCGTATAATGGCTGCCTTTACATTCAAGTGAATATTTTTACTGATCGTATGGTTTTCTTATACAATTATATTTGTTAAAATTAACGTCTTAAACAATGTCAAGTGCTAAACACAATGAACTGACTTAAATCTTTAAAGCAGAATTAGTTTACTGAATTTTTTTAATTGTGCTTTACACACGTGCTCGGACGACATTTCTGTATAAAATCGCTTCGTATGGTCATTAAAACAAAAAGATATTCAAACTATGACGAATTCTGACTTATTACTTATATCTTGTGTAATATTTGCTTCCTGTGTATAGTGATTAGCAGCGTTCACGATCGCAGGTAGACTTCCATCCCCGGAGGCTTTCACACCTCTAGAAATTATGCCCCGCCCTCACCTGAGATTTACCACCCGGTAAAAAAGTTCGGCCTTTAAAACGATCTTTAGTTTTTTCTTCTGTTTTTTCTTCATTTACTGAAACCAGTATATTGTATCATAGCAAACATTTCAAATCTTCTATAAAATCTCTCTCTCTCTCTCTCTCTCTCTCTCTCTCTCTCCCCATGCTAACGTACGAATATTTTAGTATTTAAATAAAGTACTACCGATTACATGCAGTAATGTTGACAGCGGCTCAATCTACATATTGGCATTAAAAAAAATTAAAGTATGTATTTATCTTTAGTTTCGGAATAATGTCCATGGATTCAAATAATTTGAAGTTCGTTATTCAATGATTGTCTTAAATTTTTTTATATCGACAGTGTACTGTCTCCTTCTTTGTGTATGTCTACAGAAAAAAATCTTTAGTCTGTCTGGGAACAACGAATAACCTGGAACTAACAGAAAGGCTCAGACTATACACACGGCTGGGTGATTGTGTCAAGGTGTGAAAACTGACCACCTGTGTATATGTGTTGGGGCCTATGAATAAAGAGAGGTAAACGTCGGGAAAATACACTGTTCAAACAAAAAATCTGAATTTTCACTTTTGATTAAAAAAAATCATTATGGTTGCCGGGTGCATTGGGATCATAATCATTTAAAATCTGTCTTAAAAGATTATTATAATTTACTTACATGTAGGACTAGTTTCATGTAATCTTTGCACAAAAGTGGGATTTATTATATCTATTTAATAGTGATTACACATCGAGGTCTAAATTTAAAAAAAATGCATTAATTTTTATAATGAATCGTTTCGACATAACACAGTACTGCAAGGGGTATCAAGTTGATTCGGGAAGAAAAAGGAGGGGGGGTGATATTATCCATATAATTACATTTCATTTTTCGACTTAAAGTTTGCAGATATTTTTCTAACACCACGGAGTTGGTTGGCAAAAATAAACGTAAGACATAAAGAAAAATAATTGATTTGTAAAAGAAGCAGATTAATAGACAACCTATTTCTTATTATTTTAATCTATTTCTGATAAATGGATCTCTCTCTCTCTCTCTCTCTCTCTCTCTCTCATCAATTTTCTAGTGCTAAAACTTGAGGCCCGGAGTCAGAAAGGTATAAGCACGTTAAAATCCCCTTACAGCATCACAGCCGCCACTTCCAACATAGATGTTATCGTGAACTTTTCTACGCTTGCAAATGACACTAATACAATATTGTCAGAAAGTGATGTACCTGTAATATCTCTCTCTCTCTCTCTCTCTCTCTCTCTCACACACACACACACACATACATTATACAAAAAAGCGTGTAGCGTAGGGCATTATATATATCTTATTTCTTAAACATTTAAAAGAAAATCATATATTTAGAAAACTGTACAGCTACGCATATTACAACCTTCCTCGATTTAAATCCTTCCTTTTATTTCTTGCTGAAATTAATGATACAATTAATTACAGCTTAATATGTCACTGATTATGTTTAAAATTTATAATGTATTCTGCAGTAGGTTTTATTTTGTAGAATCAAAACCCGACATTTGCAATGTATATTTAAATATTTTAAAAAAAAGAAATCAATTAACAAATGAGCTAGAAACTTGCACGCTATCTTCAAAATGTACCTGTGTAGTCAAGCGGGCAGTCATGATATTTGGACATGTGTAAAAAAAAAACAAACAAGCATGGATATATTTTGTGGATTCTGTGTTTAATTGACTGTTTTAGTGGCTAAAACACAGCTTATGAGACACAGAGAATTAACAACCCGATCATTTAAACGAGGGCCTGTCATATATCATCAATAAGAAATGATTATGTAACCTTGCTGGTGGGGGGGGGGGGGGGTTATTTTCGAATGACTGGCAGAATGAACATAATGACTTGTACTTTTTTAATAATTAGATTCAACATGTAAAATTCAATACTTTCACCTTATAGCTAGGGAAATTATCATAATTTTATGATCGTAACATTCAATAACAATAGACATTTATTAATAAAGAAAACGTATTAAATAAATTTAACGACCTGTTGCATTCTTCTGTCATGTTATCTGTATACATAATGATAATGCTACATGTATATACAGCATAATAAAAATAAATATCGAAAAAAACAAATATACTGTAGATTTAAAAATCTGATTTTTTTCTGAAATTAATAGTACAGTGCCGGACAGTGGGGTACAGTGCTGGTCAGTGCCCGGTACAGTACAGTGCCGGACAGTGGGGTACAGTGCTGGTCAGTGCCCGGTACAGTGGCGTACAGTGGGGTACAGTGCTGGTCAGTGCCCTGTACAGTGGCGTACAGTGGGGTACAGTGGAAGTCAGGAGGACTGTACAGTGGTGTACAGTGGGATACAGTGCTGTTCAGTAGAAATGTACAGTGGGGTACAGTGGAAGTCAGTGACATGTACAGTGAGGTACAGTCAATGTACAGTGGATGTCAGACAATGTCAGTCAATATTTGGGAATATCAATGGATCTTGAATTCAGTAGTGCGTATAAAAATACATGCAGTTGTTTGTGCATCCCCGGATAATTTATTATGTATCTTGTTTTTTATAGTTCAGATTGACAAGTCCTACTTATGCCTTCAGTCAGTTCAAGCATTTATGAATCGTTTACAACATATACCACAGCATACAATGTAACAGAGCACTGAAATCTTATACCACTGCTTTGGAATCCGATACTATAACATATAATCTCATGATTGCCAATCATCATATCATACCATAACATAGCATACACCATGATTCAACGCGCTTTTAATTTATTATATTTTCGAGAAATATTGTTAACAATACATAACAGTGGTGGGCTTTAGCCTCTTATCATTTTAATTCAAATGTATTGAACTCTACAGTAATTAGAGACGTTTTCGTGCAAATGTCATAGCATACCATAACATATCTTCTCATTAAGCCTTTCATTTCAAATTTTCATAGCATATTATTATATAAGTATAGCATATCCTTAAAATAGTATAGCATATCATTAAAATCATAACCAAAGCATGGCGTAATTATAGTTGTAAAAGATATGTATGAAATGATTGTATACATGTATATGTTAGGTATGTTGCGTGATGACTCTATCTTATCTCATTTACATGTATAATGCTACATACACTGGATATATTGACTGTGAATCTTTCATGTACCTTAATATGTATCAACATTTACAAAATTCGTTCGAATCAATTCGTGCTGGTTTCTTATTCTGTGTTATTAATGTTGTGTCAATAAACAACAACTGCGTTTTTTTCGTTTTTTTTTTAAATAGGACAGTGGATAGGACATTGTAACCATTAACCAAGAGAATAGTCTTTTATAGCTTTTGTCTTTAGATTAACAATACATAAAGACGCGTTGAAACATTACATTTTTCAAAACTTTTAAAAAAAATGTTTGTGTTAGCAATTTATTTTTTATGAAAAGCAGAATTTATGTAAAAATGGTCAAAGTAGGAAAGGTTTATAATCCATTTGAAAGAAAAGTTAAATATAGATAATGGGGTTTGCTAACTGTAGTACTGTGGTTTCATTTATATTCAAGAGTATCAATTTTCGTGGATAAAGTGAAAATCATGGTTTCAGGGATACTTAAATTCGTGGCCAATGATCCTACTAATACAAATTATTAGTAGAAATTGCACTTCAATGAACACTTAATTTCATGGATAAACTTAACAAGAAATCCACGAAAATTGGTATTCAACGAATATTGATGAAACCACAGTATATGCATATTGTAGACTGCTAACTGTACAAAATCGTGCTATTAAGATGTTCACTTGGCTACAGCGTAAAAAGCATGCATTACATTCAAATATAGTATGCACCAGTTTGTACAGTTAGCAATCTACAACATACATATACTTCCATCGGTGGGGATATAATCTTGCAATACGGTATAAAGTCAATGTTTTTCACCATATGGAGTAAAATGTGAATGATTAAATAACACTTAAATTTTTCTTTTAAAAAATCATTGTAAACATTGTTGCATATTTAATACTTCGGTTCAGACGATGTTCATTCATTTGAAACGCCACCTCTAGCTTGTCGGGTATCAATACACGGCTAAGAATAACAAGTCTGGGGGGGGGGTTCCATTGCCAAGGAGATGAAGACGCCCGGATGATAACGTTGAAAAATTGCACGAGGTGTCCCGAGTACTTCCGAATGGAGAAAAGATGTCAACATTCCCCAATATAAATCTCCGTAGGAAATCTGTTTTCGTTCCTGTGAATTTTTACGAGGGAAAAATGATAATGTGTGAAAGAATTTTCCCTTTCATCAATTTTAATTGCACTTCTGTCACAAGTATGTGTATTTTTATTAAAAATCGTTCAAATATGCAGCATAAATATCTTGGGACAGACTATAATAACAATGGTCATAACTGTGCTGGTATGGTTTCCTTAAAAAATGCCTCAGCGTACATTACATCGAATTTATCGATTATTTTCAAGAAGTAACTCTTGTCAGCGGTGATGATTTGTGATGAGGTCCAAACACTGTTTCAGTTTCGGTTTGCCAGAGTAACTGCATAGGAGAGTTGATTAAAATCAACTTCCAAAAACGCACCCACATTTTAAATACAGTTTTGAGGTTTTCCCCATTTTGAACAGAAACTGGCACTTCAATTCTGCAATTTATATTAACATTTCCATAAGGATGCTTTATGTCCAATTTGGTTGTAATTAACCTGCATCTGATGTAATGAACACTCTTTGGAACAGCAAACACATAAAGGTTTTCAGGGATAATCTCCTCGCTCTTCCTTGTTTTCATTCACAAATCTATGATGCTTTTTGTTTCATCAGTCAACAAAATAGGCACTTTGTTTCCCCTCTTTTCCTTCACCTCTAGACGAAAGAATTTGTTACATATTTATAATCCCACGGGGTCAAGTACTTGCTGGTTTCTTCATCTGTCTTTTTGGTGCAAACGAATATTCAGCAACTTTCATCCTTGATGTTTTTCCACTTTGACGACGATTAAGAAGTGTTATTTGACATGAAATAACTTTAGCCAGTTCATACCATACCTTTTCTGTGACATTCAGTTTAAGTTGATGAGAACTTCTTTAGATGAATTTTAATACTTAACATTTTTCCTTGAAGTGATTGGTAAGCTAAAATCGATACTCTATCACTTCATTTCATTTTGCGTAACTCAAAAATGTCATCAACTTCTTGTTTTCTGTTTGCGTCACCATCGAATTAGGTCTGAGCCTTTATAATTTTGCAACATTTCGCAGAAATCTTCCCAATTCCCTGATCTTTTGACTTAAAACATGTCTATTGTTTTTTCTCTCTTCTATTTTAAACAGTTTTTCTCCATATTGAAGAATAAATAGATCTTTTCTCACCATGTGTCACTATATCTCGTAGTTTCTCATTTCCAGAATCACATACAGGCAAAAGCAATGCACTTCTTGCTTTAACATTACGATTTAGTATTCTTTAACACTACGATTTAGTGGTTTTTTTTTCATTCTTGGGCTAACCATGACAATTCTTCTGATGCTTTCAAAGATCAGTTTCTATGAAAAACCACAGACAGTACTCAAATGGAGAAAACTCATTTACTGATACTTTTTGTTCTTGATACTTAAAAGGTACATGTATGATTTCTCCATGCCCACTGTCTAAAACTTTAGAATTTTTAATAAAATTTCCTTTGTTGGTCATTTCTTCAAGTAATTATTTCCCCTCCTTAGAACGTATGCGGAGAGAGAAAAACTTGGCGACCAGCAGCTCATTTGCATGTTTTTTCGACAAAATGTCGTTGGAGTTTGGGTTTTGGCTCATTGCATTACATGCTAAAATTTTCTTATCCCATTTTCTCTTTTCTTTAGTATTGGTAGTCTTTTCTATAGAAACTGATCCTTTTCCTGCACTGCCTGTCAAAGTCAGTTGTGTTCTTTCAGTGTCTACAAAAAAGAATATAAAATATACAATACATAAATCCTCTTGAAAAAGAAAAATATTGTTCAAAAAATTTAAGGCTTGGGTGATTCATGCAAGAAATGAAGGTTGCAACATTTCATTGTTGACGTTTCGAGCCGCGTCACAAAAGTAAGGCCTGATGATATCTATGGTCGAACAGTGAAATGGCCGACACCACTAATAAGGCCTTTTATAATTTATAAATGGACAAAGTTAAGTACTTTCTTGTTGGTTATTTGGTTCATCCTTCGTCCTTGTCGTACATACAGAGCTAAATATTCAGTATATCTAGCGCATGCTCAGTAATGACCATTAATTCACAGAAAATATCGAGAAGCTTTCGCGCCACTACCCGTCATAGTTAATTCAGTGCTCGCTCGGAGAAGCCCACCCGTGTAGTTTATTATTGTTGTGTCCTTTTTATATTTTGTGAGAACTGTTCATTCTTTTTGGCCTTTATTGGATTTATATGAAATAAAAACAGAAATGTATTATCATCCAGCAGTGCCCGGGCTCCTCTAGCGAACGTTTTGCGAAAAAATCGACATCGTCTTCGGAGTGTGATCCTTCTGTTGTTATTCTCTAGGATTTTGAAATCATAAGTAAGATCATGTTTTATGATATTTATTAAGCATTGTAATCGTATAGTGGTCTAAAATCAATCTACCAATTATTAATCAAATCGTAAGCATAAAAATCAGTAACATAGAATAAGCAATTGTTAATACATCTTTTCGGGTCACAGTTCATAAGTGACTTATCAACGAAGTCCATTGTTAAAGGTTAATTACAATTAAGAGTCTTGTATCCGTTGACTGCTTTCCAAAGTCATCATCGAGAGTTTTATTCTTCGTGGTCATTCCGCTAACACCACGAATTCTAACTACGCTGTTGTCCTTTTCGGTCGATGACATTTAACGTTGTTCATTATACTCGTATCGAGTGCACAACAAGCTAATGACTAATTAACGTAAAGCAGAATGCAATCATAAAATTATATTTCATATATATACGGCTATCTGGTTACAGGAGATGCTGACCACGCTGACGCCATTGGTCAGAGGAGGGCACGCTGCCTCTGATCAGCTTACTATCGTGCGCACAGAAGCTTCAATGCCAACCATTTGTGGTTCTTATTCCACCTTTTTTGTGGCATTGCCACACCCTGTTACTGTTGATGCCGACTGAAAACAATTTGACTTCGAAGTCGCTGATAGACCCATAAGTGGTAATTTGATACGCCAGCCATTGTCCTCTCAGCCTCTTCATAATGACTCTGTTTTGGCGCATGCTTTACCCATACGTTGACTTCGCCAGTCAACAACATCAAAGTCTTTGTTGGCAACACCAGTCAGACAAGTTACAGAAATGCACAAAGTCGGAAGTACGGCGTCTAGGCCTAACAACGTTCCGGATTCCTCGAACAGTCGGGTTCACGTGTTACCGGAAGTTGGAGTGATGTCACTTCAAAGATGGCGGCGCCTTTGCTCGATCAAAACACAGTCACTTGTTTATATCAGGCATTTGAATCGATGCCATCGTGAGCTCAATTAGACGGCACTGATGCATAGGGATGAAAAGAAAGAAATGATGATGACTGTCGGCCCACAAAACGTATCTAATTAGATCATGCAAAATCAGAAAACGAGCACGATAACTCGGACGTAGAAATAGAAGACGAAGTAACACATTTGGTTTAGACATCGTCAGAGTAAGACTTCAGGTAGTGTAAATAAGTCGCTGTTAGACATGATAAATAAAGCATGTACATTAATAGCTGATTCAGATTTTGTTAAAGACATGAGAGGAAAATATAAACGACCAAGTAATGTTCCTTTTTTGTTGTGCCGACAGTCAACAGTTTGATTTATAAGGAGATGTACCTCTGTACATACGTGTCTAAGGGACACAGAGAGGCAAAAATATAGGGAAGCACTTTCTTCATAATATTATCACCCATAAGAATACACATGGAGTAACACCACGCAAGCATGGGAACCTAGGAAAGAAACCTAGTCATTCGCTACAATATGATGACATTAAGTTAGTTGTACAGTTCATCTCTAGTTATGCAGATGACTTTGGGTTACCACAACCAGCTGCCCCAAGAGGAAGAGATGACACTCCTCCCATATACATTCCATCCGATACAACGAAGAACTCGGCGTCGTCCTCCTCACTCACATGTAATGTAGTCTCCTGTGAATACTTTCATCACATTCTCCTTGTCAAAATCTCCCAACTTGTCATCTCCTACACTCTTTAATGTTTTCTTCAGCCTGGCTGCTCTCTAAAAATGATATTAAAATGTTAAGTTATAATATTCATTTATTTGATAATCAATTTAAGTATATTTTTGATGTAACACTGAATTATTGGGAAAGGTAACAAGATGCCACTATGTCATTCCATGTCATTATCTTTGATGTTTTAGCAATAAGAAACTTTTTAAGACTTACAGATGTAAGACTATTCATTCAAGGTTACTGGGTCGCTCAGTAAAGTAAATTTGCACCTTATTAAAATTGACCCTAGATGTCAAGGCATGTTTGGGTTTGATTGGATTACAATTTTGAAATTTAAAAGAGACTGCGATAACTGATGAACAATAATGATGAAAGTAATATAATAACTGTAATACTATAAGCAATATTCATTAGTGACAAAAAAGTCAAGAATAATGACCTTCTTTTTTTTTAAAAAGACTGAGGAGGCTGCTAGTGTTAGGCTGCAAGAAAGGTTAGACCCTCGAAAATCTTTTTTTGGAGGAAGAACAAATGCTGTTAAAATGTACTACCAGGTCAAGGAAGGTGAAAAAATCCACTATCTTGATTTTTGTTCTCTTTACCCCTCGGTCAACAAGTATGGCAGATATCCCGTAAAAGAACCAAAAATCATTACAAGCAATTTTACGGAAATTACAGACTATTTTGGGTTGGCCAAAGTCAAAATTTTACCTCCTAGACAATTGTATCACCCCGTGTTGCCTCAAAAAATAAACGGAAAGTTAACTTTTGCTCTGTGTCGTACCTGCTCGGAGCAACAACAACAAAATCCATTTAAGTGCAGAGACGAAGACCGAGCGATTACAGGAGTATTTTGTACACCAGAAATTGAAAAAGCCATAGAATGCGGTTACCAAGTTCTACAGATATACGAGGTCTATCATTGGGATGAAACTTCACAGTACAATGCAGAGACTAAAAGCAATGGTCTGTTTGGCGAATATATCAACCTATTTTTAAAGATCAAACAAGAAGCCAGTGGCTGGCCTGAGCGGGTGCATACCGAAGAAGACGCAGTGAAGTACATGGAAGAATACGCTCTTCGAGAAGGTATTCAACTCGAACGAGAGAACATTACCAAAAACCCTGCTCTGAGATCGATTGCTTAACTATTGCTAAATTCGTTTTGGGGAAAGTTTGGCCAACGACTCAACATGCAGCAGACGACATTTTTTCACAAAAGAGATGGTGACAAATTTTTTCAGCTATTATCGGATCCTTCCAAAGAAGTCGAGAATTTTCACATTGTCAGTAATGAAATTATTCAAGTTTCGTGGCAGCAAAAAGAAAATTTTACTAAAGAAGATTACCAAACAAACGTATTTATTGCTACTTTTACAACTTACTGGGCGCGCCTTAAACTGTATGAAGTGTTACAGATGTTGGATAGAAGAGTCTTATATTTCGATACGGATTCAGTCATTTTCGTCAGCAGACCTGGAGATCAGGAACCAAAAGTCGGGTCATTTCTTGGTCAACTTACCAGTGAGTTACAACCCAAAAAATACATTACAGAATTTGTTTCGGGAGGATCTAAAAATTACGCCTACCGGACTTCACAAGGAAAAGAAGTATGCAAAATCAAAGGATTTACCCTAAACTATGTCAACAGTTTAAAGCTTAATTTTGCTTCCATGCTGGATTTGGTGCTCGGACCGGATCAGGGCCAACATTCCGATTCAACAGATTCATGTACAACGATTGTTAACCCACACATAATTATGCGACATAAGCAATAGTGAAGTAATGTACTTCCTACTATTTTTAGTGAACGAAGCGTTTGATATGGCGCTCTCCGCCATTATCATAGCGGCGATTGTCGCTATAGGGATTGTGCTGCGGTATCTCCTCGCGACTTCATTTTGAAGAGAGAGAGGAGGACTGCGCCCCCAACTCGACTTCGCCCATCCGACAGAGCCCACACCTTTCAGGAGCTAACTTTCAAGAAGGAGCCTGTGACCCAACCCTCTACCAGAAGGTTGCTCTCCATGCCCATGCTGACCCCGCAGAGGGGCTTCTCTGCAAGAGAAGATTTAATTGTCGTTTAAAAGTACAAATTAAAATCCATCGATAACAAAACTTTAAAACTTGCGTAGTGTTTTTTAGCTCACCTGAGCTGAAAGCTCAAGTGAGCTATTCTGATCACATTTTGTCTGTCGTCCGTCTGTCCGTCCGTAAACTTTTCACATTTTCAACATCTTCTCAAGAACCACTAGGCCAATTTCAACCAAACTTGGCACAAATCATCCTTAGGCAAAGGGGATTCAAAGTTGTGAAAATTAAGGGCCACACCCGTTTTCAAGGGGAGATAATTAGAAATTCATGAACAATTTCCAGAATTTTTCAAAAATCTTCTTCTCAAGAACCAGAAAGCCATGAAAGCTGAAACTTGTGTGGAAGCATCCTCAGGTAGTGTAGATTCAAAGTTGTGAAATTCATGACCCCCGGGGTAGGGTGGGGCCACAATGGGGGGTCGAAGTTTTACATAGGAATATATAGAGTAAATCTTTAAAAATCTTCTGCTCAGAAACTAAACAGCCAGGAAAGCTGACACTTGTGTGGAAGCATCCTCAGGTAGTGTAGATTCAAAGTTGTGAAAATCATGATCCCTGGGGGTAGGGTGGGGCACAATTGGGGGTCGAAGTTTTACATTGAATATATAGAGTAAATCTTTAAAAATCTTCTTCTCAGAAACTAATCAGCCAGGAAAGCTGAAACTTGTGTGGAAGCATCCTCAGGTAGTGTAGATTCAAAGTTGTGAAAATCATGATCCCTGGGGGTAGGGTGAGGCCACATTGGGGGGGGGGGGGTGTTAAAATTTTACATAGAAATAAATAGAGTAAATCTTTAAAAATCTTTTTCTCAGGAACTAATCAGCCAAGAAAGGTGACACTTTTGTGGAAGCATCCTCAGGCAGTGTAGATTCAAAGTTGTGAAAATCATGATCCCTGGGGGTAGGGTGGGGCACAATGGGGGGTCGAAGTTTTACATAGGAATATAAAAAGTAAATCTTTAAAAATCTTCTCAGAAACTAAACAGCCAGGAAAGCTGAAACTTGTGTGGAAGCATCCTCAGGTAGTGTAGATTCAAAGTTGTGAAAATCATGATCCCTGGTGGTAGGTGGAGGCCACATGGGAGGGGAGGGTGTTAAAGTTTTACATAGGAATTATATAGTGAATCTTTAAAAATCTTCTTCTCAGAAATTATTAGCAAGATGATTCTTTATAATTGTTAAAACTTTGGCTCCAGGACAATTCTTCGGCCTCACAAGAAGGTTCAGAGTTTGATGTAGCTAAATACCCCACATATAAACAATTGTAAAGGATCTTTTTGAGAACTGCAATACTCAACATGTGATATGACTATAAAATTAAAGCAGGCAGCTATTTTTTCATTAGAATCTTTTTGTATTACTGTATTGAGTTATTGCCCTTGATTTATTGATTCTTGATTATTTTAATTAATGCATCCACTGTTAACCAATTATTGTGATGATTATTTTTATACAATAATAAATATTAAATATTCAATGTATATAAGTTGTTCTGCATAAGAAGTTTGGGGTTAGGCCGGATTAGTGTGTTTATTTTTGATTTCCAATTTTTAGATACTATGAATTATTTTAGGCCGGCAAATATATAGGGACAGTGTCTATTGCATAAAGCGACTGTTTGGGGTTAAACTTGAACAGGTATGGAAAGATTGAGTGTATGAACATCCCTGCTCTATCTAATCTACGTGTTTTCTAACCTTCGATACAAAGTGTGCGGTCATTCCTGCCTTGTATTGCATTAAGACAAGTGTGCAGTCATACCTGCTTGTATTGGTGGTGGTTGCGGCGGAGCACTAATGTATGGTCATCCCTGCTGGTGTTCAGGCCTCTCTAGCGCATGTGTGCGGCACTCCCTGCTTGCGTTAGGTTGAGCTGTTGGCGCAAGTGTGCGGTCATCCCTGCTTGCGTAAACGTTGGTACCTGTTGAGTTGCGTAGGTGTGCGGTCATCCCTGCCTGCGTAATGTTGAGTCCCTATATATGTGCAGGAGCGGTGATTAAAGTCTGCTCTTGTAAATATTGGCAGCAATCAGGGCTATCCGAGTTCCAAGGGGGAAAAAGGGATTTTATTAATACAGGATCTACATATATTATTGTACATTGTCCAGATTGTTTGTATTATGACTCCATTAAGCTGACTTTATCATACCTATTGTTCCTCAGGTGAGCGATGTGGCCCATGGGCCTCTTGTTTACTGTTGTTATCAGATGAGACGAAAGAAATATCTGCCTTTTTTTTTTTGGCTGTAACTATAAATAATTTTTTTCAGATGTAACTATAAATAATTTTTTCAGATAACGGGTTGTGGAAACCAAATAAAGAAAGTGAATATTTCTTTCTAAGTCTCGACAATGTATATAAGTTTCAGACAAAAAGGTTTGAACAAAAAAAAAACCATATCGATAATTTGATCTGCTGAAAAATAAAAACGATGATTGAGATCACCAAGAATTGTGTATGAAATTGGTCAAGAGTAATGTAAGTATTATTGCAATTTGGTATTAGTATTTATTTCTTATCTGTCAAACATTCGTCTGAACGATGGAAAGGACATTATATTGAGCAAATTAGAAATGGAAAAAATGGTTAATAAAATTAATCTACAAACGATTTTCTAAAGAAACACATTTTTGATAATTTGTTTAACAATTTAAAAATAATGCTAAAATCGGAGGCAATAGTCGATATTTTTGAATGGTATTACATATTAAATACCCCACTTAAATTAAATTCCAATCATTTGAGATGTTTTTTGATCGTCAAAGGCAAATAACCATTGGAAACAATTTCAGATTTTCTGTTATAAGTTCCAAGATTTTTTTTATTCCTTTGTAGTATGAACTTGAATTACTTCGACTCCGCATGACGTCTTTTGAATTGTTTTTTTTTTAATCTCTGTTAACTTTTGGACGAGATGTTTCAGTGTGGATTTTGCCATTTAATATTTGCTTCGTATGACAGTATGACGGGTCATGAGAAAGTACACGAAAACAATGCGGGGTATGTTAATTTTTTATCATTTTTTGTGTGTCTGCGATTACGTTTGTGTGCAATCTAGGGTTAACGCATACCGCATACTCTACAATGCAAGAAGGATAACTCTGTAAAGTCAAACACACACACACTCTCTCTCTCTCATTCTCTCTCCTTTTTTAACTCTATAAACTCACTCAATACTCTACAATGCAAGAAGGGTATCTCTGTAAAGACAAACTCACACATGAACTCTCTCTCGCTCTTTTTTTTTTTGGTTAAATCAAGTACTACTTTTTTGGTAAAATATAGTAGATATCTATAAAGTATTACTTTTTAACGATATTTCAGTTAAAAAAGAAAAATTTTATTATGGTGTAATTACTAACGCAACAGGTGATCTTATTTCGCGAATCAAACTATTGAAATGATATGTCACCCTAAAATTAGTTTTAATTTTGATCATTATTAGTTTTAATTTTGATCAATTCATTTAAATATCGAATAGTAATTTACACAAAAAAAGATTTTAATTAATAAGTAGTAGTTACCCCATATAATATTGTTGGTTATGTTCAGATACCCGATGGGCGTGGTCATAATGACACGAGGGAGCGTAGCTCCCGAGTGTCGTTATGACCACGCCCATCGGGTATCTGCACATAATCAACAATATTATATGGGGTAAGTTACTTGTACCATAGTTTACGATTATTCAGTATATCTTATTATCATAGTAATATCGGGAGTGCACTTGCCTCTAAACTATACGGTGCCAATGCGTTGGTCTTTATATATGTACATCGTACTTCGTGAATTTCCAAAATGACTTCCTAACCCCGACAAAGATTAATCATTCTTCATTTTATTTTAAATTCATAGCCCTAATAAATAGATTGACTTCTCGTTGTTTTATTTTTATTTCATGTTTGTTCATTTTCCGACTTATAGTATCGATATTTGCTTTAAAGAATTAAACGTATTAACACAATCTTATATTTACGAACCCTAAATTGTGTAATGCTTCAGTTTAAACAATTGAAATTAAATTTAAATTGAAGAAGGTAATTAGTTTTTTTTTTAAAAATCTTATTTGATACTCTGTATCAATGTATGTTTTTTAAAAGTGGCTGAAAAAACATGTACATATATATTTTGAACAAAATCAACTAATAAGCAATATAAAAAAATATTATTTGAGAAATGCATGTCGCGAAACCGTGAATGGAAAATGTCAAATTCGATTGGCTATCGCTATTCACTCTGTCTACAAAACAAGTCTTCTATTCAAACGCTTTCCTATCACGTGACTGACTTTCTATGAAACCTTTAAACAGGATACCCCTATTTCATTTAACACACGTTTCTCTACTTGTCCACATACATGGAGAGGAATATTAAAATAGAGTCTTTCTGACAAAGCCATTGCCGATATTGTT
Source organism: Magallana gigas (assembly GCF_902806645.1). Classification (NCBI taxonomy): domain Eukaryota; kingdom Metazoa; phylum Mollusca; class Bivalvia; order Ostreida; family Ostreidae; genus Magallana; species Magallana gigas. Next base: position 57,626,334 of record NC_047560.1, read on the forward strand.
TTGACTCGAGCTAAAAATGAGATTTATACGACGAACTAAGTTTGTCGAGTCATTTATCCGTGTTGAGTTTTGGCAATTTTGATCTGGAGGAAGCTCTTACTGTGGAGTATTATGGACGCGCTAAAAACAACTTTGTTGATGTTGTTTTTACTCGAGATAGTGGGCGGAGTTAAAAAAAAAAGTGTGGGGTATGTACAAATAACCCACACTTTTAACAATAGAAAACTCACCAAGCTATGGTACAATTGGTATATATCTATAGCGGTAAATTTTATTGGTTATTTTTTTTTATTTAGTTCGAAAGTTCGTGAGCACAACTTGCATCAACAAATTGAAGATATGAGTTGGAGCGAATTACTGGCAAGTGATGAAAATTCAAATCCGAGAGCTAAAAGTCCTTTGAGTCAAGGAAACAGCGATTCAACGATGGATTTTGACGACATGGCAGAATCATCATTTCACAGAGATTGTTCTCTACTAGTGGACGACGGTGCAGGCAATTCGATGGAGTTCCCTGACATCGCCGATTCAAGTTTTCGCGAAATAGAAAATATATCCTTGGACGACGATTTGGAACTCGCCGATGAGCTCATCAGAAATCAAATTGGCGCGGGTCAAGATGACTGCAACATAAAGTTAGTCAATGATAGAACCCTAAAAGACATGAAGACCGTGGACGTCAATTACCAGCTTACGTTCAACAACAACGCAAAAAAAAGAAACTGTACGAAGTCAAAGATATTCTTCGGGTCGACTTTGAAAAAATGATTGAACACGTCAAGAAAAACCGTTGAACCGGCGATATCATGAGGGCCGCCATTCAAAACGAAAAACTCGACTTACCCATCTACGATCCATGTGTGATCCTTCTGTTGTTATTCTTTAGACTTTTGAAATCATAAGTCAGTTGGAGTTTTATGATATTTATTAAGCACTGTAATCGTATAGTGGTATAAAAGCAATATATAATCAATCTGCTATCAGTCTAAAATCCATCTACTAATTATTAATCAAATCATAAGTATATAAATCAGTAAAATAAAATAAGCAATTGTTAGTACATCCTTTCGGGTCACAGTTCATTAGTGACTTATAACGAAGTCCATTGTTAAAGGTTAATTACAATTAAGAGTCTTGCATCCGTTTACCGCTTTCCAAAGTCCAATCATCATCGAGAGTTTTATTCTTCCTGGTCATTCCGCTAACACCACGAGTTCTAACTACGCAGTTGTCCCTTTCGGTCAATGACCTTTAACATTGTTCACTATACACTTATTTCGTATCGAGTGCACAACAAGCTAATGACTAATTAACGTAAAGCAGAATACAATCATAAAATTATATTTCATATATATATACGGCTATCTGGTTACACATGCCGCCTTATGGAAGAGATGAACGCCGAAGCCATGATGGAATGTCTTATTAATGTTCTTAATAGTAACGAGGACATTCCGTTCGACTCCACCTGTCGCATTGACATCGGAGCCATCAAGTATCCGCGCGGTGGTAAAGGTCGAAAAATAACCAACATCGAAGCAGATATAATTTAAAAAAACATCCATTGTGCAGATAAAAAATGCCGAAAACCTCTGTCTGTTATGAGCTGCTCTTATATTTGTTCAAATATATTTCTAGATTGCTGGTACTCTGTCCAAAAGTTCAGTGGAAGGTGGAGTGGACACTTTAGTGTGTGTCATTGCAACCCCAGTGCAGACATCAGACCCCAATGAAACATCTTCGAGTTGATGGACAAAGGTGAAAAGAAAATTATTGAATTAAATGCAATATAATATTGACTTTCATGTAGAACTGTGATATTAAGAATGGTGTTATATCTTTATTAGAATGATAATTAAGCATTAAATCACCATTTTAAAAAAATATATGGTCTCATAACTGCAACAGTGTATTCATACAAATTAAATAACTTGCATTTGCATGTTATGAAAATTTGTTTTAACACACCTTTGCAGTTATGAGACAACATCTTTAAAAATGGCAATGTAATGCATATATATATTCACATATTTTAAATTTCCAATATTTTCTGTAATGTCAGCAAACTCTTAAAAATCCTGGTTCATGCTTTAAAGGTGTAGGTTCAAATACATGGAATAGCTATATATGTGAATTTTGATTTTTACTCAATGTTATGTTGCACTTTACGGCATTCAACAATTGTGACATCATAGTAGTTTAACCTTTGACTCTTTTTGTGTGTTATTTTCTCATGAAAGCCATATTTTTCAACTGTCACAGATCTTAAATACAAAAAAAATTCTGAAATGTGCATATTATATAATTTAGTCACTAACATGTTATTTATTTTAATCATCACGGCTATTCATGTTTATTATATAAATACAGTAATGACTATATTTATTATTATTATTTAGACAATGTTTCCATATCAGTTTTTAGTGCTGATGCTGATTCTAAGTTCTCTCAGAACTTGCCAGGTATATTTTTGAATTCAGTTATTTGTTGCTTTGGCTTGTTTTTTGTTGTTGTAGGTTTTTTAGAAGTTAGCTATAATTAAAGTAGTTGTATAACTGCTATTTCTCAGATTTCAATTTTAATAAAAAGTTTGCACATCAGAATTATATTATTGGTATTTTCCCAATGTTCATTTTCTGAGGCAAAAAAATTCGCGATTTCTAACGAAAAAACCCTAAGTAATCATTTTTAACAAGTATAGGTGTTAAGTTTGTTAACTCTATGTTAACTCTTGTAAATTATCTGCATCAATTATAATAATTAAAATTTCAGAAATTTAAATCTTAGAACTAAGAAAACTTTGTGATCCCAGAACTAGCTACAATTGTTTTGCATACCAATTGCTATCATAAAATAATCATTATATATTTATATATTTTTTTTTCAGAGAGCAAATCAATGATGGAAGGAGCATCTGCATCCACTCAGTCATTCACTTCATCAGGTATTCAGATATATTTTATTGATAAATACTTATTTTTTTTTTTTTTTTTTGAAGAAGGTACCTTATATGCAACCGTCACTTTACTTCCCTCCTGAATATATACCCAGTGCTCACATAGGAATGCATTCATGTAGTCATTTTTTTTAATTAAAATTCTAAGAGGACATCTTTTTTATGATTACAGAATCAAGCTCCTCAACAACCCCAAAGCCTGTCAAGAGGAAAAAACACCAAAGCAGTGGTTGTAAGTTTCACTTTTGTGTATATTTTTTTTTTGTTTAGATGTTGAAAAATCACTTCAAAGAAGATCAACAGAGGCATTGGAGTCACTTGTTGTTAAATTTTTAGGACATTTAATTTCCCATGTCACCATTTTCAGTTTCTCCAGTTATTAAGTTCTCATAAGGGCCCTATAGTGATCAGTCAGTCTGTCCATCCGTCTTTCCGTCTGTCTCACAATTATAGATCGCTGTCCGGAGCATATCTTTTCTCCCCTTGGCCAAACCTGGCTCATAGCCTCATACTTCCCCCACAGAGTTCCTTTCGGTAAAGGGTGGGCAGTGATTTGAACTATACTGAGGAATTCCTTTGTTGTTTAAATTAATATAGTTACACTGTATAAAAAAGTTTGTACAAAGATCTCTATATTTGTTCAAAAACCATAAGTCGACCTAACTTGGTAGTAATTTGGTCTATTTATTTTGGCATTTCATATTGTTAGATTTAGATGCCCCCCCCCCCCCCCCCCCAACCAACTGAATAGTATAATATGTTCATTTGCATAACTCTTCATGTTGATAAACAGATAATGGATTTTTTAAAATTAAATTAAATTGAATGCTGCTGATATAGACATTTCTATCATCATGCAAACTCTGTTGCTCTACACATACCAATTCTCATGATTGTTGAAGGTTTTAATTATATAATCCCAATCTTAATTCACATTTCATTGCTTTTTCAATGAGAGAGGTGAGAAGAGAGAGAGAAGAAAGAGAGAGAGCGGGTGTGTTTTCTTTACATGATTATCAAACATGTACCATATGTATTACTAATAAGTATAGTGTTGTTTGTAGAAATATGGTGTAATGTGTAAAAAAAAATGGAATGATAAACGTTATTATACTCAATATGATTATTCTACATAATGCGACATTTGATTGGTTCTAGACAATCACTTGCCAGGGCAATAATTAAAACTTCATATTTCCCTGTCATCGTCATAGTTTTCATATCATATTCTACCCCCTTCAATTTTCATTCTATACTTATGAAAAATTTTGATGATGAGCATTAATTAGATGTAGTTAAATGATTTAATCTATTGAAAAATGTTTTCATTCCTTTATATATCAGAAACTTGACAGAAAGAAATTGGTAAACATTAACCCTAATAATTCCTTACTAGAATTGAAAAACTATTGTAATCTTAAGGAAGGAGTCTTTTTATTATCAAACATACTTCTTATAATAAGAAATGCATGAAATTTTGACAGAGTCAAATGGATCATATTACTTAATGATTCTATCAGTTTAATTAAATTTGACCTTTTTGTTTTCGGATAAAGGTCAGGTCAAGGTCACTACCTTTTTCCTCAACGTAAAGAGTGATAAAAATAAGTGTAGCTCTTTATAGTTCTGTAGACATTTGTTTAAGATTTGAAGATTCAAATCTTCAATGAAATCATAGACCATGAGAGTGTCTATCAGCTTATACTACTAAATTGGAATAAATATTTATACTAAAATTGATATTGCTTAGCCCGCATTTCCTCTAATTTTCTTAAATTTTGAAGAAATTTTGATTATTTTTTTATGCTTCCAATAATAAAATATTTCTCATTTTTATGTATTATGAAGACTTTATATAAAGATATAAATTGACAGAAAAGCTAATATATTGACCGTTTCATAAGAGAGAAAAACTGATTTTAGTGATTTTTTCACAAAAATCAATGTATAGAATGGGCGCTTTAAAAAGCTTTTAAAAATGTTATTTGATGAGCAAATCATATTTTAAAAACATATTCTGAAACCCAAGTATCACATTATTAGTTCACATTAGTAAAAAAAATCCAACATTATTTTTATTGTTTTTAAAATGCTAAAACAGACTCATTATATATATATAATCTGCTGCAATTCTGAATTGCGCAACATGTGATATTTTCCTACGCCAATATTACGCCAAAAATATAGTCCTTGTTACATTCTAAACATTGATTACATTTTTCAATTCCAAGTTGTATGATAGTAAAAAAGAAAGAAAAATATACTATTTTAATTTCCTTTCATCTTGATTTAATGAACAATTAATCAAATTTACGTTTGACAAGTCGAAAACCAGAAAAGACTCCTTCCTTAATTATCACCTATCGTTCGGTATAATAAACAATTTATTGTATGATTGTGAGGGAAATATGAAGATTTATTCCCCCATGGAAAATCATATTTCACAAAGGCGTTGCCCTCGGGGAATATGTTTTCCATGGGGGAATATAAATCTTCATATTTTCCTCACAATCATGCAATAAATGTATATTTCACAGTAATGTTGCATGCATTTGTATGAATACTGGTAAAATTATCCTTTCAGTGTCTATTATTACAATGAATATGGAAGCAATATCACGAAGTTTGTATCAGTAATTACAATTCATATAATACAATTACAGTTCAAATCATGTCCCTTAAGAAAGGCGATTAAAAGTTTAAAACCTCTGAACAACTCTTTGCCGCACAGCAATCCCATCATTATCAACGTCTTCGTAAACAATATGGTTTTGATAAAGCTGCACTGGTCCATTTCCAGCATTCATAGGGATCCTTGCATCTATGGCCTTGTTATGGAGTCTCAAACAATACTCGATAATCTTAATACATTTCTCTGGTGCAAACTGCAAGCTACCTCCTGTTTTGTGGATACATCTGAACATGAAATAGTTATAGATAAACGTATATCTTATTTTCATTCCCTCAGCTTTAGAAAAATATTAAAGTGAAAAATAAAGTGATTCAAAGTGTATGGTATGTATGATATATGAAATTTAAAAGATGTGTTGTGTATTATATACCCATTTTTTTTTTAATTTAGATTGTCTCTCTTAATTATAATGTAAAAAGTGCTGAAACTATATAAAGTTTCTTTTTACCATTTTCAATAGTTTTTGTCATAAAGGTTTTAAAACGTATTAAGAGAACATTTTAATTAAGGTCTTCCGTTTCCAACGGAAGACCTTATTGTTATTGCTCTGTTTCTTTTTCCCTATTATTAAGGTCTTCCGTTTCCAACGGAAGACCTTCTTGTTATTCTTCGGTTTCTTTTTCCCTATTATTAAGGTCTTCCGTTTCCAACGGAAGACCTTATTGTTATTGCTTTGTTTCTTTTTCCCTTTTATTATTTTTTTTTTTCTTACGCTTTTTTGTACAAGCGATTTTTTGAAAACGACTTGACCGATTTTCGTGAAAATTTCAGATCTTGTAGATATTGATAAAAAGCTTATATATAATTTTTTATTTTAATGACGTCATTTCCGTTCGGGAGATATTGACGTTTTAGTGATTTTTAGAGGGTCATTTTGTCCTGCTATCTCCTCCTAAACGAAAAAAGATATTGAATTTAAATTTTCAGGGATTGTAGACAAAAGATTGTAGATGTGTTTAAAGGCATTTATGGTTGTCTGGCTTCAAAGGCGTCGAAGCTCGCCTGGACCCGAAAATCGAGTTTGAAAAAACGACGTAATTTTTAATGGTTTTCGTTCTTTATCTCCTTTCCTGAAAATATTTTACCATAACATATAGAGCAAATAAAATGTATATTTACAAGATCTTTCATTTGATAACAAGAAAAAGGGACTGGTCCCTCAAATTAGGGGCCAAAAGGGCTCTAAAGTCTTTCTTCCATAGCACTTTACTGAAAAATATTTTGTAATATGTTTAAGAAGCAAAAATGTTCATCTTTTACTAATAAAACTATACATTATCAAATTTTTATTATGCGTTACGTAATTAGGGGTTTTAAGGGGCCAAAAGTCCAAAAATTCGATCGAATATATCTCAAAAAGGACAAATATTTTGAAAAGCAATATAGAATAAAAGATGCTTAGAATGATGTTTTAAACAATATTCAATCATACAAGTTTCGTTATCTGGCCCCAATAAGGAGATTAGGGGTCGGCCCCTAAAACGTCATATCCCAGATAGCTCAAAAACGGCAAAGAATTTCAAAACACTTGTTGAACAAAATATGTTTAATATCAAAAGAACGTTCGTATGATGCCAGGAAAAAGGGGCTGGTCCTTCAATTTAGGGGCTAAAGGGGCTCTAAAGTCTTTCTTCCATAACACTTTACTGAGAAATGTTTTGTAATATGTTTAAGAAGCAAAAATGTTCATCTTTCACTAATAAAGCTATACATTATAAAAATTTTATTATGCGTTACGTAATTAGGGGTTTTAAGGGGCCAAAAGTCCAAAACTTCGATCGAATATATCTCAAAAAGGACAAATATTTTGAAAAGCAATATAGAATAAAAGATGCTTAGAGTGATGTTTTAAACAATATTCAATCATAAAAGAATAGTTATCTGGCCCCAATAAGGAGATTAGGGGTCGGCCCCTAAAACATCATATCCCAGATAGCTCAAAAACGGCAAAGAATTTCAAAACACTTCTTGAACAAAATATGTTTAATATCAAAAGAACTTTCGTATGATGCCAAGAAAAAGGGGCTGGCCCTTCAATTTAGTGACCAAAAGGGCTCTAAAGTCTTTCTTCTACAGCACTTTACTGAAAAATATTTTGTTATATGTTTAGGAAGCAATAATGTTCATCTCACATTTATTTAACAATATATTATAATTATTTTATCATGTGTTCCGTATTAAGGGGTTTTTAATTGGTTTTAAGGGGCCAGAAGTACAAAACGTTGATAACATACCTCAAACAGAACAAATATTTTAAAAAGCATCATTTTGAAAATCAATATAAAATAAAATGCTGAGAATGGTGTTCCTAACAAAATTCAACCATCAATTTTTTTTTGGTTGCCCCGATAAGGAGATAAAGGGTCAAATATCAAAGTCAAGGTCATATAACCTTCAAAAAATCGCACGGAAGACCTCCTCGTTGCTCGCAACGAGATCAGATTTTTCTAATTTTTATATGGGTATTTTGTCTTCTGTTGTTCTCCTAAATTATAAGAGATATTAAGCTCAAATTTCTACGGTAGGTAAAGGAAAGATTGAAGTTTTGCATGATTGTTGTTTTGTATGTTTAGCACTACTGGCGCCAAAGCTCCCTACGGCTCGAAAATTGACATTAAAGAAGCGTCGTGAATTTTTGTGCTTTTCTCTCTTTATCTCTTTTCTGGAAAATATTTTATTAAAATATGTAATGTAAAAAAAGTTTATATCTACAAGACCTTTCTGCTGATATCAAGAAAAAGGGGCTGGCCCCTCCAATAAGGGACTTAGAGGGCTCTAAAGTCTTTTAACCATAACTCTTTACCGAGGGATATTTTGTAATAAATTATAGAAGCAAATATGTTTATTATACAGTTATGAAGCCAAGCAGTATAAGGATTTTCTCATATGTTACGTAATTAGGGGTTTTTAGGGGCCAAAAGTCCAAAATTTCGATCACCCATATCTCACAAAGGAAAAATATTTTGAAATGCAGTACAGAAGAAAAGTTGTTCAAAATTATGTTCCTAACAAAATGCAACCGTCAAAATTTCTTTAAACGGCCCCCTCAAAGGAGATAAGGGACCGGCCCCTAAAACCTTCTTTCTCATATATCTCCAAAACGGTAACGAATTTCTAAACACTTGTTGAACAAAATTTGTGTAGAATTAAATGACCTTTTATTTGATATCAAGAAAAAGGGGCTGGCCCCTAATAAAAGGGGACCAAAGGGCTCTAAAGTCTTTAATCTGTAGCCCTTTACTGAGAAATATTTTGTAAAATATTATAGAAGCAAATGTGTTTATCTTATAGTTCTGTATTCAAGCAATGTAATGATTTTATCATGTGTTACGTAATTAAGGGTTTTTAGGGGCCAAAACTCAAAAAATTTGATCACCCTTATCTCAGAAAGGAAAAATATTTTGTGACGCAGTATAAAAAAAAAGTTGTTCAAATTGATTTTCTCAACAAATTGCAACCGTCAGAATTACGTTGAACGGCCCCTAAAAGGAGATAAGGGACCGGCCCCTAAAACCTTCTTTCTCATCTATCTCCAAAACAGTAACGAATTACTAAACATGTGTTGAACAAAATTTGTTTAGAATTTAATGACCTTTCATTCCATGTCAAGAAAAAGGGGCTGGCCCCTAATAAAAGGGGACCAAAGGGCTCTAAAGTCTTTAATCTGTAGCCCTTTACTGAGAAATATTTTGTAAAATATTATAGAAGCAAATGTGTTTATCTTATAGTTATATATTCAAGCAATGTAATGATTTTATCATGTGTTACGTAATTAAGGGTTTTTAGGGGCCAAAAATTTTCTAAACACTTGCTGACAAAATGTGTTCAGAATTAAATGTCCTTTCATTTGAATCCAAGAAAAAAGGACTTGCCCCTTAAATTAGGGGATCAAAGAGCTCTAAAATCTTTTATATATAGCCCTATAATGAGAGCCATTTTGTTAAAGGTTATTAAAGCTAGATTAGGTTAAAAAAGCAAGAGAACTTATACAAAAACAATACAATAAAGCATAAGTACTTCACTCCTTTTCCATAACACGTTTGCTGTCGAAAATCAAACTCGATGATGTCATATTTCATTCGAAAAATCGAACGGAAGACCTCCTCGTTGCTCGCAACGAGATCGTGTCTAGTTATTATTATTTTTTTTCTTCCTTTTTTGTGCACGCGATTTCTCAGAAACGGCTCGGCCGATCTTAATCAAATTTTACGATGTGATAGATATTGGTCTGAACTTGATTTGAAATTTTTTGTATTGATGACGTCACATCCATTTTTGAGATATTGACATTTTTCTAATTTTTATATGGGTATTTTGTCTTCTGTTGTTCTCCTAAACTATAAGAGATATTAAGCTCAAATTTCTACGGTTGGTAAACGAAAGATTGAAGTTTTGCATGATTGTTGTTTTGTATGTTTAGCAGTACTGGCGCCAAAGCTCGCTATGGCTCGAAAATTGACATTAAAAAAGCGTCGTGAATTTTTGTGCTTTTCTCTCTTTATCTCTTTTCTGGAAAATATTTTGTTAAAACATGTAATGTAAAAAAAGATTATATTTACAAGACCTTTCTGCTGATATCAGGAAAAAGGGGCTGGCCCCTCAAATAAGGGACCTACAGGGCTCTAAAGTCTTTTACCCATAACTCTTTACCGAGGGATATTTTGTAATAAATTATAGAAGCAAATATGTTTATCTTACAGATATGAAGCCAAGCAGTATAACGATTTTCTCATATGTTACGTAATTAGGGATTTTTAGGGGTCAGAAGTCCAAAACTTTGACCACCTTTATCTCAAAACAGAAAAATATTTTGAAATGCAGTATAAATGAAAAGATGCTCAAAATGATGTACTTAACACCATGCAACCTAAAAAATTTGGTTCAGCGGCCCCAATAAGGAGTTAAAGGACCGGCCCCTAAAACATTATTTCTCAGATATCTCAAGAATGGTAACGAATTTCTGAACACTTGTTGAACAAAATGTCTTTATAATTAAATGACCTTTCATTTGATACCAAGAAAAAGGGGCTGACCCCTAATATTAGGGACCTAGAGGGCTCTAAACTCTTTTTACTATAGTTCTTTACTGAGGGATACTTTGTAATAAATTATAGAAGCAAATATGTTTATCTTACAGTTATTAAGCCAAGCAGTATAACGATTTTCTCATATGTTACGTAATTAGGGATTTTTAGGGGTCAGAAGTCCAAAACTTTGACCACCTATACCTCAAAATGGAAAAATATTTTGAAACGCTGCATAAAAGAAAAGATGCTCAAAATGATGTCCTCAACAACATGCAGCCTAAAAAATTTGGTTCAGCGGCCCCAATAAGGAGATAAGGGACCGGCCCCTAAAATATTCTTTCTGAGATATCTCAAGAATGGTTACGGATTTCTGAACACTTGATGAACAAAATGTCTTTATAATCAAATGACCTTTCATTTGATACCATGAAAAAGGGGCTGGCCCCTAATATTAGGGACCTAGAGGGCTCTAAAGTCGTTTTCCTATAGTTCTTTACCGAGGGGTATTTCGTAATAGATTATAGAAGCAAATATGTTTATCTAACAGTTGTGTAGCCTAACATTATAATGATTTTTCTCATGTGTTACGTAATTAAGGATTTTTAGGGGTCAAAAATCCAAAAATGTGATAACCTATATCTCAAAAAGAAAAAATATTTTGAAAGGCAGTATAAAAGAAAAGATGCTCAAAATAATGTACCTAATAACATGCAACCTTACAATTTTTGTTCAGCGGCCCCAAAAAAAGGAGATAAGGTCCGGCCCCTAAAATATTCTTTCTGAGATATCTCAAAAACGGTGACGGATTTCTAAACACTTGTTGAACAAAACTCTTACACCTGAAACAAAATAGTATCAGGCACTTAAAATGAAGATCCTCTTCTCCTGTTTTAAATCATGTATAGCTGCTAAATAGCAAAATCAAGATCAAACAAAAATCTCAATTTCTAAAATCAGACGGAAGACCTCCTCGTTGCTCGCAACGAGATCGTGTCTAGTTAAGGTCTTCCGTTTCCAACGGAAGACCTTATTGTTATTGCTTTGTTTCTTTTTCCCTTTTATTATTTTTTTTTTCTTACGCTTTTTTGTACAAGCGATTTTTTGAAAACGACTTGACTGATTTTCGTGAAAATTTCAGATCTTGTAGATATTGATAAAAACCTTATATATAATTTTTTATTTTAATGACGTCATTTCCGTTCGGGAGATATTGACGTTTTAGTGATTTTTAGAGGGTCATTTTGTCCTGCTATCTCCTCCTAAACGAAAAAAGATATTGAATTTAAATTTTCAGGGATTGTAGACAAAAGATTGTAGATGTGTTTAAAGGCATTTGTGGTTGTCTGGCTTCAAAGGCGTCGAAGCTCGCCTGGACCCGAAAATCGAGTTTAAAAAAACGACGTAATTTTTAATGGTTTTCGTTCTTTATCTCCTTTCCTGAAAATATTTTACCATAACATATAGAGCAAATAAAATTTATATTTACAGGATGTTCCGTTTGATAACAAGAAAAAGGGGCTGGTCCCTTAAATAAGGGGCCAAAATGGCTCTAAAGTCTTTCTCCCATAGCACTTTACTGAGAAATATTTTGTAATATGTTTAAGAAGCAAACATGTTCATCTTTTACTAATAAAACTATACATTATAGATTTTTTATTATGCATTACGTAATTAGGGGTTTTAAGGGGCCAAAAATCCAAAACTTCGATCGAATATATCTCAAAAAGGACAAATATTTTGAAAAGCAATATAGAATAAAAGATGCTTAGAATGATGTTTTAAACAATATTCAATCATAAAATTTCGTTATCTGCCCCCAATAAGGAGATTAGGGGTCGGCCCCTAAAATGTCCTTTCCCAGATAGCTCTTAAACGGCAAAGAATTTCTAAACACTTATTGAACAAAATATGTTTAATATCAAAAGAACTTTCGTATGATGCCAAGAAAAAGGGGCTGGCCCTTCAATTTAGGGGCCAAAAGGGCTCTAAAGTCTTTCTTCCATAGCACTTTACTGAGAAATGTTTTGTAATTTGTTTAAGAAGCAAAAATGTTCATCTTTCACTAATAAAACTATACATTATAAAATTTTTATTATGCGTTACGTAATTAGGGGTTTTAAGGGGCCAAAAGTCCAAAATTTTGATCGAATATATCTCAAAAAGGACAAATATTTTAAAAAGCAATATAGAATAAAAGATGCTTAGAATGATGTTTTAAACAATATTCAATTATAAAAGTTTCGTTATCTGGCCCCAATAAGGAGATTAGGGGTCGGCCCCTTAAATATCATATCCCAGATAGCTCAAAAACGGCAAAGAATTTCTAAACACTTGTTGTACAAAATATGTTTAATATCAAAAGAACTTTCGTATGATGCCAAGAAAAAGGGGCTGGCCCTTCAATTTAGGGGCCAAATAGGCTCTAAAGTCTGTCTTCCATAGCACTTTACTGAGAAATATTTTGTCATATGTTTAAGAAGCAAAAATGTTCATCTTTTACTAATTAAACTATACATTATAAATTTTTTATTATGCGTTACGTAATTAGGGGTTTTAAGGGGCCAAAAAACCCAAAACTTCGATCGAATATATCTCAAAAAGGACAAATATTTTGAAAAGCAATATAGAATAAAAGATGTTTAGAATGATGTTTTAAACAATATTCAATCATAAAATTTTCGTTATCTGGCCCCAAAAAGGAGATTAGGGGTCGGCCCCTAAAATGTCCTTTCCCAGATAGCTCTTAAACGGCAAAGAATTTCTAAACACTTGTTGAACAAAATATGTTTAATATCAAAAGAACTTTCGTATGATGCCAAGAAAAAGGGGCTGGCCCTTCAATTTAGGGGCCTAAAGGGCTCTAAAGTCTTTCTTCTATAGCACTTTACTGAGAAATGTTTTGTAATATGTTTAAGAAGCAAAAATGTTCATCTTTCACTAATAAAACTATACATTATAAAAATGTTATTATGCGTTACGTAATTGGGGGTTTTAAAGGGCCAAAAGTCCAAAACTTCGAATGAATATATCTCAAAAAGGACAAATATTTTGAAAAGCAATATAGAATAAAAGATGTTTAGAATGATGTTTTAAACAATATTCAATCATAAAAGTTTCGTTATCTGGCCCCAATAAGGAGATTAGGGGTCGGCCCCTAAAACGTCATATCCCAGATAGCTCAAAAACGGCAAAGAAATGCTAAACACTTGTTGAACAAAATATGTTTAATATCAAAAGAACTTTCGTATGATGCCAAGAAAAAGGGGCTGGTCCTTCAATTTAGGGACCAAAAGGGCTCTAAAGTCTTTCTTCCATAGCACTTTACTGAAAAATGTTTTGTTATATGTTTAGGAAGCAAAAATGTTCATCTCACATTTATTTAACAATATATTATAATTATTTTATCATGTGTTCCGTATTAAGGGGTGTTAATGGGTTTTAAGGGGCCAGAAGTACCAAACTTTGATAACATACCTCAAACAGAACAAATATTTTAAAAAACATTATTTTGAAAATCAATATAGAATAAAATGCTGAGAATGATGTTCCTAATAAAATTCAACCATCAATTTTTTTGTTGTTGCCCTAATAAGGAGATAAAGGGTCAAATATCAAAGTCAAGGTAATATAACCTTCAAAAAGCGCACGGAAGACCTCCTCGTTGCTCGCAACGAGATCGTGTCTAGTTATTATTATTTTTCTGCCTTTTTTTGTGCACGCGATTTCTCAGAAACGGCTTGGCCGATTTCAATCAAATTTTAGGATGTGATAGATAGTGGTCTGAACTTGATAGCAAATTTTTTGTATTGATGACGTCATATCCGTTTTTGAGATATTGAGATTTTTCTAATTTTTATAGGGGTATTTTGTCTTCTGTTGTTCTCCTAAACTATAAAAGATATTAAGCTCAAATTTTTACAGTAGGTAAAGGAAAGATTGAAGTTTTGCATGATTGTTGTTTTGTATGTTTAGCACTGCTGGCGCCAAAGCTCGCTATGGCTCGAAAATTGACATTTAAAAAGCGTCGTGAATTTTTGTGCTTTTCTCTCTTTATCTCTTTTCTGGAAAATATTTTGTTAAAACATGTAATGTAAAAAAAGTTTGTATTTACAAGACCTTTCTGCTGATATCAAGAAAAAGGGGCTGGCCCCTAATATTAGGGACCTAGAGGGCTCTAAAGTCTTTTACCCATAACTCTTTACCGAGTGATATTTTGTAATAAATTATAGAAGCAAATATGTTTATCTTACAGATATTAAGCCAAGCAGTATAACGATTTTCTCATATTTTACGTAATTAGGGATTTTTAGGGGTCAGAAGTCCAAAACTTTGACCATCTATATCTCGAAACGGAAAAATATTTTGAAATGCAGTATAAAAGAAAAGATGCTCAAAATGATGTACTTAACACCATGCAAACTAAAAAATTTGGTTCAGCGGCCCCAATAAGGAGATAAGGGACCGGCCCCTAAAACATTCTTTCTGAGATATCTCAAGAATGGTAACGAATTTCTGAACACTTGTTGAACAAAATGTCTTTATAATTAAATGACCTTTCATTTGATACCAAGAAAAAGGGGCTGGCCCCTAATATTAGGGACCTAGGGGGCTCCTAATTCTTTTTACTATAGTTCTTTACTGAGGGATATTTTGTAATAAATTATAGAAGCAAATATGTTTATCTTACAGTTATGAAGCCAAGCAGTATAACGATTTTCTCATATGTTACGTAATTACGGATTTTTAGGGGTCAGAAGTCCAAAACTTTGACCACCTATATCTCAAAACGGAAAAATATTTTGAAATGCAGTATAAAAGAAAAGATGCTCAAAATGATGTCCTTAACAACATGCAGCCTAAAAAATTTGGTTCAGCGGCCCCAATAAGGAGATAAGGGACCGGCCCCTAAAATATTCTTTCTGAGATATCTCAAGAATGGTAACGGATTTCTGAACACTTGTTGAACAAAATGCCTTTATAATCAAATGACCTTTCATTTGATACCATGAAAAAGGGGCTAGCCCCTAATATTAGGGACCTAGAGGGCTCTAAAGTCTTTTTCCTATAGTTCTTTACCGAGGGGTATTTCGTAATAGATTATAGAAGCAAATATGTTTATCTAACAGTTGTGTAGCCTAACATTATAATGATTTTTCTCATGTGTTACGTAATTACGGATTTTTAGGGGTCAAAAGTCCAAAAATGTAATAACCTATATCTCAAAAAGAAAAAATATTTTGAAATGCAGTATAAAAGAAAAGATGCTCAAAATAATGTACCTACATGTAATATCATGCAACCTTACAATTTTTGTTCAGCGTCCCCAATAAGGAGATAAGGTCCGGCCCCTAAAATATTCTTTCTGAGATATCTCAAGAACGATGACGAATTTCTAAACACTTGTTGAACCAAACTCTTACACCTGAAACAAAATAGTATCAGGCACTTAAAATGAAGATCCTCTTTTCCTGTTTTAAATCATGTATAGCTGTTAAATAGCAAAATCAAGTTCGAACATAAATCTCAATTTCTAAAATCAGACGGAAGACCTCCTCGTTGCTCGCAACGAGATCGTGTCTAGTTATACCTGAATCTGCTCTTGAGCACCCCAAATGCCCTTTCAACAGTGTTCCTAGTTGTGCAATGGGCCGAATTGTACCTCTGCTCTTGGGGAGTCCTTGGGTCTGAAAAAGGTGTCAAGAGCCGTTTCTTGAGAGGATAGCCAGAGTCCCCTAACAGCCACCATTGACTCGTCCCATTATGTTTGGCAGTAAGGAGTTTCCAAGAACAAAGGAGTCGTGGGTTGCTCCAGGCCACCTCACCACAATGTTTGAGAAGCTATGAAAATTAAGAATATAAAATACAGTTAACTTTTTTAATACTTCGTTTAATTACTTTTTTCGTTATTATTCAAGCTTGCATAAAAGTTTAATTCAACCAAACAATATACTTAAGTCTGTGAGAGACTTGTGCATATATACATGTTGTTACCAACTTAAAATTGAAAACACAGAATACTTTATATATGTTCTATAGGACATATTCCAAGAATATTTACCGAAGATTAGCATCGACAACACCCTGGACGTTAACCCTTTTCTGCAGATGAAGTTTGGCTCTTCATCCCCTGTCATTCCTTGAATGGGTATTAAAGTACCATATACTTGCCCCTATAACATTCGGGAAGGTTGCCAGCTGGTAGAACTCGTCTTTCACTTTTGCAAGGTCTGCATTTGTATTTGGAAACTTAACATTATCCAAGAGTTGACATAAAGCAGAAGTGACATTGGTGATAATCCGTGATGCGGATGATACAGATATTCCATGTATATCTCCAACTTCTGATAAATACTCTCTTTTGGCTAGAAAGCGAAGGGTTGTGAACACCTGAAATGAAGAACTTATTAAAGAACAAGGTACATTTTGCACCAAAATCGGCCCAGTTCCGAAATCAAATGAAGATATTAGTGAATAATGTCTAGGATTTCCGTGTTTTAAATCAGTTAATATTTTTAGATATCTCAAGCGATTCTCCTTATACAACTCTCTAGACTTACTATGTCTGATGACGAAAACAACGCTCACGACGTCATGACGTCAACTTGACGTTATCAGATTTCAATGTAATAACATCTGTACTGCGTGAAAAATTGTAGATTAATTAATCAATTTTATGCCGCTATTGTGTTTTTTCTATATATGTATGTGTTCTACTCTTAACCTTTCAGTTACTTGATAAATTGATAATCAACTTTTGATTTGATATTAGTTTTATTTAGGGTCTTCATGGTGATAAATTCCGACAAATGAAAAACGGTTCAACCAAAACGCAATTGGTAAAACATCTACCGGTACATGTATAGGAAACATTGTTCTTCTCCATTTACCTGACACTCAATTCAATTATGTAATACAATACCTGTTTATGTTTTACTTCATAATATTTAAATATTAGGTATATACATGTATGTTTATGTACATACATGTACAGTATATATATACATACATAATACCTAAGATTGTAGGCGACGTCATTGAATTTATGAATCAAGAAATTATAATTTTTGTATACATGTAATTAAAATGATAATTTTAATTTTTGTCTGTAACTACCTACTATTAAAAAGAGTACCAACATGAAAATAACTCTCTCCCTATTTCTCATCGAATATATTTAAACATATTGTCAAGGAAACACTTTTTGCTAAGCACGTTGCTATATATTTTCCCCTCACACTCTCTCCGTAAAACTTCTCAAACACTATAGTACTCTCTCTCTCTCTCTCTCTCTCTCTCTCTCTCTCTCTCTCTCTCTCTCTCTCTCAATTCAAATGGAACCAAATATAAAACACAATCATTTTGTTCATATTATTCCTCTTCATTTCCGACAAGACTGTCTTCTTCACTATCAGAATTATCCACAGGCAACGCTGCAGCGTCATCAACGTAGCTGCACCAATTGCGTACACCAAGGTTTTGAATGTCTTTGTATTTTGCATATGACAAAAACCATATAACACTTGTGATGTGGGCGCACATACCCACAACTCTAGATCCTACTTGCATTTACAGAACCATGACTTAATGCTCATCTCATCAAAACCAATCCACAACATATATTTCTTTGCCGAGACATGTCTGCTTTGAAGTTTGGCGCATAGGATACCATCATGGTCATTGTTGACAAGAATTTCATAGTTTCCATCTTTATCAACATGTTCTTGGGCATAAGACTTAGCTAGCTTTATCTGGTATACCCCCATCGTTAACTCTCGTATTTCTTCTTCTGAAAGTTGAGGAAATGCAATACTTGCATCGCTGGCGTCGATCTTCTGCCATCTTATTTCCCGTTTGTCCAGACCTATTGTTTAAAAATCCACGTTAACATATATATCAAAATTAATAGTAATCATTTTATAAATTCATATCAAGTATGACAAAAAAAAATATTCTTCAGATGTTGTAACAATCTAAACAAAATGACCCTAATGTAATGATTTTATGTCGAGTAGTTTTAGCAAATTACCGTTTCTTTCTACATATTCTTTAAGTACATTCGCTTCCTTTGAAAGAAAACGCATCTTTGCAGCAGTGGATAGGTCGCTCTCAACTGCTACACTAACATCAGGCCTGAATTTATTACATATGGCGCTTATGATGCGAACATAGTCTCCGATGTGTGGAATCTGACTATTAGGAATTGTCCTATCTAAGTAGTTCCAGGTCTTGAGCCTACCATTCACACTTTCCACAACCCATCGCAGCTACAATAATTCAAAGTGTAGATTTAATTGATTTACAATAATTTTTACTAACTAGGAAATTTTTCTTATAAGTTTAGTCAAAATACAATTGAAATATTGTTTTTAAAATTTACACTTAAAATACATGTTTATACATGTTTTTTAATCCTAATTTTCAACAGTCATCTTACTTTTGTAACTAGACGTGTTGCATTAGACTCTTCTGTTGAGTGTTGTTTTGCTCCTCGTGTTAAGAAGGAAGACATTTCAATGTGGATTCCAATGTCACTCAGTAGAGCTTCTGCATCCCTAAACCCTCTATCGACTATGAATATGTCGTCTTCCTGTATCCAATCCTTAATTTCTTCTACGTTCGTTTCTATCATATGCGTCAAAATCTTTGCATCCGAATTCTTAGAGTCAGCCAGGTATGGACCCAGTACGGAAACAATGTACCCCGATGTTGTGACCACTATCATGGGTTTAACCAACGGCCTATGTTTATGAGTACTGTATGATCTTCTTGAGAATGTAAAATTGCCACTTTTCTGCAGGTAAATATACGTCCCATCAAGTACTAGTATTACTGGATTTTCAGCTACATTGCAGAGTAGTTCTTTAGCTAATGGACGGGTGTGGTTTTCTTTAACGTCTTCCCTAGCAATGTGGGGAAATCCCAAATGATGGGGAACAAAGTTTGACATTAGAGCATGTTTTGCTGTCAGTACCGCACGCCTTACCTATGAAAGATAATACAGTAATATATGGTCGTTCTTTAACAAAATATCTTAGTTAACAATGGATATTTTATGTAAAAGAACTTACCTGCCATTTCTGCAAGCCAAAGAGGGTTCCGAGTAAGTGATTACTCATTCCACAACGCAGTTTTGTCAAAAGAATCGCAATACAAGTCCTTGCACTTCTGGTCTTCGATGCTCTGATGTCAACATCTTTCAGGTATGAGAGCAATTCTTCAAACTGGTCCTTCGTCAACCCAGTAAGGTTATAATAGTCTTCAGTATCCATGCTATTTGGGTTGTCAAAGTTAAGTCTAGTATTTTCATTCCGTAAAGCAAAGTCTCTGGTTTGTTGAAGCAATTCCACAGTCGCTGTTCTGTTGATATTTGTGTCAGGGTTAGTTTGCTGCATCTTTTGTAGAGCATCGACAGTAAACTCATTGTCTGCAATATGTTTTGGGCAACACCTCGAACCGGCAGGAACAAACATTTCTTTCCGTATGAAGGCTCTGACGCGGGCATACTGAGTCAAAACAATGAGCTTTGGACCAGGTTTTTTGCATATAACACAGTTTGCATGACTCTTCGACGTACTAGGAATGCTTAGTGTAATAGAGGGTGGACTAGCACAGCCGGATGTTTTCATTCTCTTGCATGGTTCACTTGGACCTGAAGTATCAGATTTACTTTCTTGCGTTGCAAATGATTGAGTTTCACAGATATATCTGCATTTCCTGCAAAGAACATCTTCATTTGTTGTCTTCTGTAAAAACTTTTTTTCTATTATTGTAGCATGCTGACTTTTAATTTTGTATCTGTCATTTGGTGTTGTCCTTTTGTTACATAGAACACATGGATATGATTTTGGTCCTGTTCCTGGCATGCTGCATATATAAGACAAAAACACTTTAAATTTCAAAAGAAAACATTTTAAATAAATTATATATATATAATGCAGTAACCACAATAACTTATAACCGATAACCACCACCACCACCAGAAAATATTGTTTCACCCCATCACATGTACACCGACCGTATGTACAGTTTAAATAAGTGCGTGCATGTGTAAGATATGAGATGTTTTGCCACCCTCCCCCCCCCCTCCCCCCTCCCACCCCTTTTCCCAGTAAACGATTTTAATCGGCTGCTTTACTTTTCATCTTTTTATCAAATTATTCATTCTCTCTCTCTCTCTTCTCTCTCTCTCTCTCTCTCTCTTTACATTGTTGCTGTCTCTCTGATTTTTTGAGCACTGACACATAAATATATAAGAAAGTCGTATATAAATATTAAAGATACATTAATATAAATACTAATGATATATTATTACGATCTTGAATTAACAAAAAAAAAATGACGAAAATTGAAAAAAAAAAACTGAAGGAAAGGAGCTTTAAAAAAAAGTCATATCTAAATATAGACACATTACGTAGGTGACTATATTTACTTGGTGGGCATGTTCCGTATGTAGACAAAACACACACATATTACGCAAATTTCTATCAAACACGGCAACCAACAAAAACAGTTCTGAAGATGGCCATATATTCTGTATTTTGATGTTAACGGTTTCTACTGTCCGGCGTGTTTGAAATATCATTCTTTGGAGCTACATGAAAAAATCCGATCCCGGGGTCTTCAATTGAGTTGTAATTATGATTATCCCATGTTTCTTTAGTATCTAAAAAAACGCCTAATCTGGATAAAAAGGTGGAATAAATGTATCTGTACATATTTTCATTAACCTATTGCTTCATCGCCGATTCATACCGGCATACCCGCTTACTAGTATTTCATAAAAAGAGGGAAAAATCAATTTTCTACATTGATGCGCAAATTGTTTTAAAATCCCTTGTTCAAAAGAAAATGTTAATGATTCAAGTTTATAACGGAGAGATCACACAGTAAGTACTTTTGAAAAAGAATTAAGCACGCATGCAAATTTTTACATTAACAAGTGTTTAAATAACTTTTATCTGCCAATTTAAATTTATCTTTATACAGTACATTATCATGCGATTAAAAGATATACGTACTAAAAAAATCAAACTTTTCGGGATTCGAACCCAATCGAAAAATCCAGATACGGATAGAATCTATTCTAACTGCAATACCACTTGACTTATCTAGATATGGCTTTAAAAGGGGGGGGGGGATTCAACACAGCGTTCTTAGATTACAAAGATATATTTACATCTACTAAGTATTATTCCCTCTATATCTTACGAAAACTTATAGTTAATTCATAGCTCTATAGAAACAGCCAGACTGAAATATACATGCCCCGTTTATCGATTGGTCAGTCTAAAGTTATAAAATTTGCTCTTAGTTTGTAAACTCTACAAAATCGGGTCACTTGTTCTGTAATTTTTGTATGTGTCTTAATTAATTAGTCAAAAACTTCATTATTACACTTATGCTAATTCATCGTAAAGAATACCTGCATTATATCAATGTAGATAAATAAATAAAAATGCGCATTACAGAGAAGATTTTAGAGTTACCTCTCTTGTCCCTTTTGTAAACAAAAGGGGAAATAATTTTAACTCAAATCCCTGTTGTAAACCCTGGAGTTACTGTGCAAAGTGAATTGTTTCCAATGGTCAATTAAGGTAATGATGAATGATTTAATGTATTTTATTGTTGCTATAATTATAGATAATCAAATGTGAGATGGCACTTTGATGACACTGGTTTAATTTTGGACTTTAAGTTTTATGATGATTAAATTTAATCCAATTTTCCTCTGTTAGTTCATAACACTTTTCATTTTCATGAAAATTATATAGTATTATGCCAATAAAAGTTTACATCAAAGTGAATAAGGGTATGCAGTGTAAGTGGATTACGGTATGCTTTACAGTATTACCATAGAAGTATGTTGCTTAGAATATTATGCAACAGAAACAAAGCATCTTGCTTAGCTCAGAAAATTAAGCACATTCTGTAGAAAATTCTTAAAATTTTAATTCATACGACTCCAGCACATTGCACGGACATGACATCGCTAACCACTCAGCTATCGAGTCACTTACTACACACTGTATAAATATAATTTTACAGTCAATTATGATAACCAATGAAATTAAGTTTATTTCACTCTATATACCTAAATTCTCTTAAAATATCTGTGAACAAATAATAAAGTTACGGTCAATGTTTAGTTTAACTTATTTTGAATATCATTGTTCCCCGTACGTGACTCTCACATCCAATGACGTCATATGATACATATTATGTACAATTGTGAGACTTATCAGACGACAAAAAATGTTACTATAAAGAAATCTTAGCAGCATGAACAAAAGAATAGCTATATTAAGGGCTTTATATGTATTTATGTAATTATGAATTAAATAGTTACCTAAAGTGCAGCTTGCAGACAATCCATCATCTGTTGTCACGGACGCATTTGTATATAGCAAAACAAACCAATCTGGTGTTATTGAAAAACCCGTAAAAGAAATTAAATTTTCAAGAGCAACGAGGTTCTTGTTGTAATGGAATGTATTTTGATCAATTCAAATTTTACAAATTATTTGTATATTTATTAATTTTTAAAACTATAAGGACGATAAAACTCTCGAAATAAGAACAACATACGCGTTATAGTGTATTCCGGAATAATCAAAACTTGATTTTTAACGATGGCCGCAGCAAACGCAATTGACGGGATGGTTATAAATCAAAACATTGTAGTTGAATGAATAACATATATAAGTTTCATGAATCGCGTTCGATGCGACCATAGTAAAAACTGTGATCAAATTCCGAAAAACTGCGATATTTAGAAAAAATATTGGTACATGGTAAGGTTTTGGAATCTACGTAGTATATGTGTGACGTTTTGGCGCCATTTTAATACCGTATTTTGATAGACCCAAAGGTGTAGAAAATAAACGAGCACTATAAAGCTGCTGATGTCGGAGTTTATTTTTTTCATATTTACTAGGCCGATATAGGTAACAACCGTACTTTGTTCTTTGATTTTGCGTAAACATAATCTAAAGAGCCTCCCGTGATTTAGCGTGAAATTAATGCGCATGCAAGATTGTAAAATCCAAAGAGTTCTGATGATATCAGGATTTTCAAAAAGAATTTTCGTTGATAATTAATTTGCAAAGCTTGATTGAGAAAATATAAAAACAAATTGGTAATTCTCAAGTACCAATAATGTTTAAAATATATAAAGCAAAGACAGTACTTTTCCAATTTCTCGGTATTAAAGCCCAAAAATTCGAGTCTATTATTTTAATATAGTAGTATAGTAGATAATCGGCATACTTTAATTAAAATCAAGATGATTAATGTTTCAATAATTTTTAGAGGCATTGATAACTTTGGAGACAGTAACTATCGCCTGGATAAGAAATATAAACCGCGTCTTCTGAACAAAATATATAAACCATTCGGAACCACCTGGTGGTACCCGTACAGCTCAAATTTGAGAAGTGGAAGTAACAGCCCCATTGGTATCCTGTAATGCCCTGTAATTCGTTTGATGTACATTTCAAAGAAAGCAGAGATAACGGCCAACCATTCAGCACAATAACGTCGTGAAAAGATAAAAAAAAATAATAATACAAATCACAGTGAGCAAATGGACATAGATATGATAGAAGACCTCAGACGACTGTTATAAATGTATAAAAAGGTTTTTTTTCCTACTTAACGCGTGTGTTTCAAAGTTCGTGTTATCAAAATCAAGTGGGATATAAACCCCTCAAATGAGCCCGAGCTCCTTATGAACTCTTTTAGTAATAATCTCTTTTTATTACATTTGATCAGTGTTTATTATCTATTTAAGATTCACTATAGTCAGGTACTCTTCAGACAATTGCTTAAAGAATAAAGTCTATTCATGATCACAAATACAATATTAAAAACAAATGTTTAGAATATCGATGTATATATATATTGCGTAGAAGAAAACAAAAAAAAACGTAAAATGATTTGTTTTTCTTTTGTTTTCTTTATTTAATTACGGAATGGCTTTGCAACAGTAGCAACCCTTGTACAGGAAGGTTTCTTAACACCAACGTGTAGACCTGGCAATTTGTTCCCGATGCAATTGTAAACTTGCAGTAAAATAAAGTTTAAATAGCTGTGTATGAATTTTGTTAATCAAATATCGTTTTTAAATGATAAAGCTATATAAAATGTTGTTAAAAAGAATTCACGGTAAGAGCAGCGTCATTTCCCTCCATTTTCGACGAGAGAAAGAACGTAACTGTTATCAATCAATATGTGGCAATGAAAGTGTGTTTGTGTGTGTTGCTACGGACATGAAAGAACTGTATACCGCGATTTCTTTACACGTTCGGTCTTTATAACTTGAAAATCAGCCAAACATTGAAAATCAAGTGATTTCAAAGTCAGATATCTTGGATACGTGTACGGGGTAACCCATTTCTATTCTTTTTTACAGCGAGGGGTCCTTTTTCTTCGGGGGTTATTTTTCTTCATGTTTATCATGAAGAAAAATAATCCGCCCGTGGCCTTTTTTTCAGAAAAATCCAATTATTCTACAGCAAGGGGGGATCACTATTTGACGTCGAGAAATGACCCCTGGTCATTTTTATACATAAGTCATAATTCTTATTTACACCGGTCGTCCGTTCTATGTCCAGAGCAAAAAAATCGTAAGAGTTCGAGATCTTAAAAACAGTAAGTGATCAGGAAATGACACGTTTATAGATGCTATGCATTTGGCTGAAGATTTGTTCAACAGGATTCGTTTAGACATACGCTTCAACGCGTCATTATAGAATTTTAATCTAAAGACACCATCCAAAAGTTATATAAGAATGTCTTTTCTGGGTAAATGATTACCATGTCGTCTCCACTGTCCTATTTAAAAGAAAACGAAAAAAAAACCGCAGTTGTTTTTATTGACAAAACATTGCTAACACATAACAAAAACAAACAGGAATTGATACGAATGAATTTGTAAATGTTGATACATATAAAGGTACATGAAAGATTCACAGTCAAAACATACAGTATATGTAGTATTATAAATGAGATAATAAGATAGAGTCATCACGAAACATAACTATACTGTGTCCAAAGATATCCTGAATACACATTTTGCTTAATTGCTTGATATTTATAAATAACTCAGGGTTCAAACGACGTTCATTCAAATGTACCATTTTTTTTTCAAGATTTCTCAGTCAAAACGCCCCTGTTAGCTTATCAGGTTCCAATAAAATGCTTTAAAATGTGATTTTGTAATGCAGCGAGCCCTGATGGTAACTTTGAAAAATTGCGCGATGTATTCCGAGTGTATTCCGAATGGAGAAAAGATGTAAACATTCCCCATTTAAATCTCCGTAAGGAATCTGTTTTTGTTCCTGTGAATTTTTCCAAGATGATAATGTGTCAATGAAATTATCTTGGATATTTCTTTCAACTATTTTAGTTGCACTTATTTAACAGGTATGTGTATTTTTTATAAGAAATCGCCCAAATAAATATAACAAATACATGTTAATAATGATTTCATGCATGTCTTTTATAATTATGCTATGCTATGGTTATCATTTTAATGGTATGTTATACTTTTCATGCTATGCTTTGAAATTTGTATACTGTGCTATGAATATTTGAAATGAAAGGCTTAATGATACGATATGTTATGGTATGCAATGAAATCTGTATAAAAACCCGCAGTGTACAGAAGAGTTCAAAACATTTGAACTATAATGATAAGAAGCTTAAGTGTACCATTGATCTGTATTATTAACATTTTTAAAAAATAAAAATAAAAGGTTAATTCAAGCTGTATGCTGTGTACTGATATGATACATGGCAATCATGAGATTATATATTACGGTATTGCATTCAAAAGCAGTGGTATAAGGTTTTAGTGCTATGTCACATTGTAATGCTATGGTTTATGCTGTAAAAGATACATGTATGCTTGAACTGACTGAAGGCATAAGTAAGACTTGTCCAGCTAAATGAAAAAAAAATACATAAAAAATTAACCGGGATGCACAAACAAATGCCTGTATTTTTATACGGTAACTTTTCATCTATGACACCAAATAATTTGATGATTAGACGGGGACGCCAAACACGTCAACTTCACACAAAGTGAGGGTCTCAGTTGTCTTGGAGATCTTAACGAATCTCCCCTGTGTTGATGTCGGACAATCGATGACGACCATCTGTGACGCAGTACCGGGACCAGCAAAGAAACCACAAGGAGTGCTGATGTCTGATGCTGTCAGCCCTACAGTGACAGTACATGTAACATCCCGCAGCCGGAATGACACATCTACAAATAGTCATATTATGGTCATTTAGGATATGTTCAGAACACAACAACATACTACTACACTAGTTGCACGGATCGGATCAGTTTGCTTTTTAAACAAAACTCTTCATTTTTTGCACGGTTCTGTTTATATAATACAGGTGCAAGCTTTGTGAATGTTTGCTTGCCTTTATAATGAGGTGGTCGTGACCTGAAGCCGTTTACTGTTTTTGATGATGATTTTTAAAGCAAAAGACAAATAAATACAACAATTACCCCTTAAACTAGTGTTAAATATCAGCTTTCATTCCTACAGGATATGAGATTCATTTTATTTAAAACAACAGTCGATTACATGTAGCTTATCTAACAACTGCAAAAAAACCTTTGTATATATTACTAAGATACTATAAGCAGCATTGCGCCTGTTTTAATGGGGAAAAATGTATACAAATTCTTATATAAGTTTTGTATTTACAAATCTCATAGACCTATTCTTATCATTACAAGGGAATATAATGATCTTTGTTCTAAAAATTGCATTTCACGCCTTTAGTCTAGACAGTTGTCAACTTTTATTTAGTTATTCAACTCATTTTTTTCTATTCTGGTATAAATTCCATTTGCTCATGCAAATGTTTTCGTATGCAAGTCTAACCGAAAACGCAATCGGATTTTATTTATCTGAAACTACAATTTGTGTACAGTCAGACATTTCTTTTTTTCTTCAGGCTACATGTATTTTGCATGTATGAACACATTTCTTTTGATATATACAATTAGTTCATAGTCTTTTTTCATCTGATGGACACTTATAAGGTCTTAACTGTAATCGATTTAACATGTTTTTCCAATTTATTTATACTTATTCTTAAGAAAAAACTAGTGATTTGTGTACCATATATTCTTAAATAACGTAAACAGTAACGGTTTTCTTTATGTCTGAGTCATCGGCCAGATGTGGGAATTTTTAGTGGAACACTTTACGAGGCCGCGTACAGTCTGAGTGCGCATGGTTTTGAGCATTTTATTTTCACGCATTCGTAAGTGCAAAGTTATAACTTTATTGAATTGTGTTTTTATTTGAAAAAAAGCATAATTGTTTACGTATGAGTTGAAAAAGTGAAGATTTTTTTCAAAATTAATATAATCTGTATTTTTTATGAGTATATGAGTTGAAAAAGTTGATTTCATGACCATAATTAGGTAATATGCTGTAATAGTGCTCACGAAAGCATCGTTTAAATTTCTGCATAATGCCGAAACAAAGTCAACATTCAAAGCTGCCATAACTTGTTTTGTTAAGAATTTTTGACAGGGCATTAACGGTAACATTTAAACACTTTGAATGATTTATTTGTTTTCAAAAGTTGTATTACCCAATAAAAACTCCAACATGCAAAATAAAGAGAAATGCATCTTAAAAAAATTATACAATATGAATTAAACTCGAACTACAATTTCATTTATTAGCCGACCCGCGTTCTTAGTTCCCTCGTTCCTATTATTTATGTATAACAGTGGAATGGACCTTTTCCGAATGGACATACAATGCAAACATACATGTACTATCGACCAAAATTTAGTATGTATCAAACAGTGGATTTTTTTAAAATTCTAAATGAATTTATTGGAAAAATGAAATATTTTGAGTTTTTTTTTTTGGATATTTGAATTCAAAAGTTCCATGGGATTTTAGTTTGATAAAATATACCCCACAAAAATTCTTCATTCAAATCCCATTTGTTTTCGCGATAAAGCATATGTACAGCAGCCCAGATAAAAACTAAACATGCCTACTGCCAATTGTCGACAAGTACCTGTTCATATATTTTAACAACTACGTAATTTCATTAGTTAGCCTAAATAAATTGTAACCTTCAAATTGCAATGGCAAAATCAATGAGCACTTTTTAAGATTGGTCAGCTAGGACAGTATAATATGTACTCTGTAATGTTGCAAACAAATTTTGTGATGGCAATGGGAGTTTTAAAACATTAAAAATATTTCAACCGCAAAACAATTTCGAAAAAATCACAAACAGCAAAGTTTGCATATGTCATAATACAGCGTACAAATATGGTATGCGGTTCTAGATGACGAACTCGTGATATTATGAGAGCGAGTTTGACACCCAAAAATCTACAATCCTTCATTTCCTGTATTATACATGTACTTACAACAAATGAATTCTTTAATGCTTAGCGAACTGATTCACGACCAACAAATTAGATTCTCAGACAACTAGCAACACGAGAAACAATTTAGAAATGCATGATTTAGTCCTAAAAGTGTTACATAGCATGATGTCCGGAGAATGAAAAGGCCCTCAAAACGTTTTAAATGGAACAATTATGGTGGTTTTGAGAAACAGTTTGGACAGTTAAAGTGCTACATGTACCTGTGTACGTATGACATTATATGCCTATCAGAATGTTGAATTCGTAAAAACTTTGTAAAAGACGACGGCTACAAAACACTCTTCAGAGAATCTAGATCCGTCCATAGAGGAGGAATTTTTGATTTGAACAATCTTGAGTGTAATCTAGCCAAGGATGCTTTCTTACACGGTCTGTGTAAATTTTTTCTGGCTGATTGATTTTAAACAACAAATGAGAATGCTTCTACACAAGTACATGTATACTGGCTAATTGGTGTTTGATAAGGTTTTATAAACAAATAATCTTTGTATTCCTATCTTAATATTTGACCCCCTAATTGAAGCATACCCCTACACATTGAAAAGTGGCTCGCAAGATCTTCATGCTTGTTACTTTTTGTTAGAAAATCATGCGGAAATCCGATGAAAGGTTTCACATGCGAATATGTTTGCATGATATTTGCATGAAAATTGTATAATTTAATTGCCATTTTTTGGGCATTTTTACATGCAATAAGATATTTAGTGACAAATTTATATAAACTTATGCGAAATTTACATGAAAATTGCATGTTTTTTCATATAAAAAGTATTTATGACAAATCAATCCATAACACTTTTTAAAAAGCCTTTCAATCATATATATTCACATAGTAGTATTTTTCTTCAAACAATATTGGCATAAAAGTTGACATTAAGGCAATAAAAAAATTCTCATGTGATGGACTTAATAGAGGTATAAATCAAGCATTGATTAGATTGGTAATCATTGTAGATACATACTTTAAGTATTATATATTTTAAATACAAATAAAGAGTGTGCGTGTACACGTATCAAACCTTTCTAATGCAGTTTCTGTTTATTTATAGTTAAATGTACAGCTATATGTATGTTCAGAGATGCATTTATTTCTATGCTAGGCAATGCAAATATGCTTAAAAACCTTCACAATGTGATACAAGTTTTCATGATTCCAAGTGAGAAATGCACAGAGCTGTCATACTATTTCAGATGAAGGAGATTAACATCAGCAGTACTTAACCTGTAGGCATCATTGGTTTTATAACCATAAACCTGTGTTTACTTTTAGAGAAATCATTGTTAAAGTACATATGTATTGTCATTTTAAAGACAAAAGCGATTACCTGACTAATCATCGCTACAAAATTAATTTTCTGTTCCTGACTGAACCCCCTTACATTTTATATAACGTGTGTGTTGGGTGTATTCCTCATACTCATTAGTACAGTATATAACAAGAGGCCCATGGGCCACATCGCTCACCTGAGGAACAAAAGGTATGATAAAATCAGCTTAATGGAGTCATAATACAAACTATCTGGACAATGTACAATAATACATGTACATCCTGTATAAATAAAATCCATTTTCCCCTGGATATTCTTATGCTTATATAATCATTAGTCCCTTTTCTAACAGGATGATTGTATAGTCATATCATATGTTGAGTATTGCAGTTCTCAAAAAGAACCTTAACAATAGTTTATATACGGGATATAAACGTACAACAAACTCTGAACCTTCTCGGGAGGCCAAAGAATTGTCCTGGGGCCAAAGTCTTAACAATTATAAAGAATCATCTGGCTGATTAGTTTCTGAGAAGATTTTTTAAGATTTACCCAATATATTCTTTGTTAAACTTTGACCCATCATTGTGGCCCCACCCTAACCCTGGGGATCATGATTTTCACAACTTTGAATCTACACTACCTGAGGATGCTTTCAAACAAGTTTCAGCTTTCCTTGCCAATTAGTTTCTGAGAAGAAGATTTTTAAAGATTTACTCTGTGTATTCCTATGTAAAACATCGGCCTCCCATTGTGGCCCCACCGTACCCCATGGGGTCATGATTTTCACAGCTTTGAATCAACACTACCTGAGGATCCTTCCACACAAGTGTCAGCTTTCCTGGCCGATTTGTTTCTGAGAAGAAGATATTTTAAGATTTACTTGATATATTCATATGATAAACTTCGACCCCCCATTGTGGACCCAACCTACACCCGGGGGTCATAATTTTTACAACTTTGAATCTACACTACATGAGGATGCGTCCACACAAGTGTCAGCTTTCCTTGCCAATTAGTTTCTGAGTAGAAGATTTTTAAAGATTTACTCTATATATTCCTTTGTAAAACTTCGATCCTTCAATGTGGCCCCACCCTACCTCCGGGGGTCATGATTTTCACACATTTGTATCTACATTACCTGATGATGCTTTCACACAAGTTTCAGCTTTCCTGGCTGATTAGTTTCGGAGAAGATTTTTAAAGATTTACTCTATATATTCCTATGTTAAACTTCGATCCCCCATTCTGGCCCCACCCTACCCCTGGGGATCATGATTTTCACAACTTTGAATCTACACTACCTGAGGATGCTTTCACACAAGTTTCAGCTTTCCTTGCCAATTAGTTTCTGAGAAGAAGATTTTTAAAGATTTACTCTGTGTATTCCTATGTAGAACATCGGCCTCCCATTGTGGCCCCACCGTACCCCAGGGGTCATGATTTTCACAGCTTTGAATCAACACTACCTGAGGATCCTTCCACACAAGTGTCAGCTTTCCTGGTCCGATTAGTTTTTGAGAGATTACTTTATATATTCATATGATAAACTTCGACCCCCCATTGTGGACCCACCCTACCCCCGGGGGTCATAATTTTCACAACTTTGAATCTACACTACATGAGGATGCTTCCACACAAGTGTCAGCTTTCCTTGCCAATTAGTTTCTGAGAAGAAGATTTTTAAAGATTTACTCTATATATTCCTACGTAATACTTCGATCCTTCATTGTGGCCCCACCCTACCTCCGGGGGTCATGATTTTCACAAATTTGTATCTACATTACCTGATGATGCTTTCACACAAGTTTCAGGATTCCTGGCTGATTAGTTTCGGAGAAGAAGATTTTTAAAGATTTACTCTATATATTTCTATGTTAAACTTCGACCCCCATTCTGGCCCCAACCTCAGGTGAGCTAAAAAGGTTAAGTTTACAATACAATAAGTTGTTAAAGTTGGTTTCTGGAAGAACAGACTTTGAAAATTTTCTTAATAAATATTGACATTTTTTTTACTTTTTTAATCTTTAGTTTTTAAGATCTGTGTACAAACATAGAATTGTGAGCATTGTGAGAATCTATGTATCTTGCTTACAATTCGAAGCTTAACACTCAAATATGATGAGTAAATAGAAATTGTAAACAATTAAACACAAGAAACATGCACTACATGTATAACAAATAAAGAACACAATTTATTTTTACGAAATGAATCATATATATATACATGTATATACCTACATATTTTCGTCAGCGATATCAAACTCTATTTAAACTGAATAAACTCGAGAAAATGCCGAGCTATTGCATTAATCTTCCATTACGCAAAAGATAATGCCGAATTACCGATAGAATGAATTGTATTTCAGTACCCCTACATCAGATTTTGCTTCATTTGCGCAGGAAAACAGTTAACTGTTTGATTTACCGAAGTCTCTGTTTGATTTGATACGTAAAAATCACGAAATACAGACGATAGTTTCCAGGTTTCAAAGCATAGATAATGAAAACGAAACGAAAATCAGAACAAGCTAACACCAACGTCATATGTGAAAACTGTCAACGCATTGAAATATTTAGCCTCAATTTACTTCAAAAAATCGGCACCAATATATTTTGCATGTTTCAAAATTTCCCTTCATACGCGAACTGTTGCACAACAAGCAAATTCATCATAGTCAGATCGACCCTTTTTCGTATAATGTCATGGCTGCTTTAAACAAAGAACCTCGTTTTAGAAGTATGGAATCATTTTACCGGATGCCGAACCCGAAGCTATTAAACTGATTGAAACACGCCTTTCCTTTATTATTATTTTCGTAATAACTCAGATTTGACACAAAATTACCCCTTAATTTTTGCAATTTATATTTTCCTTCCCATAAGGATAATTTATGCTAAACTACGTTGAATTTGCCTCGGTAGTTCTTGAGAAGAAGATTTTTAAAAATGCACCCCCCTTTTTCTACAGTTTCAAGGTTTTCTCCGCTTTGAATACAGATCGGACTTTTATTTCTGCAATTTATATTCGCCCTCCCATAAGGATGCTTTGTGCCAAATTTGGTTGAAATTAGATAAGCGGTTTTAGAGAAGAAGTTCAAAATGAAAAAAGTTTACAGACGGACAGACGGACGGACGGACGGACAGACGGACGACGGACAAAATGTGATCAGAATAGCTCACTTGAGCTTTCAGCTCAGGTGAGCTAATAAAGGGGTTACAGCCATAGGAGTCTCGAATTCTGTATAACATGTAATAAAACACTGTACCTTAAGTGTTACGATTTTCAATATACTTAGGAGCGTATTCAAAATCTCGTTTAATCCTATCCCAATATTCTGACTCTATAAACTGAGCTGATATATTGTCCCATTATGTTGTCATCCTCACTTCGATGAACAAGCCATTCAATGGGTTTAAAACAGTTCACAAAACATCGCAGTTCATATTTTGGGCCGTGTTTTGTAGTAAAAATATCGTAGTTTTTCGTAGTTTTTATTAACTTTAACAAATCCTAAGATTCAAAAACAGATTGTGTACAGGTCAACCAAAGATTACTCTGTTACTAGTAACGATTACTAAATTACCAATGATTTCTGAACGCAGATAAACGACAGAAAACGGAACGAGATTTTCTGACGCGAGGAAGTTCACATAATACTATTTATGCACTTTTGTTCAATAAGTAGCGTAAGGTCTGACGAATATTTTTTTTGGCGTGGCCTAACATACGCTTAGTTGAATTCTGTGCAAATGTATAAGAGTTGCGTTAACAACCTATCCCCAGCCGGGGGGGGGGGGGTGTTAAATACAATACCCCATCGCAAGTTATTAAGTGGAGTATGATAAAAAGAAGTATTTAGAAAAATCCGGTAAATGTTCACACATTTATTTCTTTATCGTGTTACATTATTGCATCTATTCACTGCATTTATGAAAGCATAGATAATTCAATGATGAATATGTGTCCGGCAAAATAAAACCATTAATACAACTTCTTTTTGCAGACTATACAGAAGAAAAAATTAACAATGATTTCTTTTTCTTTTCTTCTTTTTTTGGGGTGGGGGGGGGTGGGGGGGTGACCATTTAAATTTTACTTATTTGATCAAAGTTATGGACAAAATCCAAAATCTAAACTTCAGTGTTCTCTTGATTTACTATATTTCGATTCAATTTGCAATGCTTTTCTACACTTACCTCCGTATTTATCTTTTCCTCTGTTGAGTATTCTGACAGATGTAATGCTATACACAGCCTGCAGATCCACCCTCCACCACGGATTGCTGTCGCCTTCCCCTGTGTGTGTACACTTGTCTACAAGATGATTCGTTCCTCTGTTGCCATCCACTGCATACGCGGCGTTATATTCAGATTTTGTTGATGACTGTGTGGCAGGTTTACCTAATGCGATGTTCGGCAGAACTGTCAACGAAATTACGATAAATAATAATATTTACATGATAAAGATATGAGGATACCATGAAATAGCTGTGATAGTTGTTATTAAACTGAACTATAAATGTAATATTTAAGCCATTTACTGCCGCAATGGGCCCATATTTTAAATAGTAAGATGACGACAGTTCGGTAGGTTTAACTAATTCAAAGGTCGGCGGAACTATTGATAATAATACAGAGAAAAATGCCGATGTCTAGTGATTACGTAAGAAAAATACAATATAAATTAGATATGGAATGAAAAAACAGTACTGTCTTCAATGGTTGTTAATCAAAATTGTAGCCGATCTGCAAATGTTTTTCAATTCATTGGAAATAATAAGCTATAGACTATAGAGTCTTTCTTTAATGACTTGATATTAAATATGACTTTATATATTTTTAAAATACACACACAAAAAATACAAACAAAATTATTTTGCATCAAAACTATGTCAACATCAATTGAAAATTTACTGGCATTAGAGTGAAAAATTATGAATCTGTTTTTTTTTAACGAAGCCCGGGATATAATGAAATGTGTTCAGTTTAAATACATGTGTATCTATTATAGAAATCATGCATGGCTGTTAATTAAGGAAACAATGGAACATAATGATTTCAATTATCTTCGTAGGGATCATAGTGAGGATCATATAAGTCATTAGAAATTCCAAGTAATTAGACTCATGTGTTGACAAGATTTGAATTTAACTAATAAAATGTCTTCTGTGTTGTTAAATACAGTCCCTGAAACGTTCTACTTTCAATTTTTTGTGCGTTCACAGTGCGCTCGCCGTACGTTTACTAGCGCCCCGCTCCGTTCGCGCTCACCGTTAACAAAACGCTCACCTTGCGCTTACTGTGCGTTCACTTATCGTTCGGTCCGTTTTCATTTATTCTCAATCAGAACTCCAAAATGATAGGATAGATCTTTGCTAGTCACAACAAAATGAGAAAAGAGCCCGAACGATAAGGTGGAAGGAAACTTACATTAGACATTAAAGATCAATTTATCAAGAATTTAGTCAGTAGAATTTAAAGTCTAAATTTTTAAACGGGCGATGTCCGTTTTTAGTTGTTTTTTATGACTTATGAATTAATACCGTTGTGTGTTTTTACATCATCCCTATAAAGAATACATTAAATATATCTTTGAAGAAATATGATGCGAATAAATGATAAAATCAAAGTACTGACGGGGGTTGATTTTATCGATTGTTATTCATTTTAAAATCAACGACTTGTTACTTTCCTTGGCAAGTAGTTTGTAATCTGTCTTTGAATTATGCACATTTTTATAATATGAATTCTCGGACTTTTACAAGAATTTTGAGAAAAACCCGGATGAATCGTGTTGTGTAATGATTAAAGATAGAATATATTCCATCAAACTATGTGTAAGTAATCGAAATATTCAAAAAATTGTATGGATCCGAGCAATAATGAACTCTAGTCTCTTTTACTCAGATGCTCGGCTGTCTCCGTTAATCTACAACAAGCAAAAGAATGTGTACACCAGGTCACGTGATAGCTTGATGGCGCGACCTCTAAATATAGAGTGACTCTCTGCTTGTCGGAGATTTACGGAGACAGCCGATGGTTGAACGAGACTTTATTGAACTCTGGTGTATGAATATATACGACTGCAAAAAATATCTAAATTGTTCGTGCTATTTAACATCTGACTATTTTAAAGGTATTCATAAATAAGTTTCTTAAAAGCCAATGCTTCAAGATACATTACATCAAATTTCTAGATTATTTTCAAGAACTAAATCTTGTCAGCGGTGATGATTTGTGCGTAGGCCTAAAGGCTGTTTCACTTTCGGTTTTCCAGAGTTACTGCATAGGAGAGATGATTAAAATCAACTCCCAAAAAGGCAAGAACGTTTCCTAAATTAATACATTCCTTGACAATGGTTTTCTCGGGGTGTCAACTTCATCTGTCATCCTACCAAACAGGCATTATTTTCATGATTTTTGTCGATTTAAAAAAGGCGTAGGTATGTAGGCAGTTATTGTGAAATGTTAAAGTTGCACAATACATCGATACACAAATATACTTATTGATTCATTTAAAGACTTCAGTCGTTTAAAACAGAAGAATTCAATCAACGAACGATTCGATACATATACAAATAGACAACATTATAAATAAGAAACGGGCGTTGCATTTGTGTACTTTTCACGATTCATATTCCTCCGATGTCCGAACACAGCGTATCCATTCTGGACAATAAAGTGAACAGATCAACTTAACAAATGTAAGCTAACTAAAGATGCACGTCAATTTATAGAATAGCAATAAATCCAAACGATTTATCTGTAAATGCGATGTGTTTAAAGAGATTTATAAAGTAATTATAATTTCCTCGAATCGTGTTTACATAATTTGCCGAACAAATCAGCCGATTACGTTAAACTCATTTAATTACTATAATTAGGGAAAAAATGATGTAAATGTTTGTTTAAAAAAATAAAGAAAATCCTCAAACTGCTTTGTTATAATACATATATCTAATGTTATCGCTTATTTGTTAATTTACGTAATGGTTTACACTTTACAATTTAATATCCCCGATGCACAGATATTTAAGTAACCTCGTTCAAAAGAGAATTAATTTAAAAAAATATTATTATTACATTACCCGATTATTCCTTGATAAAATTATTACGGTCTTTTATTTGGTTTCATTTAGCTATTTATTTTGATAAACATGAATGATATCATGGTATAAGAAAAAGTAGGATAGTTATTATTTGCAGGATAAGATGTAAGATACAGGGTATAGGATATGATAGGATTGTTTTGTCAACTTTCAAGAAACATGTAGCAGCACTGTACTCTTAGTGTATTAGCTATTGCTTTCCTGATTACCGACGAGATGCAATATAAGGATACCCACGAGGCACTCCGAAAAAAATCGTTCATCTTGCTTTCACAAAGCGTTAATAACATAACGTTCACCATGCGTTCACCGTTCACTTTGCGCTGCATTTGAACTTTGCGTTCGCTCATCGTTCACCGTTATTAGTGCTCACGAAATTCCGTTTAGCGTGCGCTCACCTTTCTCTCAGAGTGCGCTTACCGTTCTCTCAGAGTGAGGTAACTGTTCATCCACCGTTCAAGTGGGAACGTAAACGTTTCAGGGACTGTAACGGTCTTATAATCTATCCATGGTCGAAAACCCTTAATTATCCAGATTTGTTTATTTGTACCATAAATCTGCCTTTTATATAGACCGACTTTATTAGTCTTCTAATGATACGATTAGTTATTCAACGAAATGATTGGCAGTTGTTCCACGGAGATAGACTACAAATAGATAAAGGGGTCTTAGACGAGTTGCATTTATGTACAATGTCTTTATTTTTTTTTATTTGATCGCATTATATCAATTGAGAAAATTGCAATAATTCTGTAAAATGCTTATGTACCATTTAGATATATATCTTAATTAAATTCATTTAAAAAGTGTGAAAGAAAAAAAAAATGAAGATGAAAAGATACTGTGGCTAAGGATCCATCAACAGTGTAGTGACAGTAGAAGTAAAAACGATTATTTTCAAACATTGTATCACATTTTACTAAATGATTATTTTGGCATCGCATTCAAAACCATTTGACAGTTACGGTTAAGGTCTTAATGGTATTTCTAATTATAAAGTATATTTCTACCTAGGGTCAGCAAACGTTATTTTAAAAAATAAGCATTGTTTACATTAAAACTATCTTCATGTTTGTCCTGCCCCGGAATTAGAATCTCTATCCTGGGGTCATGACATTTATAATTGTCTTGATTGCTGTATAGTCTTTCTTAATGGGGCAGAGTCACGATTTTGGTGAAATTCTATTTTTCTGTTTTTATTATTTACAATGCTTTAGGAATGCATTTCCAAAGACCAAATTAAATTGGAGGGTCAGTAATGAAGTTATAAGCAAGATACAGTGCTCACAATTCTTTGTCATGTATACAAGGCCCCTGCCCTCTTTCTGTTTACATTAGTTCATTATACCGGTCAAGCTGATTTTTCCATCTTATTCATTTTAAGAATAAATAAACAGATCTTAACGTTTACTACATTCATTTTCGGTCTAATACTGGAGTTTCCACTTCAACGTTTCAAATGTAAACAAACGCTTTGTTGTCATAGCAAAGAATTATAAGCTCTGTAACTTGCTTTTACCTCAAAGGATGACACATAAATTTTGGTTGCATATAGAAAATGCTTTACTGAAGCATTGTAAGCATTAAAATCAGGTAAATAATTTTTTACCAAAATCGTGACCATGCCCCTTTAATATGTAGTCAGTTCTTACTTAGTGTCAGCAGAAGAAAAAAAACGATTTTTTGAACATTTAATACATGTGTGTATAAAATGATTCTACATCACCATTTTACCCTGACTTGGATTATGAAACCCTATACCCAGAGCTCATAAAATTTTAAAAATTTTGTAACAAACTTTGTAGTCTTTCTTAATATACAGTCAGTTTCTACTCAGTGTCAGCACGTATAAAGATTTTTTAACATTATATGCAACGATTCTAAACTAGCATTTTTGCATCGACCTAGAGGTGAAACCCGTAAATTTGAACACAGGAAATTTACAATTCTGGTAGAGATATGAAAGCATTATTTTAAGTAGATTTTCTTAGATACGCAGAGAATAAGTAAAATATTATAAAAATGATCAAACTTAGCAAATGTGGTCCATAGGCAATCTTAGCAAAGAGTCATAAAATTTACAATTTATGATGCATCATGTCACATTTTAATAGAAAC
This sequence comes from Magallana gigas, assembly GCF_902806645.1. Lineage (NCBI taxonomy): Eukaryota > Metazoa > Mollusca > Bivalvia > Ostreida > Ostreidae > Magallana > Magallana gigas. The sequence continues at coordinate 57,665,955 of NC_047560.1, forward strand.
GGCCAAAGTAATTTTTATTACTAAGTGAAAAATAGGCAAATGTTAACGCACGACGAGCGTCGCATTAACACTGACGGCGACGGTGAAATACTAATTCTAATAAGTAATCAGAGTGCCTCAAGTGACCTAAAATTGAAAATACCTGATGTACTTTACAACAGTTCCTTTTATTTGAATGTTTGAAAATAAGGTATAAATACAAATACGTCAACATCAAATAAAGCTTATGAATTTGTAAACCTTTTAACAATTAGATCTGACTTCTTCTTTACAAAGAATATTAACGTCAAACATCCCTGTATTGATATAAAAATGAAACTATACCTAACAAAAAGAAGCTAGAAATAACAGTTTATTTCTTTATACAAGTAGAAAAAATAACGTTGTAATAACATGTTGGTATTTAAAAGTACGAACACTGTAAAGATAAGTATCGATTTAGAGAGCTAATGACAAACATGAGAGTGGAAGGCAGATACACAGAAATAGCAATCAAAGAGTTGATAAACATCAACTTAAATTAAGAGAGTCGGAAAGAAACACAGAAGCAGAGGAGCAAGGCATACCTATTTATATTGATTGAGGGAAAAGAGAAATATACATTAATATTGATAGAGGGGGGAAGAATAATATACATTTACCTTCATTCATTACAGCGTACCCCGGTGAATCCACCTGCGCATGTACACGTGAAAGATCCATCGCTGTTGCTGCATGTTCCTCCGTTTTGACAAGGAATGGCAAGACATTCATTGATATCTAAAAGTTATTATGATTTTTAGCTGTTATCTCAGCCGTAACATAAACCAGAATAAACAATATAAAAGACAAACAAATACAAGAAAGCAACATCAATTAAGACATTAAAATGCATGTAATAGTCCTTGTATTTAAAGCTAACATGAATTCATAAATACGCATTATTTCTCTTGTATCCCCGACTACCGCCAATTTAGTTGTGGCTCATCGATACACACCCCCTATATAACTGCATTCAGGCATTTCATACACCCGAATCTTGGACGAAAAGACGTGTAGAAAAACGTGTTGAACAAAAATATGACAACCACTGAACCGGCAAGGTATACCCAAACGAACAACGAAGTAGACAGACTGAACGGATGCTTAAAAAATCCTCGATAATTGTTGACCGCTTCCTGTGTTGTTTCTGTTTAAACATTGCAGATGTGCAAACCAAACACTTTGTCAGATCGAGCAATGCCAATAACAGCATGGATTTTTAAAAATGAGCTTTTTGTAGAAACCGATGAAACGATGTTACGTGTTACTTTCATGGATTTACTATAATTTCGCCACTGAGTTGAATGTAGTGCTGCCGGGGTTTTCAAAAAGACGCAGACGTTATGCACCCTGTATGAACGACACACGTGTTCGATGTGCATTCGATGTAAGGGAGCACAGTCTGTGCAAAAAATAAGGATACCTTGAAAATTATTTTAAAGAATAAATAAAACTTGTGTTTTATTTATTGTTTTTTCCTTTATTCTTTATCACAAACATTTAACTACAATGTGTAGTTCATGCATTTACAAGTCCGTGCAACGTGAATGCCTCGATCGGAAAGCAACCGACCGTAACTTTCTCAAATACTATATATACCCCAGTGGCAGTAGATGAGCGAACGAAACTAATATGGCAACCAAATACTTTATGCATTCATGTCAGCTTTAACATATAACAATTTTGCAAAAGAGAATTTGGTTTTAAGTTGAATTTGTTAAATTATGCTTATTTTAACGGAAGGGACATTTTAACATTGGCAGCTTCCACAATTATAAATAAAATTATTTTACATTTGATAAAAACAAACGTAAAAATTTACGCATTTCATTGTTGTTTACCTTCATTACAAAGTATCCCGGTCCATCCGGCGTCACATGTACAGTTGAATGAGCCGGGTGTGTTCGTACATGTGGCTCCGTTAAGACATGGATCTTTCTGGCAATCATCAGTATCTTGAAATGTATAAATGTTAAAATAAACTGAATGTTATTCATTATAATCATTTTGTCTCTTTTAAAAGAAAAAAAACTAAAACGAGGCCCATGGGGCCACTTCGCTCACCTGAGCAACAATGGGCGTTAAAAGATATTGTACCATATGGCCCCTCGGTAGAATAACAAATAATAAATATTGTAATGTATTGGAATTGTACACGTATACACGTAATTTTTGACATTGTACCTTCATTAAATACCATATTTAACCCAGAATAAGAAAATCCTACGCAAGATATAAAACTTAACATATTTAAATTTAAAATGAAACTAGATGAGTTTATTTCGGTGTTATGATTATATATTATATATATATATATATATATATATATATATATATATATATATATATATATATATATATATATATAATCATAACATTGCACACACCTCTCGAATTCAACAGCTAGGAGTGTGATGACGTCAAATATAAACAGAACGACGTCATGTATGGTATGCCATTACGCGCAAAAAATTACGGCGCTAATCATGAGTCAAGCCAAAATATAATATTGCTATAATAATTTGATTTATTTTATATTCTAAATAAATCTTAATATATATATATATATATATATATATATATATATATATATATATATATATATATTTATTTATTTATATATGAGTTGACATTTGGAATTGCGTTTTTAACAGGTATTCTCTATTGAGAAGTAAACAGAAATAGCCTACATCCACTTCTTTTTGCAAGACTTCATATTTTGATTCTTGTAAACGTCGGAAACCGAAGACGGGTTACGCTTCGATCCATGTTTCTGCTCCAGTTTCCCTGAATTTCCGTAACATACCTCTTATTTCTACACAAATAAACATTAATCAATCCATACATCAACACATACTCGCTGTCAAGTCATTTTCTCAACTTCTACATTATGGGTAAATTATGAGATCGCTCGCTATAGGTGGTTTAAAAAATAGAAATGTTCTAGACGGAAAAACGATTAAAATTGTTTTGATTGTAGATTTTAAATGTTATGTATTTTTCTTATAATTTAAAGAGGTATAACGAATAGTTTAAGAATTTAAGACAAATTAACAAATTACATACGATTAAATAAGTAATTGTATCTTAATAAAAAAAATAATATTTCTTTATGCTATATTAATCAATGTTCGTTTTAATGTAAAAAAAAAAAAAAAACAGATGTGGAGCGAAATTCGTCACCAAAAGAAATGGTTAAAAGGGAAGAAATACCACTTTGTAATTTTACGTCGCACTATTTGTTTGTGCATTGCTAGATTAAGTTGATTAAGTAACGTTTTCGGCATTATATTCGTAAAATTAATACCTTTTAACCGATTTTACCCGAAACACAAACATTTAATCTGCGCTGACATGGATAAACAATCTGATACACAAAGTTTAAACTCGGGATGTAGAAGTTGAGGAAATGGTTTGACATAGGGTTAGTGTTGATTTTTTGTGATACATGGATGCAATAATGTTTAATTTGTAGAAATATTAGGTTTGTTACGAAAATTCAGGGAAACTGGAGTCGAAACATGGGTTGAAGCGTAGATCGTTTTCGGTTCCAACATTTACAAGTTTTTCAGAATCATAATAAGAGGGTTTGCGAAGAGAAGTGGATGTAGGCTATATCTGTTCACTTATCAAAGGAGAATATTAACAGCAAACAGGTTCACAAACTTTTGTTTGTATGTGTGTGTATAAATTCATACATAAAGAATTGCATCGATTGTTTTTATCTTTTTATGAAGCCTTTTTCACATTATTAGCGCTCCTTGTTTTGGCACTTTCGTCATTTTTTTTCTTGTTGAACCTAATGCTAATGGACATTAAGATTATTGAAAAGATAACAAAGTAGCTATTGGGTAGATCATAAAACTTGTACATGTACCATAAGCATTTTCAGAATTTGTCAAGAACGATAGTGAATTCGCTTACAATATCCCCCAAAACAAAACATTACTTACCAAGCGTGTTCAAAGGAAGTCTGTAATACAGTTGCCACCCAAATTCGTTCTTTGTCATGTTAAAGGCATGGCAGGACTGATAGGATATACACATTCCTGTATGATGGTTAAAGTTAAAACATTTGCATCCAGAACCACAGGACATGGCGCATCCTACTAAAGAATCCGCGGATCTGTTGTGTATTGGTTCCGAAATAGGCACTTTGTTTTCAAATCCAAGAACGGCCTCATAATAATAAGAAACTGAGGCAACCAAAATTGACAGGAATGTAAAAAGCAAGAGAAGATCGCCAATATACGATACCATGATTTTCCCGCAATTCTTAGTAAATATAACAACCTCAGTACATGTATTTTAATCGAACCTCAACATTCATTTTTTCATTACGAAATATGTTTGCTGTCATATATAACATGTCATTACAAAATGTAATTTAAGTACCAATAAATTAATAACATTGGTTGCATATTATGAGTGTATGAGTACTGGATCAGACAATGGTTGCCATTATAAAGAGAAACAAAGGCCCGAATAAACAATGGTTGACGTATACCGGTCTCTACTAGCGAATGAGCAGCGGATGCCACTTGTCGTTGGCTTTCATAAGCATTAAAGCGAGATGACAACGCATTTGTTTAAAATTGTATTTCCTTGTTTGCACAACTACTTTTTAAAGGTCATATGAAACGATTTTTAACACTATGGTTTTCTTTCATGAATATAAAGCTTGGTATAAATAAATGTTAAAATACATGATGTAAGATTTTTTTGCCTTTGCATTACTGAGAAGTAACCGTGAAAACTGAGCACCTGAAAAAATTCTTGCCCGCTTATCGTTCTTGATTTTGTGGATTTATGACGTCACAAAGACCCACCGATGTAAACAATGCATTAAAACTAGTGTAATTTTACAGTAGTTTATCGATTAAATTTTAGTAATGTTTGCATATATGAACGTGTCTTTCTTTTCAAATGAGATCATTTGATTTCTTAGTAGCCTACAGATGACTTAGTTTTAATTGGTCGTTAATGAATAATTCTAATATCAGCTTCTCACCAGAGTAAAATCATGGTGAAGATCCCGTACTGCAGTGGAAATTTAACGAAAGAAATGCTCCAACATTTACAGCTGATTAATAAATTATCCTTATCCTTTTGAAATAGAAACATCATTTTCTTCTTCGGTACGTATAATGATTGAGCTACATTTAAAGGGAATTAAAGCATTTAAATTGATTTGATTTATTTTGTCACATAAAAAAGTATATAAGGCAGGCCAATGAAAATATTTGAGGCATTGTGTACATAGTTTGTATTTAAGAGCTGCTATAAAATGCCGCAAAATTATTCTTAAATTTTATTTCGAAATAATATAAATTTCTGACTTATTGATATATACATGTAGCAATATTTTTAGAATATACTTTGTGTACACGTGTATTAACGTTTTATTAAATTAGATCGCGGAAATATGGCATTTAAGGATTTAGAAATGTATCGGTAAAATAAATCGGTTGTTTGATAAAAATAGTTGTGAACGAATGTGAAGATAATCAACAGATTTTATTAAGAACAAGAATCAATAATGATAAAAAAAACGAAAGAAAACATTGCGGAAGAAAGTGAGATAAAAGGGATCTGTGAGTAAACACCACACATACACGTTTTAAAATCAAAACACCGCACATTCAAGTACACGTTTCAAAAACAAAACATTTGAAGAAATTTCTCTTAGACTAAAAATAATTAAATGGTAACATATTTGTGAATTTGAAAGTGAAACAAACAATATAATCGTGAAGCGAATGAGGCACAATGAGGCCTACAAGTGTTAAAAAATCTTAATAAATTGCATGAACGTGCAAATGGGAAAAAAAGATCAGACTTATTTTTGAATTTGTCAATTTCATTAAAAAGATCAAAATAAAACATATAAATATGATTATATTAAAATTATATTATACTTGCATGTGGATCTATGAAGAAAATCATTTATTCTCCCTGCAGTCTCGAAACTGAATATCATTATGTACACGCTATTACATGTAAATAAAAACGCACACGATTTCATTTCTTGAGAGAGAAAATACTGACGTGGTTGATTATTGTATAATTATACAAGTTTCAAATATACAAGTTTATATAAAATAGTATTTTTTTTCTTCTAAAATGCTGCAAAATGACATGGATATTTGTATTCACAACATAGCTTTATAAGGCGATTGGGTTTTACTGACGTCATAAGCAAGGGAGGTAAGCCGCGTAAGTCAATATTCCTTTTCCCGATTAAGTAATTTTGATTGACTGTGGCGCTCACATTTTGCATAAAATATCCAAAAAACAATGTCAGTCTTATTAAATAGGCACTTATGAACTCATTCCCGTATATAACTCAATATGGTTAGGATATCGTTTCATATGACCTTTAAAGAACAATTCATCATAAAGTTAGAGATCAACAGCGTTGCATCTGAAAAGAGGAAATGCCATTTTAAAAATATTTTAAATGTTTCTGTTCTGTAGCTAAATTACACGGTAACGAATATCCAAACAGGAGTGGATCCTTGGATAACATTAAATATTTTATGTGTACTGTATTTTCCTGGCGATTCGAGTAATGTAAATCGATGAAATCCTATATTTATTTTGTAAGATTGAGAACAATGAAAAAAGTTAGCCCTTACCTAGTCCTGTTATAAATACCCGTACGAAAAAAAAAATCCACCCTGACTTAAGGCGGACAGAAGGCAGAATTTAATTGGCCGACTCCGCCTTTTATTCTTGTGAATGCATTGTAAATTTTACAGATTCAGGGTGGAATCAGGGCGGTATATGGCTCGAAATATTTAAAGGAGATAAAACGTATTCCGTGTAAATAAAATCCACCTAAACACGTCTAATAACCTGGAAAAGATTCCTCTTAATCAAAGTTGGATGAATTCCGCCTCAGTCGTAAAAGGATTCCGCCTTAGATATTCATGGAATCCATCTTATAATAGGTGGAAGCCGCCTTTTTATCCGCCTTACCATGATAAGGCGGACTCCACCTTAAAACACTTCTTGACCTGTGATTTTTGAAAAAATGATGGGTAGAGGTAGATTCATAGTCTGTCTCAAATACTTTATTCCTGAAACATGCTCAGTCTTCCAGACCCTGTAATTTCAGGGTTTTTTTTTTTTACCTAGAACACATCATATTTATACATATATCACAAAAATTAAAATATCTTACTAGTTAACTTGATATCTTTTTATTTTCATTAACATTTTCCAAAATTAAGTACAGCTATTTGTAAGAACCAGGCAGAAACATAGATGACTGATTCATAATAGTTAAATTGTTTGTAAAAATTGGTACAAACACATTAAAATACATCTATATGAATATTTTTTCTTAAATATAATTTGATTCTGTGGATTGGTTTTAAAAAAAATGAACTCAACGAAAACCATAGTTGCTGATTCAGTCTGCAGTTTCTATTGTATAGTGGTACACATTTAAGGTTTGTTTCTAAAAATCCTACATTTCCCAAGTACATGTATATGAAAAACAAAACTGTGTTTAATTGAAAAAAAATCATACCTCTATGAAAAATGATAATAACAAACTGTCAATATGTTATTCAAAATTAATTTGGTAAGTAAACAGTTTACTTTCAAGAGTAATACCATAATTAGTGCAATTCTAATTTAAGTACATGTACCGGGTAGCTGCATCATATATTTGGACTACATGAATTAAACGAAAGATTTTAATTGACATTGATTAAACTTATAGCATATCTATACATATGGTTGGCCATTTTCTAATAAATAATATCTTAAACATTCTTTAAGTTTAAATTGAAACCTAAAGAAATTATGTACAAGTGCATGCTTAGATAAAAATATCCTAAATGGTTTCTATAAAACAAAGCAAAATACAAATTAAATAAAAGGGAGGTCAAGGTCATACGAAAGTGCATGATCAAATGTTTTTGATGTAGTTGAATAGCTCCCACTAACATGTTACATCATATTCTGTTTGATAAAATGTCTATGATGGTTTATTTAAAATTGTTCTAAATACTTATCTAAGTAAAGAGAGATCAAATGAAAAGTAAATGCCGAACATTTTTAATGAAGTTTAAAAGATTGCATCAGTATGTATCAACATATAAAGTTTGATTACACATTCTTAAATGCAATCTTTAAACCTAAACTAATAACTAATTTAAGCAAAGCGAGGTCAAAGTCAAAGGAAAGGTCAAGGTAAATAAATGTTGATGCATTTGAATAACTTACATCAGTATGTATCAACATATGAAGTTTGATCACACTTTCTTGAATGGTATCTTTAAAACAGAGCTAAACATTAATTTAAGAAAAGTGAGGTCAAAGGAAAGGGCATGGTCAATTTTGGTGACGAATTTGAATGATTTATATCAGTATGCATCAACATATGAAGTTTGATCACACTATCTTTAATGGTATTTTTAAAACTGAGCTAAATATTTATTTAAGAAAAATAAGGTCAAGATCAAAATCAAAAAATGTTGATGCAGTTGCATAGTACTCATCAATATCTCTTAGCATATGAAGTGTGTTAAAAAATCTTGAATAGTTTCTATGAAACTTAGCTGTGAAATGAACTAAACGCAAAGTGTGATGGAAGGACAGGTGGAAGGACGGAAGACGGCATATTTCCTCCAAATCTTACCTTCTTTGGATACGATATGATCAGGGAAGCGGGATTGGATGGTATTATATATGTCGTGCTGATGCAAGAGAAGTGAGTATGTGTGCCCACATTGCCGCAGTTTTATGGTATATTGGTTTAGGACGTGGCATGGAGTCCTTAAGATCTGTAGGGGACTGGAGCAAGTTCATTGATGATGCAGCTGTAATTCCAGATGCAATTGATGAGTCAGAATCAGAGGATGATTCCTCAGAGTGCTCGAATGAAGAATAGACTGCCTGTTCTTCATAGACTATATATGTATATACATGCAACCTGCATTGCAAACTGCCTCAATTATATTATGATCTATTCAGTTATTGTTATAATATTCTGCAGTCTATTTTGATTAAGTAGACTGAATTAATATTAACCTTAATTCATTTAGGGAAGCGGGTTTACATGAAAACTTTTGTATGAGTTTAATGTTGGATGCATGCAGAAATAAGCTGCCCCAGATGTAAACATGTTTTTTTCAAGTAAAATATCTAGTGTGGTCATTCGGGCAAGGTCAAGGTCACTGGCAGAAAAAGTGCAAAATTTGTGTCTGGTCCATATCTTTCTTATGGGGAAACATAGGAAGTTCTTAATTCACACAATGATTGCTTATGACCTAATTGTGTGTCATGACCTTGACTCAAGGTCATTCGGGCAAGGTCAAGGTCACTGGCAGAAAAAGTGCAAAATTCGTGTCCGGTCCATATCTTTCTTATGGGGAAACATTGGAAGTTCTTACTTCACACAAAGATTGCTTATGATTAAGGGTGTGTCATTACCTTGACCCAAGGTCAATTGAAAAAGTTCAAGGTCATTGTTTCAAAAAAGCTAAATTCTGTCTGTGTCATGTCTTGTATTAATGGAAATATTAGAAGCTAAAAATTAACAGTTTTCAAAAATAAAGCAGTTATTTATAGAAAATGGACAGTGAAATAGATTCATCCAATATTTTCTATAATAGCAAAAATACACACGTTATGATTTTTTTCTTAGCGGGGGGGTATCATTTGTGAGCTTGCTCACAGTACCTCTAGTTTATTCTTTATTTATTACTATCTAATGAAGTTGTGTTTTATTAAAGATATTCAAAAATAGATTATGACGTTTTATTTCATTTATTTGGGCTTTGCTTAGAGGGTGCCCTTTATTGATTAGTCTGTTCATCTGAGATCACTTGTCTGGAGCATAGTTCCTCTCTCCTTGGTCCAATCTGGCTCAAACTTTACGTTACTTTGGATAAAGGGTGTGCAGTAACCTTAAACCAGGTTTCTAAGGATAAACAATCTTTTTGTCAGATCATATATTCTCCCCTTTTGGTCCAGTCTGGTTCGTACTTCACCAACAGAGTGCTTTTGATAAAAGGGTGTGCAGTGATCTTAGAATTTCTAGGTCAAGGTCAAATTAGACTACCTTTCAAAAAAAAATTCCAGATCAAATATATTATCATTATCTTGCACAAACTTTACAAAAACAGATCTATTGTGAAACGGATTTACAGTGACCTTGATATATCAGGTCAGATGTGAAGGTCACAGCTTGCGTCTTTAAAATCAGTTTTGGAATATTAATCCTTTCGCATTGGCTTTATCTTACTCAGATTAAGACAAACTAATGCCTAAAGGTAAGAAGTGAGTTTAAATTAAAGTTTTATTCCAAGTGAAAAATTTTCACGATTTGACTTAAAATTTTCAAATTTTATTTTTCCATTTTCAATGTTTATACTGATTAATGTAGAAGTTGTTAATGCTATGTCAAAATTTTAAAGCCAAATATCAAGTTATACGCAAGATACAGTGTTCATAATTCTTTGTTTTGTATACAAAGCTCGAATATTGTCATTTTTTACATATGAGTTGTAATGGTATTAATTTCTATCAAATGTATCTTTCTTTTGTTGATACTAGTATTTATGAAGATATTGAGTTAGTTTGAATGGTAAACATTCACCGCGAGACGCTTGATTTCTTTCGGTGGTTAGCTGTGCGTTTGAATCAAATCAACACGATGGCGTCGCGCTACATTACTTGGACGGTTCCTCAGTTGAAAAAGGAATTGATACAAAGAGATGCATCTACGCACGGGAGGAAGACTGACCTGATTGACAGGTACACTCTTGAGATCAATATTTACACACAAAAATAATGTATTCATAGAAATTTCCGATTAAATTACAACACAATGTTCGTCCGTTGTTTCGCACATAACAAATTACAAGTGACATACACCTTGTCACAAGCGACCCATCATTTGGTTTTCCTACATAAATATGATTGAATTATACTATCACAGTGTTTGTGTCCAGATTTTATATCTTAAACACCATAAATTATAGTTCTGGTATGCTATCTGCAATCGAACTGCGCATACAATAGTGTATACCGGCATCTGCAATTCTGCATTATAATTTATATGAAGCAATGTAACGTTACAGCGTAGTTTTCAGCTGGCCGGGGTTCAGGTTAAAAAATCTTCAATTTACTTCGTAAAGTTATTGAAAACTGAAAAAGGGCTCGGACTCCACCTACCCCTCTGATAAACACAAACATCACTCGGACCTGCTGCCCCCCCTCCCCTCCCCACTATATACACACTCCTATATACTTACTGCATAGTACATTGGCATATATACACTGTATTATTTTAATTTTTGATTTTTTGGATGTCTTGTGATTCAGAAGTAATTATTCTAGGTTAATAAATAATTTAAATATCAGACATTTAAAATTTCTATTCTCTCTTTTGCACTCCTTCCTTCTTTCCTTCCCAATGGTGTCATTTAATCCAAGTATCTGTGTTTTGATTATTTCTAAATCCCACCAATATTTTCCACACAGGCTCGAGTCATATGACAAAAACAAGAACTTCTTGCCACCGCCTGTTCTTCTACCAGAACCTCTGGATGTAAACTGGCCATCAACTGGATTTCAACAACTGAAGCCAGATCACTAGGGACTTTTACCAGTTGTGACAAGGGATCAAACTGAAGCCTACTTTCTTCACCGCCTTGCAGGTTTCATAAATTTGAATATATAATACACAATAATATGCATAATACTAATTTTATATTATCAAGTCCATACATATTGTGTGCTCTTGACAGGTTTAAACAAATCATATTTATTTTTATCTATTTTCTCTTACCGGTATGTTTTCAATGCATTTTTCATTATATTAATATGCTTGTTTTTGTAGGTGATAATGACTCTGCAAGAAATATAAAGGCAATAAAGAATGGTGAATTGCTGTATGATTCTAAGAGAATACTTGCATGTTCAGTGCTCATCAAGAATGAGATATTCTTTACTGGAATAGTCAGTGCAGCAATGAAAAATAAGGTCAGTTGTTTATACATACATGTACATGTAGCATCGGTGAGAGATTTAATCAATGCCTGTAATATTTTAAGTCTTGATATCAATTTTTTTTTATTTCAAACAAAGTCCATTTTGTAAATTGTTATTTTATTTTATGTATTGGGCAAATACCATGTATGTAAGTTTTATTATTTAGGTGACATACAACTACAAGCTTAGATTGGAAAAGCAGTCTGGTGATATTTTAAGCTCACACTGTGAATGTCCAGCAGGGAAGGGCCAAAATGGAACATGTAAACATTTAGCAGCAGTCATGGGGATGTTGGAGAAGTTTATTGGGCTTGGAGAGCTTACTGGCATTGAGAAGACGTGCACTGAGAGTTTGATGATGTTCAATAAACCGAAGACTTCCCATAAAGGTTTACATCTATTTACATGTTGATAGAATACTTATAAAAGCTCGTGTTGAATATTATTCAATATGTAGTGCCAAGAATTTGATAAGCTTCATTCCGTATGACTTTGAAGAATGTATTGTGATCTTGTGATCTATTGTGATATTTCAATATGAAAATTCAATTTTTTAAGGATCACCTGTAAAGGTAGAAAATCTTTCAAGAAAACGGAAATCAGAAAACATATTGGATGATCCCCGCCCAGAGAAGAGGAAGAATATGGAGGGTTTTGAGGATAGGGTCTTGAACATCTTAGTAAACTATACAGCAAAATCGTCAGCGAACATTGCCTATCGCTACTTATTTAAAAGAGCTGATTTGAAGGTATATGAATAAAATAAAAACTCTTTGTAAAGATTATTTTTTAACAGAGGAATTTTATTGCATATTAAATAAAAAGGAATTTTGTATTTCTTATTCAAAATTGTGTATCAGGAGAAAAATGGTAGCTGTAAATCGTGATTTCATCTTTCTTTTTCAGTCTGCAGTTCATGATCATGATTACCTCTCACTACCTTTTACTTAGTATTGGGTTGATGAAGCAATTAAGGTACATGTGCTAAGCAGTTAATTTGAAATTTCACATCTTTCACACTTTATAAACTGTTCATAAAAAATCTTAATCATACAACATAATGATAAACAGAGACAAATTGGTAACTTTGTGTTTTGAGAAACATTTAAATACTCAAAACTTACTGCGTATAAATCAAAATGTATAAAATTGTATTTTGCAGGTGAATGATTTGAAGATAAAGAAGATACAAGTTGCAACACGTGGGCAGACGGCTAACGAGAAATGGTTTGGGGAGAGGACATGGCGATTAACTGCTTCAAGCTTTGGACAGATAACCCACATGACGGGAAACGAAACAAGGAAAAACTGTGTGAAACAATATTTTCATCAAAGCAGATTAACTCCGAAGCAACATTACATGGGAAAAATTATGAACGGAAAGCTATAAAATGTTTTGAATCGAAATACAAACAAGAAGTTAATGGATGTGGCTTCTTCATTTATAGACCTAAGCCATTTCTTGGTGCTTCACCCGATGGAGTGATTGATGATATGCATATTGTTGAAGTGAAATGCCCTTACTTGGGACGAAATGTAAATATTGAATCAAAGTGTCTGAAACATTTTAGGTATTTAGAGAAAAAAATGGGGTCATTCAACTTAAAAAATCATCAAATTATTATGATCAAATTCAAGGCCAATTATTACTGGAAGGCAATTTTGTTATTTTGTAGTTTACACATTTAAATCTTTGTTTGTGGAAAAGATTGAACTTGACCAGGACTATTGCAAGTTTTGTTTGGTTCCTAAACTAGATCTGTTTTATAAAAAGTGGTACCGACCATTCGTTGCGTCAAAGTTGTATGCAAAATTCTCAGTGAACTCTTGCATTGCAAAGTATTGATTTTTATAAACTTACCATATTATTTACCATGCAACCAGGAAACATGTACATGTATTTCATGTTAGAATATTTGTAACCAGATGGCGATGTACTGAACTGTTTGATTTGTTTTTCAATTTTGGTCATGTGCTGCTTTGTTTGCTATTTTGATATTTCAGTGAGCTGTATATATGAAGGCGTAAGGGTGCACCTCTTAGTCATGTGCTACATTCCACAATTCTATTACCATGGTATTAATTATGAAGAAACAGAAACTCATTATTTGTGATAGATTTCAATCAATGGTCAATAAAGATGTACGAAACACATTTACACTGTACATGTTTAACTTCATGTGCCATTGTGTAGGAGATTGAACCTATTGTTTTATATACAACAAACATGTCAGCAATTGTAATTTTCCATTTTTAATATATGGGCTGAAACTCAATGATCAACTTTTAAAAAACATTGATTGCTGAAAAATTATATCTGCTCCTTAAATATATGTATGATTCCAGTATTTGCGAAGGGAACCTTTGTGTATTAGAAATGTTTTTAAGGTTTTTCGACATGGTGAAAGTCTTAATAGACATTTTGTGTTCCTAATAGAACATTTGATTTACTTGTATTTACAAATCAGATCCTATCAATGATTGTTTAATATCTTAAAATAAGCTTAAAAATTTAATAAATATCTATATGAAGGATAATGGTGTCCATATTTCATTTCATTATCATAGAAATTTTTGAAAACATTTTGCATTTATTTCATAGTCAATTCTTTAAACTAGATCAAACAAATATTAACAAGTTCCATGAAAACCATTATGCAAATTTGTCAACAATACAGTTTCTGAAGTTACTCAAAACAAAACATACAAATATGATGCGTGATCCAAGCTGCAGCTTGCTATGACTTAGTTCACCTTTAAGAATTTTGTACCTTTTGGCAAGACCTATCACTCTCTCAACGTGTATACGCTTGGATGCTACACGACGATCATGAACAACCTCGTGGGCATCAAGCTGAGACTTTCCTTTCAACAATGTTGGGGTGTTAACTTGAACATAATTATTTGCAAATAGATATTGCACCATAATTCCTCTATCAGCCATGATGCTATCACCTTTTTCAAACATACCCTTGTTTAACAACTCTGATCTTCAATGATCATCCTGTCACTTGCTGATCCTCCATACGCATCTGAAACATAAGAGACTGCACCGCTAGGAGTAACACCGATCATTGCTTTAATGGTGTTTCTATGTTTGTAATTGGACCAAGTAACGGACTGAGAATTTACATCAGATGGCTTTTGTATGGGGATTTCTGCAGCATCCAATATTACTCTTGTACTTGGAAATTTTTCAGCAAAATTAACGGGCATAAAATCTTGTACAATATCTGCAGAGGGCCAGAAATTTAGTTCTTTTAGTTGAAAATACAAAAAAATTATCCACGTTATGACAATTCTTGAAACTGTGGACAGGGAAACTTACAAAAAAGGGAGACAATTCAAAGTCTTCTTTGGTCTGTCTTAATTTCATTAAGGTAAGAAAAAGCTGGTCCTTCGATTCAAGTACAGAACATTTGTAATCAAGCTCATCTACACATGGACCAAGACAATTAAAAAATGTCATGAACTGGTCAAAATCACTGAAACCTGAAATAGCATCCGGGTTGTCCTTAAAATTCTCAATGGAGCATTTTTTTGAAAAAGGATTCTTAATGAAAGAATCTGCATCTGGGGTTGCTTGTTGCAGTGATGGTGCTTCCTCTTTTTCTTCTATGACAACTTCCTGCTGTACACCGATAGCTACAAGGTCTGGCTCATCAAATTCTTGCTTCCTCCGAGACAGTCTCTGTAGCCTTGGGCTTGGAGTAGGGGGCTCATCATCAGGAATAAGAACAGAGGGCACTGCATGTCACGACAGCCGTCGTGTGTCTAACCAGTCAAGCAATGAGAACAACAATAAGTATTTACAATCTTTATCTATATATAAAATCAATAAATTTACAAATATACACATTCACACGCACACAAAATATTAACAAAAAAAAATGTTTCTAATATCTGATTCGTCAATGTCCTATGGTGGTATATTGGACAGCAGTGTCCCTCCAGTGTTCCTCCAATGTGTCCTCCTTCGGTACCACGTCCTAAGATGACGGCTTCCGTCCACCGGCTTCCAGCGTAGTAAGTGAATACTCGAAGGAGGTTACACGGGTGGTAAGATGTTCAATACCGGAACACTGGTGACTATGGCCGAATCATCACTGGGACATTGCTGGAACCTTTTAATTATATATAAATAACAATATTTTCAATTAAACGTTTCACTTCCACAATATACTTATTTACCTAATTACCGCAACTGCACGCCATACAATCACACCGAACAATACTCGTTCTACAAAACCGTTAAGTGTATCAGACCCCTTAACGTATCAAACACTGTCACAGTTAAGCGTATAAGACCTCTTAACATGCAATATAGTTAAGTGTATAAGACCCCTTAACATCACAAAACAGTCAATGTATGACCAATAACGCCGTAAAAGACTACGAAATATAAACTCACAAATAAACTAGCAAACCACGCTTGTCACACAAACGCACCATAATTCTACGGTAAATAAACAAGTATGTAAAACGTTATCACGAAAATACTATCGAACACGTATAAGAACAGTTACCTAACGTATTAAATATTACAAACAAGACTAAAGTATAAGGAAAAACGAACTTACCCCTTATGGAGATGGTTACCGTAAAAAATACACTTAGCTATACATCGTGTTACTTCTGCAGTGCGTGCTAATGGACCCCGGCTCACTGACCAAAACATGGGTATTTATAGCATCATAGTAAACAAATAGAACAGTCCGAGTATAGTCCAATATTGACCAATACCTGAATTGATAAAATTGAGGCACCAAAAAGGATATGAACATAGAATAAAAATCAGAGGTACCCTATAGGAAAATAGTAAGAATGAATAAATCTATTGATTGTGACACTGCATCATCTTTTAGATGGAGGTGATCAGCTGTTAAAAGACAGTATATATATATATATATGGCATATTATAATTGATAAATATCATTTATAATGCATATTGATGATATACTATTCGAATAGGCTAAATAACAAACTCATCTAATTATTAAAAAACTAAAGTAAGAATAGTATATGATACATGTACACTATTCGGATAGGCTAAATAATATACTCATCTAATAAAAAAAATTGATGTAAGAATAGTATTCAGGTACATATGTCAAGATAATGAAAAAAAGTGTTTAAACTTATCTTCATTGAATCTGTTGTTGGCCAATTCAAGCTGCACTGAAATAAATAAAAAATAACACAAAGCAACACGAAGAATGTAAAAATGTAACAATAAACTAAAAATGTAAACAACCAATAAAGTACAAATTGAGAACACTTGTATGCTTAAATAATAGAAGAAATCTACATTCATTGCATTGGCAGTGTTTGATTACTTTTAAAACCATACAAGAAAATTTTATCCAGACTAAGCGAGTAAAAAAACAGAACGACTATTCAGTATTGTGCAATGAACCGTGCTACATGTACTTGAGTAACCCCCCCCCCCCCCCCCCGTACGATGCTATAGTATAGAGCATGATGCATTAATTTTATCATCTGAATGTGTATAATCGTCTTATTGTTAAACACAACAAAAAATTAACAACTAACAAAGAACGCTAAGTCAATATATATACGTTTTCTAACCTGAGGTGTCCTTGTAATCACTGGCAACAAAATGCAAGTGACAGACAACGTCTCTGTCATTTGGTTCCCCGAGTTTTTTGGTCAGTGGATCTAGGCGTTTTATGGCAACCCTCCACTGAAAACGACGTTGCTTATCCTTCGGAAACTGATGTCCACCATAATTACAACAAAAAGGAACCGAACAACGCTGAGGCATAGCCAGCGATATATAAAACCGAAACTAATTCAAGCGTCTCAAACGCACACATAACCACCGATAGGTTTTGTGTATAAAATTCGGAACCAAAACCGGCGATTGTTTACCATTGCAGTCAAACTTTACTTGACCATTAGAATTGTAAACATAAAAATCAGAAAAGCAAAAATTAATACATGTGTTAATATTTGAATACATTATATGTAATGCATGTATGCCATTTAAGTCACCTGTCTAAATATTTTACTTGATTATACCCCATACCCCATGCTCCATTTATATAACTTTTTCTCAATTTTACAATCTTGACAAATGGACCCGGATCCAAGTCTACTTAATTTTACTCGGGCCAATCATCAATGTGTATAATGATGCATTTACTCTCTTCTTTTTACAATTAATCATTTATAGTGACTACTGTGTCTTGGTTATATGAATAATTTCATCTCGATAGCGTACGCTGGTGAGATTTTCATTGACAATTTGTAGAGGGGTCCTTCCTTGCACAACACAAGCGTCCTGGTAACGCTCCCCAACGCTACGATAAACCCCACAACGGCCGTAATGGCTAAATGAAATCTGGATTCATCAGTGAACATAATATTGGCCCAGACCTGTATTCAGAATCGCAGATGTCGTGTGCACCACGCTAGTCGGCAATACGATGACGTTGAAGCAGTACTTGGCGCACCGCTGGACGTCTTGGTATGATGTTTTGCTCGCGTAACGGTTACGCATAGTTCTTGAACTAATTGGTTGAAGCCATGGAATGATACGGGTAGTCAAACTTGCTGTTGGAAACGATTTCTCAGATGCACAAGTCTAATGTGGATGTCCTGTTGACGTGACGTCACACGAGGTGACTGATTTACAGGAATTCTTTAAATGATCCTAGCAAGTGTCTTTTTCAAAGTTAAGCGAGCAGGCAGATATAATATGAGGGAAGCAATCTTGTGACCCAGTAAGAACCTGTAGTGTCAGCAATATTGATAAACAGTTAGAATGTCTAATGGAAAAGAATTGAAAAGAGCTGTATCCAGAGAACGTAAAGGAACACTGTCAGCGCAGATTTTTTTTCGATTGCTTTTTTTCTCGCACTGATGTTCCAAAGGAGCATTGTATTTTCTGATAAAACATAACAAGCATATCTTTTTGTTCATGTTTTATTATAAGCATAACAAATGAAGCCGGTTGAAATATGTTATACTACACTTACATATTCACAGGTAACTAACAAATCGCGCTTCATCAAAAGTAAACTATGTTTGGAAAGAAAAACATGAAATCCTTCTTAAAAGTTTATAGGGAAGCCGATTTAATACCTATTAAAACTCAACAAATAAACACAGTAAATAGTAAATACAAGCAGAAATATCAGATTTTTCAATTCATTAAACAAATTGAAAAACAATCGCACTAGAAAAATCATGAAATATTATGCCAAAAAATATGATCGCTCATTCTATTTTTAAATAATTCTAATTTAAGTTCCGGTTTTTAACCGGGTTTTCCAACGGAAAAATCCGGTTATTAAAATGGTGAAATGGCGGGCGGGCGGGCGGATGGCGGGCGGGCGGCTGCCAAAAGGGTACCCTCATTGTACGGATAAATCCTCCTACAGTTTTCAAGATAGGAAGTTGTTCTTTTGCAGATCAATTGTACATATATCAGAGGTGTGCATATTGCTAGGATTTTGATTTCCGATAATTTATCGAAAAAATACCAGCTTTTGAACTTAGTCATTTTTTGGCAAAATATTGCATATAGGGTACCCTCATTGTACGGATAACTCCTCCTACAGTTCTCAAGATAGGAAGTTGTTCTTTTGCAGATCAATTGTACATATATCAGAGGTGTGCATATTGCTAGGATTTTGATTTCCGATAATTTATCGAAAAAATACCAGCTTTTGAACTTAGTCATTTTTTGGCAAAATATTGCATATAGGGTACCCTCATTGTACGGATAACTCCTCCTACAGTTCTCAAGATAGGTAGTTGTTCTTTTGCAGATCAATTGTACATATATCAGAGGTGTGCATATTGCTAGGATTTTGATTTCCGATAATTTATCGAAAAAATACCAGCTTTTGAACTTAGTCATTTTTTGGCAAAATATTGCATATAGGGTACCCTCATTGTACGGATAACTCCTCCTACAGTTCTCAAGATAGGTAGTTGTTCTTTTGCAGATCAATTGTACATATATCAGAGGTGTGCATATTGCTAGGATTTTGATTTCTGATAATTTATCGAAAAAATACTAGCTTTTGAACTTAGTCATTTTTTGGCAAAATATTGCATATAGGGTACCCTCATTGTACGGATAACTCCTCCTACAGTTCTCAAGATAGGAAGTTGTTCTTTTGCAGATCAATTGTACATATATCAGAGGTGTGCATATTGCTAGGATTTTGATTTCTGATAATTTATCGAAAAAATACCAGCTTTTGAACTTAGTCATTTTTTGGCAAAATATTGCATATAGGGTACCCTCATTGTACGGATAACTCCTCCTACAGTTCTCAAGATAGGAAGTTGTTCTTTTGCAGATCAATTGTACATATATTAGAGGTGTGCATATTGCTAGGATTTTGATTTCTGATAATTTATCGAAAAAATACCAGCTTTTGAACTTAGTCATTTTTTGGCAAAATATTGCATATAGGGTACCCTCATTGTACGGATAACTCCTCCCACAGTTCTCAAGATAGGAAGTTGTTCTTTTGCAGATCAATTGTACATATATCAGAGGTGTGCATATTGCTAGGATTTTGATTTCCGATAATTTATGAAAAAAATACTAGCTTTTGAACTTAGTCATTTTTTGGCAAAATGTTGCATATACATGTAGGGTACTCCATTTCACTGGATAAGGGTTGACATGGATTATGGATACAGTTTACATAAAAGAAAACCCGGTTTGCTGTCACATTGACAGCTTTTCACTTGTTTATGGTTATTTTTAGCTAATTTGTCCATCCTGTACCTATTAATAAATGCCTGTGCTTTGTCACTAGCCAATAAATAATGAGAGTATTTCGATCACGTGTATATCACTTTTGTTTTTAAGTGTGAGAAGGACGTGTTTTCGTAACCTAAGATATTGATCGCTTTGTAAAGTTTAATACCCGGCCATGTACTTTCCGATAGTTTGAGAAGTATTCGAATTTTGTTATTTGGTTAAAAGTAAGTGTTAAAATAGGTGTGCAGTGTAAGTCGGCGCCCGGGGTGTATAATTTGTAAACAGTCAAAATGGCGGATCGAACATCAGTGTGCATTATTGGACATTCTTATGTAAAACGATTGGAACGATTTATTTTACAAAACCCTATGTATGAAAACTTCTCGATGAAGAAAAAGAGTGTGTGTTTTCGGGGCCAAGGTTTTTTTCTATTTACGGACTTGCTAACTTGTCCATATTGTGCGAGTTTTCGGCAGTTCCTACTTTATGTGTTCTTGAGATAGGGGGTAACGATGCGGCGACTCGACCAGCACATGTCATTCCACAAAACATTTTTTTTTCATTTGCGAACTATTTGATATATGGATATGGTGCAAAATCCGTGATCATTGGTCAACTGTTGCGCCGCGACCCTCGGAAATCACCGGTTATATAACGAGGAGGTCATCAGTATAAACAAACACTTGGAACATTTGACAAGTGGTGAGGAGCATGTCCATTTCTGGAAACATAGTAGATTTTTGACTAATTGGGCGATGGAGTTCACCTTGGGGTAGATTCGGATGGATGTTATCCAGCACCAGTGGTCAAATACTTGAGGAGCATAAAATATGCAGCTCATAACAGAGATCAAAACCTCAAGGCAAGTTTGTCAAAGACAAATTTAAAAAGATTTATTAAGAATATTTTTAATGAGTATTACTTGAGTGATTTCTAAGCAAATGAGAATGCATACTTAACATTAGCTGCAGAACTGTAGCTCTCCGGGGAAAAAAAAATATTGACAGACCGGAAGACAGATGAAGAATTTAATGGTAAACTCTTTTCACTAATTTGCGTATAAATAAGGTAAATCAGTCGAAAACTAGCGCACGTTTTTCTGCGCAATAAATATACAATTTTTTCAATGGGTGGCCCTGTAGCTCTCCGGTCTGTCAATATTTTTTCCCCGGAGAGCTACAGTTCGGCAGCTAACCTTACATGGTAAATTTTTGTTACATAAGCATAAGGAATAAAATTTTGGAAACATTCTATGAAATTTGTTAAAGTATGTTCGATTCAATCTATACAGTTTATGTACAGTACTGTAATCCTATTTCGATGTAACGCAGTAGTGGTAAGATTTCATAGATTTATAAATAAATAATTGCAAGAGTGGCCAACAAATTTAATTTAATGGCTTAATACAAACTTTTATCGAAGCTAAGTCATAATTGGATTGGCTAAATCAAGTATGCCAACATCTGTTTTATTGTATATATATGCAATTGAAAAAATGCGAATTTAAAGTATATGATTCTGCTTATTGAAGAGCTGTCAGAATTCTAAGTTATATTCTGATTAAAGCTTTTTTTAAGTTGAAGCATGAGCAGATTGGCTATATCTAAGTAAGCCATAATCTGTTTTAAGTATGTGTTATATCAAAATAAAAAAGAACACATAGGAAGTCTAATATTTCTAGGTTACTACTTTGATACAAAGGTGTATCACAGAAATCAAGTCATGCAAGTTTTAAAGGATGGTTACATGTTTTTCAAATATAAGATACAACCATGCATGAAAAGAAAGAAATTGTCAATTAGTCCTCAAAGGCTAATACTCTGGTAGTTTATTAATAAGTATGAAAATGATAAACCATGCCTAAGCGGGCTTTAGAGGGGCAGTCAACAAAATGGAGGAGACCGGCTAAAGTACCACGAAAGGATTAGGTAGGTCGTCAAGCAGAACCAGTGTTTGATAATCCAGTTACTCAAGCAGAACCAGTGTCGAGTGATGCTATTAATTACGACTTATTAGCTGCAGCAATATTAAGACAATCACAAACTATGTCACAAAACCAGACAAATTCGGGTGATAACACCATTGAAATCCTGCAGCCATGTGTTCAAAACCAGAGTGATACCGACGCCCACGCTCATTCAATGGCAAGACAGCAAACAACATTAACAGCTACAGAACTTTGTATATGCCACCTGCCATAATTTGCATAACTTGAGATAAACTTACTAATAAGATGATTTGAATTCTCTTCCTATAAGTCGTATTTTGAGTTTGAAAACGTAGATATATACACAAAGAGATAGTTGATGATCGTATTTCGTCATCTTAACGAGACTGCATTTATTTTGTGTTTATTCATACAACATTATACATTTTCTTGTAATTAGAGCGTTGCATTTATGTATAAAGAAATATTTATGCGATTTATTAAAGAAATGTTGCACAATTATCACCTTCTTTTAAATGTGTACTTAAAGGACAGGTGACATAAAATCATTTTCTTCTAAAAACATTTTCTTTGATAAATATTAATCAGTTTATAACAATTTTTCCATTTGACTAGCATCAGATAAGAACACACAACTCAATTAAGTGTGCTGAAAATCCCAGCTGCAGCTGGTCTCCGAGTTTTGCCGATCTTTAATGAGAAAAGAAACCCCTGTGCGTTATTCGCCAAAGATGACATATATTCAGCTATCGGCTACATAGTAAACAGAGCAATGGACGAGGATTTATTTACACGTACAGGATAGTGTATTTGTGTTGCAAATGATGATTTTGAATTAAAGCACTATCAGATTAAAGTGAATTTATTAAAAGCATATTTTATTGAAAAGTTTAGTGTATGAACCCTCTCCTGAAAACAAAGTAGTAAGATTATAGAATGTACAAGATTACATGTTGTATTATTGGTTAATGGAGTTTTTGAGAAATTGTGTGTACATAGGAATTGAAAAAAAGTAATTAAATTAGAATGAATCTGAAGATTCTGTGATTGATAATCATTTATTGCAGATTATCATCCTGTCAGCCAGACACTAGGCAACCACTTGTTCAGATTGTCAATATTCAGTAAAGTTTGAAATATATTGTTTGAATATGCATATTAATCCAATCTTGCAGATCCAAAACATTGATTTGAATAAGTTGATATTAATCTAAAAAAAAATTTCTTTAAAAAAAACTCAAATGGGAGCACGATGAGTTAGATTTTTATTATATTACATAAAATTGTATAAATCCTTTTTTGTGTACTATTTGTAACAATTGGTGTTGCTCTAAAATAATAATTCATTGTCCATCTGAATCTAATGTCAGTATATAAGAAGTAATCAGTGTGCATAACAGCTCGTTTTTGGGCTTTTTTTTTTTTAGGTTTGATCAATAGAGAATAAATTATACACAACTCAGAAGTACTACCAAAAAATGATCTTCATAAACTATTAAAAGAAAGATCAAATTACATTTGGATAAAATTCAAGGAGTCCGAAATTAATACGTTTTTAAAACTTGAATACTATGTTAAAAAACTACTGTTTCAGTCTTTACTGATTATGAAAATTGGTATATATATGATTCTTTTAATTAAATTTCAATAAACAAACATGATCAAATACCATACTAAAAAATGAAATTAAAACATGTTTCGGTTATTAGTATTGAGATTAAGGTAGACCCCTGATTTTGTGTAACTAAAGAAATTTACAAACATATTTGCTTACAGGTACCAGGATTTCTGGTAATACTTCTTAAATCAAAAAATCCTTAATTAAGTCCAATTAACTTAATTAGGGTTTATTTAGGGTTTAAGATCCAGTGAAATTACTGGTTACAAAAAGTCTCTATACATTATCACTAACTATGTGTTGACAAAACAAAATCCTTTCTTCAGAAAAAAATGATTCCATGGTTTTGATGATTTTTATCTTTTACAAATCCAACATCTGACATATTTTTTCCAGCATGAAGTATATAGATCAATGAAAAGTTAACAGTACAGGTCACAATTTTTACTCCTATTCATAATTGCTGAGGAAACAGAAATGGGGTTTCTAAGCTTAGAATAACTCTGTTTATGTACTGGGTTCTCAGACTTTTAATAGCAATTAGCAAAAGTTAATGACTTCAGATTTTAGATAAGAGCAATTCAGAAATCCCTATGGTTGAAAGATACAGCGTATGGGCAGTGTGTCGGCTATTACGTCGCACCGAAGGTTTCCGATCTCAGAGGCTTCAGATATGCATATTGAGGTCACGCGTCTTATCAGCTCAGTAATTCAGCAATAGCTGTGAAACAGATGGGAGTAGCAGGCACGTAGCATCAGGGAGGGCCAGGTCTGCCCCCCCCCCCCCACTTTCAAAAACGATGCTACGTGCCTGAGTAGTAAGGAAAATTTAGCAGAAATTGTATCCCACTCACAATTCAACTTGTTGGTCAATGTTTTTGTGATTGTGTCACCTGTCCTTTAAATACAATTTGCTATTACCAGCACAACACTTATCTTCAGTAGTGTTCATCATGGCACTAAGCGGAAATCTACAGATTTGACGAATCGAACCTTAAAAAAAAAGAACATAATTTTCGAATAGCTCACACCACAACCCGTTTTCCGCGATTACGAATGAGGTCACGGAAAAAGTCACAGCGAAAGAGGAAATCTCTTACATGGTTAATTCTCTCCGGGCAACTGCCATCACCATTCACGGGAGTATTGCATGTGCATCTAACATTAACTCAAATAACAATAGGGATAACGCAATTCAGGAAACTGTCGAGACAGCAATCGTTAATCAGTCTGATAAGATAACATCAGGTAGGTGCAGTAGTGGTTTTGTAAGTACATCGGTCTGAATTGAAGCCCATGTACATAAAAAAAATTTCATAAAAAAATATGCCATAAGCAGTTGATTTCGTAGTCTTCTATTCTAGTAAAAAATGGTAAGGAATAAATTTTCCTCCTGGTAAAGAATTCACCAGGTGGAGAAAGATGATGTTGAATTATATTCTATGAATGAATGGCTTAGAGCTTTGAATAGACAAATGGCTATTTATTACAGGAAATATCCACAGGAGCAGGTTTAACTGATAACACATCTAGAAGCAGTCAGGTACATTGCGTATTCAAAAGGTAACGGACATATAATAAGGACTTCCGATCCATAATTGACCTAAGTAAGGTGCAGTGAGGAGACATTCATATGGAATTGTAAGTGAACACAACAAATATCGTAGTTGTGTGAAGAACATACCAGGCAGTGAATCAATTGCAACATGAAACAACGAAGTTCTCCACCCACAACAACTATACAGGCTAGAATTATTTTTTTCAGCGCCAGGCATTTTCATTTATTAGTGCGACCCCATTTTCTTTGTTATTAGTGTTACCTTAATTTCCGGCATTCAGTAAACTTCCTCTTACCAAACAACACGTGTTGTGATTGTCTTTTATTTATTGGCGTGGTGGCAGCAGTATTCGACCCTCCGTTCAGTGAACATAAGGTACTTTATTCACACCGTAATTATCTATTACCGTGGACACGTGTGTGTATTGGATATTGTGTTGGCTTTACTACAAAACATGGCTAGTACGTCTCGCGCGCCAAAACAATGGTGCCTTACAAAGATTGAGACTGTCAACACGTTTGAAAATTGGAGACAGAACTTGTTATATACACTGTCCCTTGATAAAAACTTCGCACCATTCCTCATTACCGGAACATGGTGGGAGAAAAAGACCAAAAATACTCCATTCCGCGGATTCGCCGACGACGACGAATCGATACCCGAAGGCATCCGCCTCATTCGCATGCAGAAAGTTAACATGCTTGAGCTTATGTTGGGCCAGATTGCAAACTACTGCCCTGTTATTTCTAGGAACACAATCGTTAAAAATTCTACGTCAGTTGATAAAATTTGGCAGACAATTCGACTCCATTATGGTTTTCAAACCACTGGCGCCCACTTCATCGATTTTGACTCCATACGATACGACCCGAGCGAGCGGCCTGAGGACCTCTTCCAGCGTTTAACAGCTTTTGTTGAGGACATTCATTGCGTAAGGATATTGGTATAACTCACCATGAAGTCTCTGATCCATCTACTGTGCCCTAAGTTTTCTGAAGAAGGGTCAATTACCAGGCGATTTAAAAAAAATGTTTATGAAACTTGTACCAAATACTTAAGAGAAATTATTGGGTCGGACCAAGATCAAAACCAAAAGCTGTTCATTGTGATAGGTTAAAGCCATATAGGGAGAAAATAAACCAGACTGGATGATAAGTGAATTTGTACATGGTGGAGTGAGAGATTAAGCGGTTGCATTAGATGGAGTAAATATTCATTTAGGAGAAAACAGGCTGAATGTAAATAGTGATCATAATGTTGGTGATGAAGTGAATTCTGAGGATTATCGTTTCAGTGAGGATATGGAAGATGCTGTGCTTTGTAGTGATACACATGTGCAATGTAAAAGTAACTCTAGAAGTGCGACTAAAGTAGAAAGTGAAGGTCGTGAGCAACGTCCAAAGAGAAGTGTTAAAATTCCCCATCAATATAGTGATTTTTAGTTATACTTATGATAGGGTTATATCTATTAGGTTGTTTTGTTTTTATGCTTTTATTTAGTAATAATAATTTCAAAAACTGTGAGTTTTATTTGTAGGTGGAAAAGTATGTTTGTAATATCTGTGAGAAGTTCAGGTCAGAAAGGCTGTATGCAGCATACAGACATATGCAAGAACAGCACATTGGATTAAAGTTTAAGTGCCAGGACTGTGGAACAACTTTAGCGAGGAAAGATCAGGAACATGAAAAATGTCGCAGAGGATTTCCCTACTAGGTTGTCAATATTAATAATCGGTTATCAGGAAAATTAACAAGAAAAGAAAAGGAGAAATTGTATAAGGAAATACTTCCGATGCAAGTTCCAAAAATTTGTATTCCAAGACCGATGCCGTCATCATCCTCTATGTCAAGGTCGCGATCGCCTTTAATGTGCAAGAATTATGATGAAGTTTCTATCGATGGAGGGGACGATCAGTTGGAGAAAGAAGAGGAAGAAATTAAAGTGATGGATAGCTTGGAATAAATGCGAAGAGAAACCATTCAACTAGATGTGGGAGGTTATAATTTTAAGACGACTAAGGAGACTTTAACCAGAATACCATCAAAACTGTCCAAATTGATAGCATTTAAATCTGCGAACGCGTCTTCATATTTCTTAGATCGAGACCCTAAACATTTTAACATAATTCTAAATTTCTTGCGAAATGGTAAAATTGACGAGAGAACCTTACCGGAGGAGAGAGGATCTTTAGCCGCCATCTTAACTGAATGTAAATAAATTGGAGAACATGGTCAGGAACAAGTTGGATGTTTGCAAGTGTAAAAAAACAGGGACTGGGCCATTGAAAGAAACTGAGACTTTGTAATTTGAGGTTTTATTTGTACTGTGATTCACTACTGCCTTTATTATTAGTTGTTTAGGGACTAAACTTTTCAAAGAAATTTGGGTTTGTTATAAAAATTAAAGAACATAATTAATGTGATTTAATTACATTGTGACTTTTAGTATATTATAAAATAGTGTAGTTTAAAGTTAATTAAATGATTTATGCGGTAGTGAATTGCTATGTAAACATTGCTTAATGTTGTTGTATAATTCTTTTCAGTGCTGCCCAACTTCTTGAATTACAGCAGGGGTTGGTCTGGGAGAGGGGAGTTTGCGAGGAGCATCTCTATTAATTGTCCATTTGTATCTGTCATTGCGGGTTGGCCTGGTATAAAAGGGGGTAAATTTTCTTTAAATAACTGTAGTCTTGTTGGATTTGAAGATGGAGGAGGAACAATTAAGGCGAGCACGTGGAGATTTGGTAATGAATTATTTAAGTAAGTTTTGTCCGGGATTCACAAGTGACAACAACTATTTCACCAAGATCTCTGGTAAACTTATTTAACACCAGTTGGTGTCGGTGAAATTATAAGGTGTTTGCAAATATATTTAAATTGCAGAACCCCCCCCCCCCCTTTTTATTTATTATTTTAGTTAAGATTTTTCCAATTGCACCTAATTATTTTTAAAAGGTGTAGGCGGTGAACCAGAATCTCGGTAATTTTGCACCGAACTTCACCGAAATATTCACCAAGGTGCAAGCTCTGGTGTTTGGTAAAATTCAAATATTGATGGTATATTAAATCATTTTAATAATTTTTTTTGTCATTTTAATTGGATTTTGGTAAGTTTTGGGTAAATAAATTATAACAAGGATTTAAAGAAGTTGGGATTAAAAGTGTTCAATTTCATTCTGTTATTTTAACATGCTTTTAATTATATAGAAATATATGGTAGAATAGAATTGGTTATTATTTTATAAATAAGAGTAAAGGTTTATCAATATATCATTACACTGGAATTTATTTCTTGGGATTTATAACATTCAAAGGAGATTGAGCTACTGTGTGTGACTCAGTGTGTGATACTTTATTTATCATACTCACAATAAAAACCATTTACCCTATTAAAATCGCCTCGTGTCACAGTACACACTAATCATATTTGGAGATTGTGAATAATTATTAGCGTTCTTACCTAAAAACAAACGTACTGCACCGAATCCGTTTCATTGCACTAACGATGATGTAACAGTATTTCTGTCCAAAAATCATTTTTAACGTATGACCGGGAAGTCGACCATCCAGACCCGTATTTTTCTGGTTTTTTTTTTTTTTTTTTGGGGGGGGGGGGGTTAAGAAGTCCGGGAGTAATTCACTTCCGCAACGATTTTGACTAAAATCATACAAAAACGATCCTTGCATTTGCATTTCTCATCTAAACACATTGTCTCGCTTAAACTTGTTTCAAGATTGGAGACGAGTTTAAACTAACGCTTTACTGAATTCATTCAAAGAAAATCGAAAAATAAAAATGATCTTCTGTACGGTTTAACAGAACTTCAATTTTCTGCCAAATATTAAATCATACCTCAGAACAATTTACATTTTAAACAAAATAAATCAAACTGAAAAAATAGTAAAACATTAAATAATATAATATTTTTATCACTGTTGGTATTCAATCAAGGATGATATATTTTGATTTTTTTTCTTTTAATTTAAAAAAAAGACAGAATTAAGAACGAATTAACAATCTTTATTTGCTTTCACTACTTTCAAAGTTTTTCTGACAACATTCTTATTTCCGAATTTTGTTCAGGTCTTATTGAGTTATTGCTATTGAAATGTTTTTATCATTGTTTAATATGTAGTTCGATCAATAAACTTAAAATAATTGTCAATGAATGCTAGAATCATGTTTGAATGATTCTTTTCAGATGGAAATATCCTCCAAGTGCCTCTATAACGGGTGAATGGATCGTTACACCTGCATTCCGATTACTATCTACGTTATTTGAAATCATAATTTATATTAAAAAATCATTTTAAAGGTCCATGTATTGCTGAGCTGGCGAGTATTTTTCTTTATAAAAGAACCAGAGAGCATACGTCTGATGAAGCACGGTTTTAACCAAATTACAAAGAAAAAGGTAAACAGTTCTGTAACTGTAAAGGGAATGACATCGTTATGTTATCCGAAGACTTAAACCTCCAAAACTCCCTACATTTGGATTGCTGTCTTACGGGAAAATAGCTTCACCAAATAGAACTGTGATAAAATCAAGTTGACAAACTTTGAAATGTATGATTTGGATGTAGAGACGGCTTGATGCTATACGACAGAGATGGAATTCAAAAACCACCATGTTTGTCAGCGTCATTAGATCTGTACTGTGTTATTGCTACGGTCTATTTATGATAACTGAAGCTGAGAACCGAGGATACTTTTAAACACCTAGTAACAACCCAATTTGATTATCTTTCAAATATGAATTCGTGACCACCGCTGTACGATTTCAAATAAAAAATCTTTGGACAATTGATTTTATACTAAGTTAATCTAATGATATAATCGTCTAGAAACACCAATAATTTCTCGCTCATTTTCATTTTCTGTCCGTGGTCGATCATAAAACAAGATGGCTGAAAGTAACTCATCAAGTATTTGGCCAAGGGAGAGATCGCTCACCTGAGTCACATAAGCCATAACAAATCAACTCACCGGGAACGTAATTTTAAAATATTATACTTTCAAAAGTGGATATATAAAAAATATAAAATTCTTATATATAAAATCTTCCACTGTGATAGATCCATAATGTAAAAGGGGGAAGGGGGGGGGGACAAATAAATTTGCTTGACAAATTGGGAATATTTTTCGATTTCATAATGATTTATTTATTAATTTATGTTAAGTGATACTCGTATTGCGCTTATCTCATATTCTTCTGTAATTTTAATTGAAAAAAAAAAATCCCGTTACAATTATCTTATTTTGAAACATAAATGTATACTTATTCGTGAATTAACGCTCGGAGTTTGTGGGTGTTCCTTTCTCAATCTATGCGGGGGATTCTCTAGTTCCCTCAAGCGAATTGAAATCAATTTAACAAAACACGGCGGTTTTTTTTGAGAAAGATTCTATTTCCCTTTACAAAAAATGTTTAGTTCACTTTATGTTGCCTGGTTTTATCTTTTTTTTCGTTGTATTTTTTTGTAACAATATTACTCTTATCTTATTTTTCAGTCATAAATGTAAACTTACCCAAACAGTGTCTTAGCCATGAAAAAAAACCATAATATAAACCAAATAAATGAGTAAGTTAATTATTATATATAAGTGCATAGATAAATAAATGGAAAAATTTAATAAATACACAAATTGAAATAATGAGTTAAAAAAAAGAATAAATAAATATTTGTAAATGTATTATTACCTTATATAGACTGTATCTTAATGAACAGGCACATGCAAAGTGTTCTTTGATTTATAGAGATTTTTTTTAAATGATCAAATAGTTAATTCATAAAAAATTAACTCACAACAGATGTCTCTCGAGACTGAAAAGAAATGATTACAAGTCGAATGTTCAATTTTGCCAGAAAATGTTAGCCTATATAAAAGAGTAGGAGTAAATACCATCAATATCTATATCAAAAAATAGTAGATTATCTATATCATGCAGTTAGTATTTTACAATACATTTACACTACGGTGAATTAATAAAAACACACATACCTACGGTCCAAGAGACAGAAGCTCACGACGCTGGAACTACGAAAAAAAAGATGTTAAAAAGGGTCTTAAAAAGAAATCTCTATTTAAATTCAAATACATTAAACGTATACATTTGTGTAGTAACTTGCTCATCGTGGATTGTGATGATTTCAATCCTTTTGGTGTCAAAAAAAATATATGGCACAATATCTATTTAACGCCCATTGTTGCTCAGGTGAGCGATGTGGCCCCATTGGCCTCTTGTTTCTTCTTCTTTCTTCTCTTCTTCTTCTTGCTGGCTAAAAATATATTGTTCGTAATCTTGATCGAATATATATATTAATTGGCCATTGATATCCCTCAACCTCCCAAGAGGATAGGGATCCATCTCTATTTCCCAATCCCAGTCTTCATACTCAGGGATTGGAAAAGCAGTATCCTGCCCGTTTACTGCAGAGGAAGGCGTTTCGTTTGGAGTAAAGGGGCATATAAAAAAAATGATAAAAAATTGTAGGAACTCTTTAAAATATACCTCAACTTTTTTTAATATGCACCTTTTTTTAATGTTCAATTGCGCATGCTACATCACCGCATTTTTATTTTTAAAAAAAGTAACATACTAACGTCGGCCTAATCGGCGCATTGGGGGGTAATCTAATTGAAAATGAAAACTAAGTATCAGACTGTTTTCATCTTGCCGGACTGTATGAATTACGAGTTTAAATATTTTAAAAAGAAATAAAATCAAATTTAATTTGCTGGCCCGATCGTTTCCGACGGAGTGGAGGGGCTGAAGTTAAGAGTATATGTATGAAATTAATAAACACGTATGTATAAAATCAATATAGACGTAATTTTAAAAACAATCAAAAAAAAGTATATATATGCTTTATTAAATATAAAATGTACTAATGTGTCCCCCCTTGCCCTCTTGCTCGCCGGTGTGCTATAGGTACCGACAAAATTTAAAATGCAATTAATATCGAGTTCAATCTAAGTTTAATTTATTAATGTCAACATTAGTATGTATGGAACAAAAACAATTAAACAAAAGAGTTAAAGCTGAGTGTAGAATCGATTTTTGTGGGCGCCATTTGACAGGAAGTAATAACTAATTGTTTGAACAGTCCCTCTTTTCACCTGGACAATTTACTTTAATTATTTTTCTGTTATATAAAATGCTATTAAATAATTAATTGTGCATGATTAAAAATAATTTGAATTTTATTTATTAGTTTTCAACCCCGATTGGAAATTGAAAGTAATCAGAATTTCCTGAAAGTCACACATTCTAAAGCCAGTCACTTTTGATTTAGAAATTACATGTTTAAATAATTCTCAATGGTTCAAACAACCAAATGTGTACACAGGTAAGGTCATTCCTGCGTGCGGTCATCCGTAAAAACTATGGATGTGTTGGTAGCTTTCATCTTACAAAGAAGGATGTGTTGAAGTGTAAAGTTCTACATGTATAATGCGTTGTAAAGAGTTACTTTTTACACAAGAGGGGTGTCAACCAACTAAACAAAGGAATATACAGGTGTAAAAGGTGTATTGTATATAGGAACAGCAATTTACACCCAAGTTTTGGGGGTATGTGTTATGCATGGGTGTTTACTATACACAATACTTCACGCTAACAGGTTAATTCTTGTAAGAATAAAAGTGGATTGTTGCGTCCTCGACTTGGGCATTTTTGCATATGGCAATTTTTTCCCCAAATTCAATGTGGTAGAAATCATTTTAATGAGCAAAATCACAAAGGCTTGGTGAAGTTCCTAATTATTTGTTCCAGAAGAAAAAAAATGATTAAAATTCATTTGGTAATCTTAGGTGTATTTCTGTGTATTGCAATAAATAAATTCACTGAAAACATTCGTTTCAATCATGGTAAAAAAAAAGTGTATTCAATGTACACTTAAAAAGAAGTAAAGGGACAACACTCGCCATCTTGGATTTATAGGGGGGTCTCTGTTCAAGCTATGTTTTAAACAAGTTCTACTAATTTCTCCATCGATTTCTGACAAGTAAGGAATAGTTTATTTAAATGTTACATTAAGTCTTATACCATGGCATTGGAATCTCGTACCATAGCATACAATCTCATAGCATATCTGTCTTAGCATAACACAGCATACAGCATAATTTTTAACTTGGTTTTTAATGATTTAATTTTAAAGAAATAATGTTTACATTGCAGATTAGTGGTAAACTTTGGCTTTTTATAAAATAACTTTGAAATGCTGGAACTCTTCTGTATGAGAAGGTGTTGTGTTCAAATCTCATAGCAAACTATATCATTAAGCCTCCATTTCAATTTCTCAAAGCATAGCATAAAATCTCATTACATTCCATTAAAATAGCATTAAATTGTAAACGATATGCAATCAATAAAATGCTTTCTTTGGTGATAAAGCAACATTCTCATAGAAAAAACACATAACCTGCATTAATGGTGTGCACTGTGTGTGTAAAGTCATATATAGGCATTTAGTTAAATAGTATTTCATGTTATTTTATTGATATATTTGCATGTACAGACCCCGAAACGTTCTACTATGCCAGCGGCATGGTTCGATTTGCGAACAGTATGGTTCGCTTTGTGAATGGTACGGTGCATTTTGTGAACAGTACGGTTTGTTTCTTTCATGGTACGCTTTGCTTTTCTGGGTTAGCATTACATTATATTGCATGCATTTTGCATGGTACCGTTCGCTTAATGGGCGGTACAGATCGTTTTGTGAATGGTACGGTTCATTTCTTGCGCAGTACAGTTCGTTTTGTAAACGGTACGGTTTATTTTCTTGCATTGTACGGTTCGTTTTTGAGGTGTAGTGTATGTTTCACGGTCTGTATTACTAGAAATATATTGGGTTTTTTTTGCATTTTTTGCTGGGGCCCTTTAAATTGGGAAAAATAGCGACAAAACAATAAAATTGGGAAAATTCGATTTTATATATAATGAAAGTTGATAATTTCTCTCATTTATTCAAATACTAATTAAAGCACAATGCTTCTTTTACTAGAGTTCTTGAAATTATTTATTATTCTGTTCAGTCATTCTTACAAAATTAAGACAATAAATAACCATTCCAAAGTTTTCTTTTTTAAATACAATTAAGAATTTTTTATCAAAAATTTGGGAAAATATTAGGAAATTTCCAATTGGGACTGGTGCCAAATTTTAGCCCCAAATCAGGCCTTAAAAAACACTGTAATTACATAAACACCCTGTGACTTGGCCATGCATATTATAATAGACAGGTATGGATGCAGCAATGATATATTTTTGGCTGACTCTTAAAGAGAACGGAAAAAATTTTAAGCTTAAAGTCCATATCAGTGAGTTTTATAGTAGCTGATTTTACTTTAAATGAAATTTTATTATTTATCATGAAATTAAAATGATAAAATTGAGTTGCATTTAATGTGTAAGGTATTTCATATTCTGCAATGAAGGCTTGTATGACATTAGATTATAACACATCTATGACATGTATGAATATCTACATTTCAGTTAATCTATTTTGCTCCTAATATTTGGATAGATTTAGCTCCCAATATTTGAATAGATTTAGCTTCCAATATTTGAACAGATTGTGTTGCAATCCCAAGATGCATTATCCCATAATGCATCATTTTCAAAGGATTAGACATGGAGGATTACCAAAAATACCTCCTTTCTCAGGACATTTTATTAAGTTTGATCCTCAGTGTGCTGCTTTTGATGTTTGTAGTTTCATTATGTATTTAAAAAAAAACATGAGAAATAGAATCAGATATTCAGTAGGTGGAATGGAGAAAATACTAATTAGGTAAAATTTTAGGATTGTAAGGAAACTTGTCTTCATCATGTTCTTGTTTCAACTCTGCTTCAAAAGTCAACATGATAGCAGCATATATAGTGATATAGAGGTGAAGGTATAGGTGATGACGTAATTATGCATTTATAGAGGTCGTTTCTGTTTTAGAGAGGTTGTATTATAGAGGTGATTTTTCACCACTATTTTTAGAAAAGGTAGCAATATAGAGGTCGTGTTTTCATTGGAGGATTGAATATAGAGGTGGTGACGTAGTTACTATTGAGGCCCTATAGAGGGGGACTTTTTAGAACAGTAAATTTATAGAGGTCGTGTTCTCATTGGTTGCTTTTAGAAAGGGAGGTTGAATATACAGATTAAGTGAGCATGCGTAAAAAAGTAGGAGGTTTTAGGTTATGACGAAACCATAAGATGATTCTATGGTTTGAGAGCATGTGCTGTAGTATCGATAACGTAAAATAGATAATATTAAGCAATACGTGAATTTTATTTAGAAATAATAGGTCGATTTGGATGACGTATTTTGAGCAAACAGTGAAAATAAGGTATACTTACCTGTGCACAGAGAGAGATATTTTGATAAAAAAAATTACATGAAAAATGCGGTGATGTAGCATGCGCACTTGAACATTAAAAAAGGGTGTATATTAAACAAGTTTAGGGTATATTTTAAAAAGTAGTTACAATTTTTTATCATTTTTCAAAATGCCTTTAACACCAAACGATTCAACTCCTTCGGCTGCGGTAAACGGGCTGGATACTGCTTTACCAATCCCTGAGCATGAAGACTGGGATTGGGAAATAGCAATGGACCCCTATCCTTCTGGGAGGTTAAGGGACATTGATGGCAGACTGGTATATATGTTTGATTATAAGTACGAACAGTACTTACAAAATCTAGAAGACCAAAAAGAAGAAAAAAAAGAAGCAGCAGAAGAAGAAGAAAAAGTAGAAGAGAAAAAAGAAGTAAAGGAGAAGAAGGAAGAAGACAAGAGAAAAGAACAGTAGCTTCTTTGAAGCTAAAATATTTCAACGGTCGTTTTAACGGCCACCAAATTTTTCGAAAAGATGTCTCTAATACAATGAAACGTGTGCATTAGAGGAAAAGTATTATTCGAGTACAGTAGGTGAAAAGGTTTTTTTCCCACCGAATGTACTGTATAATGAAAGATTTTTTCTTGACAACCTACAGTTAATTTTTTCATATGCTTAATCAGTTAAGTTTGTGATAAATAACTGTAGGAAGCAAGAAAATTGAAAAAAATAACAGAAATTTTGTTTTTTAGAAGAAAACAAATTAAAATTATGTTCAATATTTTTTGTATAACATTTTTTAAAAAAACATAATTTTTATAAGAATATGTTTTATATATAGAACATAATTGCTATCATTTGTTATAATGTCTAAAATAAAATAAGTGAATGGTATTGCATAAACGTGATGAAATAATAATGGCCTTATACGTATTTTTACAAAGAATATTTTTAGAAATGATAAATACAGACATATATATATAAAGCAAAATTCTTTTTTGAGATATAGGTATTTTTCATTTCACATCTAGACATCAGTGGAAAAGGTAAGTTTTTTAATCATGATAAATTACTTAATGATGAGTAAAGAGAGGTAACTCTACAAACTATACATGCACTGCGAACATTTCCGTTAATCCATTAAATACATGATATCCTCAAGTTCTTCTTCAATGTTATCAACTCTCGACTGTAAGTCTGTTAAGCGTCTTTCAATTTCTTCTTTCTCTTCTTTTAACTCTTCTTGTCTATTAACCAGCCTCTCCAACATAACACCGTCAATGTCAATTTCCATTTGTTCTGCCGTTTGCTCTTCTTCTTCTTCTTCTTCTTCTTCTTTTTCTTCTTCTTTTTCTTCTGTTTCTTGATGTTGTGTTTCTTTATTTCTGAATTGCTCTAGGCCTTCACAAGAAGTACCTACTTCTTTGGTTGATTTTAAGGGGAGATTGGAGTTACTGTAATTATATAAAAAAGAGGAGGGTTAATGCTACATAAGTTTATATTTTGTGTTTAAAATTAGTGAAAATTAAACAAAGAAAAACATTCGGTAGAAAAAAATGTTTTATATAAAAAGTTTTCTTAATATTTTTTTCTATATTAAATTATCCTTTTTTCATTTGCTTTTAATAAAACGCATACATGACTGTGAAATGCATGGTATTTTCTGTAAACTGTATGGTAATGCTGTTATTAACTGTCAAGTCATTTCTAAAAAAATGAAGAAATGAATATTAAAAAATAAATTAAAAGGATAAATAAAGACAGAAATAAATAAAATAAAATCTGCATAGATTTAAAAATAACTACTTACATAATAATTACTTCCATTTTTTTTTTTTTGGAGGGTGAATTGAATTGTTCAGATCTGGTGAAAAAAATGAACTTGTCCTGCTGGATTTAAGATTGCAAGGTGATTTTCTTAAAATTTAAATTGATTTTTATAAAAAAGAGATGCATTTTTCCTCCAATTTTTTGTACTGTTTTAAGTTTTTTCTGGTTGGATATTGGTTTGGTTTTGTTATATATTGTGCATGTTGATTTTCCCTCCAAAAACTATTTAATCCTACTCATTGGATGCAGAAAACAAATTCTTTGCAATTAGTACAGCGTAAGATTTTCTGATTGGATATTAGCGCTGTCTTGTTATACATTGTAAATGTTAAATTTCCCTCCAAAAACTATTTTACTTTTTCTGATTGGATGCAGAAAATGAGTTCTTTGCAGCTGGTACAGTGTGTTGAAACAGGTTAATGATATGTATATTATCCTACGGGTGTAGATAAAATTGATACCGTAACCCTTTCAAAGTTTGATAAGATTGTACTTATAATGCTGTGTAACATGACGAGAACGAATTTTTTTGTTGAGATGACATCGATTTCAAAAATTGAAAGAGAAGCGCATATTTTTCAAAAATTGAATACAATACTTGATACATTGGTAATAGGTTTTTTAATTTTTTTTGCGTATATTTAAGAAAGTGCTGAATAAGTGAAATACTTTTTAAATAGGATGACCTTATTGAATGAGAAGTGCAAATCACCCCTCACCCCCCCCCCCCCTTTTTTTGCAATTATTTGTAAGAATGAATCACCCCATGGATGTGATATGCTTTGACTCTGGTAAAAGGGCACAAAGCTGCTGACTTTGTATTTTTTCACTTCTTTTGGAAAGGTTTGACCTAATAAATGTAATTGCATTTACAATAAAAGTAATTGCATTTACAATAAAATCAGCTCGATTAGAAACTTTTTTGACCTTATGGGTCAAGTTAATTTCTACTTTTATTCAATATTTTTGTATTAGTGATTTCTGTTAACAAATAATTGTGCTAGTTCAATTTATTTTAACACATTTACTACACTTCACTTAATACAATGAACTGTTGCTAAAAAAGGGCACATTTTGTGTCATCATGTATAGGTCAGCTCTCTTCAAGTTTTGAAACTTTGGGGGTTCTTCAATTATAGGATCAATTGCTACACCCGATTTTCCATTATCGTTTTTGACCCTCTAATGTTACGAGGGTCACAATTAAACTATATAAGAAAAGGTAAAAATTTTATCAGTACCGCACTTTGACTTCATTTCACACCGAGTATCTTTTATTACGTGTTGAATTGTAAAAATGCAATTTGCTGTTTTTCTCCTGTTCGGAATTGTTGGACTGTCGGTCCAACAATGTAATAATGTGAACCGTTGTTGTCGGGAAACCGCTCGAGGGTTTGATTGCGCCGTGAAGAGGGATCCATGTTCCTGTATTTCTCTGTGCGGGGTGGCAGACAACAAGATTGTGGACATTGGCCGCGCTACCCACAGAATATTTGCTTCAGAGAAAATAATTGTCCATCAGCAGAGCTCCACAGTCTTTACAAGGATGCCATGTCAAGGTATGTTTTTGACAATATTTATTCAAAGATATCATATTTTTTATGTAAAAAAAATAGTTACAAAAAAAGGGGGGGGGTGAGGATTATGAATTTGTAACTGTTTACAAAAAGACTCAAATAAAAATCTGAAATAAAAGAAATGTTAAAATTAAGTATAAAATAAAAAAAACCTATGCTATTTTATAAGTAAAAAAAATAATTATGGGGTGAGAAGACTATTTCGGAAAAATGTCGGGTTTTACGTCATCCCTCTTCAACTATTGAACTTTATTGAGCGCGCATTCTTCGAAGCAAAATGGTAGGTAGATGACATGTGGATTGTCATCCCGACACTTAGAATTTTATATTTTAATATTGGGGGCTTGATGGAATGAAAATACTTGTTAGATTGTGAAAGGTGTTTAATGTACTTAACTCACGACCCATTTATTTTCCCATTAAAAGATCGGATTGCAGACGACGGTTACCTGTCAAATTGTCATACCCCGCGATTTAATTTACGGAACACGAGGTCACATTTTTTTTAGTTGATGCATTGCATCATTGAAGGGTGGGGAAAAGGAATAAACTGAAGAAAGTTAACAGATAAAGAAGAGAATACCTTGTGTTTTGTCATAAAAAATACCTACATATTTTTTCTGAACTCGATTTACCATTCGAATTTCATCATCGATTTTTTTGGTAACATGATTACGCACGTGGGGGCCAAATTTCGATAAAAAACATTCACACCATGATTTTCACACACTATGTCAGAATATTTAGATTTTTTATGATTAAAAAACAATTTCACTTAAAAGAGCAAAAATATTAAAGCAATGCATATTTAATATGTATATATTTTTTTGTTTTGAAGAACCGTCCAATAGCAATCGTGAGACCCATGAGACGACAACCAGTGAGACCAGCGCCACCGGAGGGGATGATCGTAGTTCATCTCCCTCCGAGGACCCCGTCCCCTCCGGTGAGCCTGTCTCCACCGCCCTCCCCATTCAGAATGCCAGTGAGCCCTCAGAGAGGAGCGAGGCCCCAGCCACCAGCGAGGCCCCAGCGACGAGCGTGGCGGCCACCGGGGGCCGCCACTTCCACACCGGCTTCCAGAGGACCCACACACCCAGTAGTGGTACGCCCACCACCACCACCACCCCAGGGAGTTCCAGCCCACAGGAGGAGGCCGGTGTGGAGACCACCGGGGGCCGCCACCGCTACCCAGGCCGGGAGGAGGAGGCCACGACACCAGTAGAGGAGGGGGCGAGGTTTACAGGTAGAATAGGTAATTCTACCCACCCCTCCTCTACTGGTTCAACACCACCTGATGTTTCGCCTAGTTCTACCACACTCATATTAGGTAATTTGCAATCAAATACTTATCATATGAATTTAAATTACCTTTACGTTTTATTTTTACTTGTGTTGTTTCTTCCAATAAGTATTTATAGATTTATCATTTATTCTCAAAAAAAGCAGTTTGATACTAGACAAAAAGCCATAAATATGGCTGGTGTTTATAAAGAAACCTGTATTTTAAACTCTTATGAATCAAACAATATTGACATGGATGAATATTTTTCTGATTCATCTTTTAGTAATGATTATGCATCTATTGTATCAGTATCAGAAAATGAATTATATCTGGAACCAATTACCAAGACTATAATAACCAAACTTTAATTTTTTTTTCAGTCACATCTATTTCCATTTCCATCTGCCTTATCATCACCATCATATTTATTGTCATTAGAAGAAAACGCCACACTACCATCCATAGATTACCTTCACCAATACCATTTATCCAGGAATCCCCTATCTATACTCCACCTTCACCACCTTTAAGTATTGACATGTCAACGCCATTACATACACCCTCATTGTTTTCAACCAGTACATCAAGTTCAGAGATATCATTATTTGATGTTTCAACGGTTCCTGCAGCAGCTTCTTCTAAACCATATTATGAAGAACACTGTGAAATGCCAACATTTGGTAATATAAATAGAAGG
Source organism: Magallana gigas (assembly GCF_902806645.1). Lineage (NCBI taxonomy): Eukaryota > Metazoa > Mollusca > Bivalvia > Ostreida > Ostreidae > Magallana > Magallana gigas. Next base: position 57,707,592 of record NC_047560.1, read on the forward strand.
GTAACGAGATCAATGGTACAAAAGAAAAAAGATTAAATCATTTTTTATAACTCAGTTTTTTTTGGGAAGGGGGTGATTTTTGGAAAAAATTTTAATAGACTTATTTTTTTTCTGGGGATGGTAGGGGTATTTTTTAGGAAATTTTGTTTACAGACTCAAATTTTTTTTATTTTGGAAATTTTGGGGTAATTTTTTATCTAAAAGTAAAGATAAGCTACTGCAGGAACTGTCGAAACATCAAAATACAGAATGTTAACATTTATTCTATGAAGTATTTAAAAAGATTTGATAGTTTTGCTACATTATTTGAATTATTTTGTTAACTTAACAATAAGTATACATTGAATTATTTTTTTGTAAGCTTTACAATAAGTATATATGTATGGCTGAGTTTAACAATAAGTATACATTTGAATTATTTTGTAAACTTAACAATGAGTAGATTTGTATGGTTGTGTTATGTAATTACACGCCACTTTTTGTTTTACTAAAATTTAAAAAATGTATATACTTATACATGGTGATGTATTTTTTTAAAATAAAATTAAGGATGTGACTAATTTGTAAAAAATAGGCGAAACATCAGGTGTCATTATGTTAAATTGATTTTTTTTATGTTTTTTTAATTTTGTTTTACAAATTTTTACATGTGCACATTGATGTGCCAAATTGTTTTTTAATTTTTACTTTAAAAATATGATATTATACTACAGTAGGTGCCATTTCTTAATTCTAGTCTTTTTTTTTACCAAAACTTATAAAACTATTTTTCAAAATATTTGGTGTAATTTTATATTATGTAATTAATTTCTTAAGATACCATTTTTGCTGTTTATTGTAGTATAATATCATGTGTATATTTTATATTGTAGTTATACGATGCATGGTCATCCATTTAATAAATTCCGTAAAAAAAACTATCTTTTTTTCTGTTGTTCTATGGAGAAGGGAAAGATAATTTGAAAAGCCAGGTTGTAGAGTTATCGTTCTTTTTGCAGTGATAAAAAAGGGGAAAAAACAACAGACAATGATGACTTTAAGAAAAAAGAAATAAATATTTGAAAAGCAAAAAAAAAAAAGAATCAGAATATGTTCATCTTTTTTTTTATATAGATGTCAGATTTCCTATGCAAGTACTGCGGCTTGATATTTAAGAATCACCTTGAAGGTCAAATGCATGAAGATGGACATAACCGCCCAATGCTATCGAATAATGATGATGATGACCCAGTAATGATATATAATTGTTACCAGTAACTAATCTTAATTACATAATCATACATTTTTACTCAGTTTTAGAATATTAATAGTAAAAATCAACGATTTCATCTTACTATGAATTACGGAAATATCACATCCTTAAACGTTTTCAATTTTAATATTATAATTGAATTATTGTTTCCGGATTAATCAAGAAAGTAGAAGTAAGTAGTAAAATTATAAAAAAAAGACCATTACACTATTGAGATTAAATTGCATGTTCATTTTATGAGTACACATGAATATTTTTAAACTAGATGAACACCTTCTTCTTATGCGGATACTGTGGATTATTGTTTGACGATGACAACGAAGGTCAAAGACACGAGAGTGAACACGAGCTTCATCATGACGGTGAAAAGGGGGCAACATTCCATTCAAAAACAGTTATTATTTTTTTACTTGCTTTTTTTATTGATAACCTGCAACACTGAAGAAAAATGGAATATTATTACATTGCATATTTCAAAGCAAATACACTCACCCTTGTTTATAAATGAGTCACACTATAAAAAGAATTGCAGGTGGGTTTATCAAGTAATTGGGCACAAATTAGCCATGCATTGAAGAGATTTCAGTGCATGTTTTTTTCTCTTATAGTTAACAAGGTACACATTCCATGCAATATACCTCAAAATGTGTAGTACATTGACTTTTAAAAAATAATTGATACAACCACTTTTTTTTGTTGACCAAGTTTTATATGTTTGAAGATAGAACATTTTTTAAATCCAAAATTCCTGTAGGTGTTGGCACGATAAAAGATTCCCTCATTGACAAAATATTCATTACAAAGGCACTGGTCTAAATTCCAGACTGTAAACTTAAAACAAATCAAAAACAGTAATATAATGAATTTATTTTTCTGAACTTCTACATTTTTGCATGAAAATAAGAATTTTTTTTAAGTCTCTACTGTTTAAGTTTGTGTGATGCATGGTGAACTCACCCTATATTCTTTGTAATACAGATTAATACATTACGCATAAAGGCAAGAACAATTTCACAAAAAAAAAACATTTTATTATAAAAATTTTAAACCGTGTTTTGTAGGATCAAGAACATCATTGCCACCACTGTGATAAAGTAATGAGCAATGAACAGGACCTGATGTTTCACGAATTAACTCATGATTTGGATCAAATGGAATACAGCGGTGAAGGTCCATGGTCCCCATTGATTCCCAATTCAACATGTGAACCTATGGAAGAGGACCATGTCGCAGATCAAGAAATGGCTCCTGAATCCATGGAATCCGATGAAGCATCAACCTCTACTAGAACCAACTCATCTCAAATTGGTTTTGGCGGTGTGAAAAAAATACCATATACCATTCAACAAGAGGCCCAGGGGCCACATCGCTCACCTGAGCAATTGGCTAGGAAAAAGCACATACCAGATCATATCAGAACTGAAAGTTTACTGAGGGGGGGGGGGGGGGGGGGAGGGGCTTGAATTTAAACTGTCCAGGGGTCATGATATGTACAAACTTGAATCTAATCTACACAATTTAAGGATAATTCCCTATAAATATCATAAGGTTTCTTCATATATTCCTATGTAAAACTTTTATAGGTTATTTGTCCAACCCTACCCTTGGAGGTCTTGTTGTGAATTAACTTGAATCTACACTATATGGGGACGATTCTACAGGAGTTTCATCTTTTGTCTCAATGGTTCTTGAGAAGAAGATTTTTCCTATATATTCCTATGTTAAAGTTTGATCGGCCATTTTGGCCCCACCCTACCCCTGGGGTTCATGATTTGAACAAACTTCAATGTACACTACCTAAGGATGATTCCTCATAAGTTTCATCTTTCCTGGCCCAGTGGTTCTTGAGAAGAAGATGTTTAAAGATTTTTTTGTTACATTCCTATGTTAAACTTTGATAAGCCATTTCGGCCCCGCCCTACCCTTGGGGGTCATGATTTGAACAAACTTGAATCTTCATTACCAGAGGATGATTCCACAAAAGTTTTATCATTCCTGGCCCAGTGTTTCTTAAAAAGAAGATTTTTAAAGCATTTTCCTATATATTTCTATGTAAAACTTTGATCGGCCATTTTGGCCCCACCCTACCCCAGGGGTCATGATATGAACTAATTTGAATCTACACTACCTGAGGATGATTCCACATAAGTTTCATCTTTCCTGGCCCAGTGGTTCTTGAGAAGAAGATCTTTAAAGATTTTTCCTATATATTTCTATGCAAAACTTTGGTCGGCCATTTTGGCCCCGCCCTACCCGCAGGGGTCATGATATGAACAAACTTGAATAAACACTACCTGTGAATGCTTCCATATAAATATGATCAATTGTGGCTTTGCTATTTTTGAGAAGAAGATCTTTAAAGATTTTTCCTATATATTTCTATGTAAAACTTTGGTCGGCCATTTTGGCCCCGCCCTACCCCCAGGGGTGATGATATGAACAAACTTGAATCTACACTACCTGTGAATGCTTCAATATAAATATGATCAATTGTGGTTTTGCTATTCTCGAGAAGAAGATTTTTAATGCATTTTCCTATATATTTCTATGTAAAACTTTGGTCGGCCATTTTGGATCAGCCCAACCCTCAGGGGTCATGATATGAACAAACTTGAATCTACACTACCTGAGGATGCTTTCATATAAATATGATCAACTATGGCTTTGTTATTCTTGAGAAGATTTTAAAAGATTTTTCCTATATATTTCTATGTAAAACTTTGGTCGGCCAAAACCAAACCCCGGGGGTCATGATATGAACAAACTTGAATCTACACTACCTGAGGATGTTTCCCCAAAAGTTTCATCTTTCCTGGCACAGTGGTTCTTGAGAAGAAGATTTTTAAAAGATACCACCATTTTTTCATTAATTCCCAATTATCTCCCCTTGAATGAGGGCATGGCCCTTCACTTGGACAAAATTAAATCCCCTCCACCCAAGGATGCTTTGTGGCAAGTTTGGTTGAAATTGGCCCAGTGGTTCTTGAGAAGAAGTCGAAAATGTGAAAAGTTTACAACAACGACGATGATGACAACGACGATGACAGACAACGGACAAATTGTGATCAGAAAAGCTAATTTGAGCCTTTGACTCAGGTGAGCTAAAAATATAAGAGCACGAAAGGAGTGCTACATGACGGCCACGAGTTTCGAGTGTGCAATCGGGTGTAACGAAATCGAACGATTTATATACCCGTCTGAAGGTGCTTATTTATGAGAAATGTTCAGCTTTCAGGCTTTCAGTATTAATTACATTGAATGGGATGCATAGCTTACTTCCAACCTGAAAAAGCCTTCAAGGTTGCATTTTTGGACAAGTCTGCCTAATTCCACATAAAATTCTTACTTATGTAGTGATTAGAAATAATGAAAACAACTATTGGAATGGATAAGGCAAAGAATGCAAAAGAAAGATCCTATCATGTATAACATAGTTAACAAATTAAATCATCATCCATTAACCAACGTAAGTGTTTTTTTTTATTAATGTCACATTTTAATGTGGATTTAAGTTCTGATTCAAATGTCAGATCATTGCTATTGACAACAAAAAATGGAATGAAATACAAACAGATTTTTATTAATGAAGTTCAAAAAATGTGGAAGTACAATTTTTTTTCCAAAAAAGCAATACAAAGTCATTTTGCAAATTGTACAGTGATAAGTCATTTTAAATTGTTAAAATACGGAAATACCACAAAAACTGAATTGCATGTATCACATAAAAATATGTGTTGATAGCTGTTGCATTTCAATTATGAATATAATGTATCAAACATATTTACAGTTCTTGATGAGACCTTCATCCAAATTATATTTTTCACAAACATAATTAAACTACAGAAGTACGGTAATACTTTTCATTCTAAAATTTTAAGTTTTCAGTTTTGTTTGCTCAAAAATGTTATAAAACAAATCTAATTGCACTAATAAAAAAATCAATAATTGGTTTTAAAAATTTTTTAATTAAAAGGTGTTCCAACATGCATAAAACATACTTGATAATTTTCCGACATTAATAATACATGTATTAATCAGACATCAAATTCTTTTAATAGTATATAATCTTCAAATAAGTATCAAAATTTAAGTTCCAAAGGAATGTATGCTTGTGAAAATAAGAGTGTATTTTTTCCATTTTTCATAGGAATGAATACCCTCTCTACACAAGTGCAATTTTTTTGGACATTGAAAAAAAAAAAGGAGTTACATGTAATCTTGTGATTGTTTAATTTCTAGTATATAGTGTGTGGCATTTACCCCTGGGAATAAGTTCAAAGACAACATAGTATCAGTCAATAAAAATCACTTTTTGATTTAACTTGGTCTATTAAAGAATACTTGAATTAATTACAAATGGAGTTAAATATATTGTATTTCTAATTTTTAGAATTTAAATGAAAAATCTAAGGAGAGATCACTCTGACTGCAAAGAAATACTTAATAAACGAAATTTTTTATTGTGCAGTGTAGAAAGGGTTTTTTAACAGATGGAAAAAAGGACATCACTGAAATCATTCAATATGAAAAATATGAACAAAAAAATATTAAAATGTAGAAAATATTTACTCCATTCTCATTAAAAGAAAGAACACAATATCTGGCTCAAGAAAAACAAAATCAATACTGACTAGATGCACAAAACCTGCATGTTAAATTTCACTAATTAATCAAATTTTTTATTAAAGTTCCCAGAAATATATCTTTCAATTCTGAAATTATCAGTTTCCATTCTTGTAAATCGATCTATTTACTTCTTATGTTACAAGTGACTGTACACTTGTTCAAATATAACAGTTCAACAGTAATTGACCTATGGAAAAAGGGACATAATTCCAAAATTGAATGACATAATTGAGTATAAAAAATTAAAGCTTTTTGCTTCTTTATAAAAACCAATGCACAAAAAAAATATAGTCATAAACGGAGTAAATCTACATTCGCTACACTACCTCCATCTAAAAAAGTTACACAACAATGTTTACTAGGAATTTTTAAGGTGTTGTTGGTACCTCTTACATCGTCTCTTTACATACCATGATCAATAACATACTTTGTTGATGATCACAGTACTAAATAAATCCTTCATAACAGTTTCCAGCATTCCAAAATGACATGGAAGTCAAAATACTAAAAATTGGTTTACACCAGTCACAAACAGAGTAAATCTACATTCGCTATGCTACTTCCATCTACAAAGCCTACACAACAATGTTTACCAGGAATTTTTAATGTGTTGTTATTACCTCTTACATCATCTCTTTACATACCATGATCGATAACATATTTTGTTGATATTCACAGAACTAAATAAATCCTTCATAACAGTTTCCAGCATTCCAAAATGACACAGAAATCAAAATACTAAAAAAAAGCTTGTTATTGGTTTACACCAGTCATAAACAGAGTAAATCTACATTCGCTATGTTACTTCCATCTACAAAGCCTACACAACAATGTTTACCATGAATTTTTAAGAGAAGGTGTTGTTGGTACCTCTTACATCATCTCTTTACATACCATGATCAATAACATACTTTGTTGATATTCACAGTACTAAATAAATCCTTCATAACAGTTTCCAGCATTCCAAAATGACACAGAAGTCAAAATACTCAAAAAAAAAGCTTGCTATTGGTTTACACCAGCAACATTAGTAAGATGGACAATGTTTTGCACATTTTTTGTTTCATTTGAGTACGCTACTCTGAAAGAATTTGACAGAAGAAAATCTTCAATGTTTTCCGCATTATCAACACTGAGGTGATTAGCAATACACATTGTAAATAATGTTGAGGAGAAAATTGATAGCTTTACTTTCTGGTTTCCATAAGAGAAGCAGAGAGTACCATTCATGGATTTTTGTAGAGTTTGTTTGGCCATTTTCATTTTGCAGGTTGGGCATCTGATGAATTTAGAATCATCATCTGGCAGGGCAACTTTTCCCTTACACATTTCACATGAAAAGTGCATCACTAAACCTACTTGGGTTATTTTTCCTTCCTTTTCAATGACATCATTATCTTCAGGTGCCTGTAAACAATTGACCAAATCATCAATGCTTTCAATGCTTGTAGCTTTCGTAGCCGTAATAGTTTTTACATTTTGGAACAGACGGGTTGAGAGTTGATTCAATCTGTAACTTTTGCCAATTTCTAGCTTTGTCACCATCTCATCCCATAGTGTCAATTTCATTGTTGCCGTGCTATCTCCAACGATGACTTCTTGCTTTTGAATTGGAAGTTCTCTGACTATTTGTACTGATACTTCTTTTGCTGACAAAATCTTGACTTCAACAGCAACCTAATCAAGACATAATGATTAATAAGTTAAAAAATAAGTTTACTATGTTTTCATAAATAATTACAAAGAAATTAAACATTTACTTTGATCTGGTTGTAATAAGGGAAAGAATTTAGCAGTAAAGTTGTACAATGTACATGTACTGGTCAATGTCTTGTTACGGTAGGTGGAAATACGAAGGTAGGTATTAATCTTTTAATAGCTACGTAGGTAGAAATAACCTGTCGACTGGATCTAATAAATGATATGCTTCTTATCGGCTTGAACATGGATAGTTAATATCCCATCCTTGTATGGGAGGAGGGGTGATAATTATTTTAAAACAACAAAAAGAAATACCTTGTTGAATTCTGGGGTGTTCTGCACTTCTTTCAGCGTTTTGAACTTTTCTCCTGCCGAGTCATGATCATCCTCTGTAGATTTCTGGTATGAAAATGATAATTGTCTGGATACTTCAACTCTACTTTTGTAGTTGACAAGAACTTCTGTTTTGGCTGAGTCTAATCGACTGGGTACTATTTGTACATCTGTAAGTTTCAGTGGCGTTCTCGCTTGACTGGCCTCGACCAAGGTAGAGTGCTTCATCACATCAAAGCAGGCAACCTTTTTAAAGGTATCTCGTTGGACTTGTACCGTAGCGTTAAAGTATTTATTGTTAGTGCGGCTTGTTTTTATCGGTGACACATGTTGTATAAAACCGCAAACGCTAGTTTTTTCCTCAAGTTTAATTTTCTTACTTGCTGACATCTTGATTGTTTGGCGGGAAAATAAACAAAGGCTGCCGATCTTGTCCGAAGTACGAGCAATCTTTTGTGCGCGTAGTTTCGTACTTCACTAGGGTTTCCGACATTGGGCGTTAATTGATTTGTATTCTTTTTTCTTTTCATGGGAAAACGAAATGTCGAACACTGCAAATATGAAGAATAATTAGTTATGGAGAAATTGAATAAAAATATTTCCGCCTCTATTCGGATTGCCCTTTCCGCTACTATCAGCAATCTTCGGCTGATTCCGCTTAGTCTCGTTCAACCAGATCCGGCTGTCTCCGTAACTCGGCTGTGTCCGTAAATCTCCGACTTGTCAGAGAGGCTGGTTGGAGATTTACGGAGACGAACGAGACATGGTGATTATGCTGATAGTCTACTGTAGAGCTGAATTCGGAACTACGATTTACCACTATTTCATAAAACATTCTTTATATCATTCTTTGTTAAAAACGTTACCTTTAAAGTTAAACCGGCGAAACACAAAGAGCTTCCGTTTCGTAATTCCGAATAACGAGCCCGATCTTATATAAATGAACACACGATCAGAACACGCTTACTACACATAGTTTGAACCCTTCTAAGGCTCCCAGTATTAGACTGAGGGTCACCATTTTTACAATTTAGAATCTGCCTTATATATAGCAGTTGTCATATAAATATTGGTAATATTGGTGCAGCAGTTCTTGAGAAGAAGATTTTAAAAGATACCCCCCCCTTTTTTCAAAGTTTCACGATTATTTCTCGTTTAAAAAGGGACTGCCATTTGATTTTTACAATTTATAATCTCCTTAATATAATAATGCTTTCTGCCAAATTTCGTTAAAATTGGATGAGTGGTTTTGGAGAAGAAGTTGAAAATGTGAAAAGTTTACAGACGGACGGACGGACGGACGGACGACGGACAACGGGTGATCAGAAAAGCTCACTTGAACCTTCGGTTCAGGTGAGCTAAAAAGGAAAACTGTCAAGAGACTACGAAGTTGGAAAGAAATAACTCCCAAAACTAGTTTAAAATCCATTTTCCCCTGGATATTCTTATGTTTATAATCATTAGTCCCTTTTTTAACAAGATGATTTTATAGTCATATCATATGTTGAGTATTGCAGTTCTCAAAAAGATCCTTAACAATAGTTTATATATTAGATATAAACGTACATCAAACTCTGAACCTTCTCGGGAGGCCAAAGAATTGTCCTTGGGCCCAAGTCTTAACAATTATAAAGAAACATCTGGCTGATTAGTTTCTGAGAAGATTTTTAAAGATTTACCCTATATATTCCTTTGTTAAACTTTGACCCCCCCCATTGTGGCCCCACCCTACCCCCGGGGGTCATGATTTTCACAACTATGAATCTAAACTACCTGAGGATGCTTTCACACAAGTTTCAGCTTTCCTGGCTGATTAGTTTCTGAGAAGAAGATTTTTAAAGATTTCTCTATATATTCCTATGTTAAACTTCGATCCCCCATTGTGGCCCCACCGTACCCCGGGGGTCATGATTTTCACAACTTTGAATCTACACTACCTGAGGATCCTTCCACACAAGTGTCAGCTTTCCTGGCCGTTTAGTTTCTGAGAAGAAGATTTTTAAAGATTTATTCTATATATATTCCTATGTAAAATTTCGATCCTTCATTGTGGCCCCACCCTACCTCCGGGGATCATGATTTTCACAAATTTGTATCTACATTACCTGATGATGCTTTCACACAAGTTTCAGCTTTCCTGGCTGATTAGTTTCTGAGGAGAAGATTTTTAAAGATTTACTCTTTATATTCATTTGTTAAACTTCGACCCCCAATTGTGGCCCCACCCTCAGGTGAGCTAAAAAGGTTAAGTTTACAATACAATAAGTTGTTATAGTTGGTTTAAGAAGAACAGACTTTGAAAATTTTCTTAATAAATATTGACAAATTTTTTACCTTTTTAAATTTTAGTTTTTAAGATCTGTGTACAAACATAGAATTGTGAGCAAATCTCTGTATCTTGCTTATAATTCGAAACTTAACACTCAAATATGGTTGGTAAATAGAAATTGTAAACAATTAAACACAAGAAACATGCACTACATGTATAACAAATAAAGAACACAATTTATTTTTCAAAATGAATCATAAACATGTATATACCTACATATTTCCGTCAGCGATATCAAACTCTATTTAAACTGAATAAACTCGAGAAAATGCCGAGCATCTCAACAAAATTTATTGCATTAATCTACATGTACCATTACGCAAAAGATAATGCCGAATTACCGATAGAATGAATTGTATTTCAGTACCCCTATATCCGATTTTGCTTAATTTGCGCAGGTAAACAGTTAACTGTTTGATTTACCGAAGTCTCTGTTTGATTTGATACGTAAAAATCACGAAATACAGACGATAGTTTCCAGGTTACAAAGCATGATGAGAACGAAACGAAAATCAGAACAAGCTAACACCAACGTCATGTGTGAAAACTGTCAACACATTGAAATATTTAGCCTCAATTTACTTCACAAAATCGGCACCAATATATTTTGTATGTTTCAAAATTTCCCTTCATACGCGAACTGTTGCACAACAAGCAAATTCATCATAGTCAGATCGACCCTTTTTCGTATAATGTCATGGCTGCTTTAAACAAAGAACCTCGTTTTAGAAGTATGGAATCATTTTACCGGATGCCGAACCCGAAGCTATTAAACTGATTGAAACACGCAGAATTGAAACAGAATTACCACTTAATTTTTGCAATTTTTATTTTCCTTCCCATAAGGATAATTTATGCTAAACTAGGTTGAATTTGCCTCGGTAGTTCTTGAGAAGAAGATTTTTAAAAATGCACCCCCCTTTTTCTACAGTTTCAAGGTTTTCTCCGCTTTGAATACAGATCAAACTTTTATTTCTGCAATTTATATTCGCCCTCCCATAAGGATGCTTTGTGCCAAATTTGGTTGAAATTGGATAAGCGGTTTTAGAGAAGAAGTTCAAAATGTAAAAAGTTTACAGACGGACAGACGGACGGACAGACGGACGGACGGACGGACGACGGACAAAATGTGATCAGAATAGCTCACTTGAGCTTTCAGCTCAGGTGAGCTAAAAAGTAGGAGAACGAACTATAATGAAAAATAATGCTATCGATGTAAACTACAATATTCGGTTTAATGCAGAAAACCCTGAACAAGGAATGAGGCTGACTGATCTGCTTCGTGAATTAGAAGATATGTTTGACAACATTCTCAATGAAACAGCTCGAGGACTTGACCCTTTTTTGGATCTTGGACGAGTCATCATTCATCACATGGGATTGTACAATCCTGTGTATGTACCACTAAGGCCCTTGAAAGATCTTACTGGAAAAAGTGTGATGGAGAACTTACAAAATGTCTTAAACAGCCATGAAAATCTTTCTCTAGATAAAAGTTTTTATTTAAATGTGGGGCTTATTAAAGTTCCAAAGGGCGGTATAGCAGGCAAAAATATTAACAAAGTTGGTGACGGCAATGATTCTCTCAGAATCAAAAGATCATGTATCAAAATTCAAAACACAGATGAATTATGCCTTGCTCGAAGCATTTGCATGGGGTTTTTCAAATTACATCAAATTCCAACATCTGAATGGCAGAAATTAGCACACCAAAGTGACAAAGGAACAATAGAAGAAAAAGTAATGGAATTGCGGAAATGTCCTATTTGGTTCTACAAAGAATTAATGAAGCACAACAAAACAAATAATGAACGTCAAAAAAAATTAGCCATTTTGTTATGCCAGAAAGCCAATGTAAGCAGTGAGAGACGTCTGTCCATTCAAGACATTTATGCTTTTGAGAACGTATTGAATGTTGATATTCTAGTTGTCAGTGCCACTATTGGTAACAAATTCATACGAACTGTTCCAAAAGATGTAAGTGAAGATGAGCAAGGGTTAGAAATTCCGAAAAAAGATCGTATTTTTTTATATCATTCTGAGCAAAATGGAAATGCACATTTTGATACTATTGTTAATGTCTGTGGGTTCTTTATTCAATCCAAATTTTGCCATGAATGTTTGAAACCCTATCAAAAACTGCATCAGTGTCAATCAAGCTGCATTGTGTGTAAAAGAAAAAAATCTTGTTTTGTAAAACACGAATTAAGTTGTCGAAATTGTCACATGGTTTGTAGATCTCTGGATTGTTTTAATTCTCATAAGATAAAAAGTGGGAAGTCAAAATCATCTCAGTGTGATCGATGGTGGAAATGTGTGGTTTGTAAAAAAAACTTTAGATAGATGCAAAAGAAAACCAGAGGATCATATTTGCGGAGAATGGCAGTGTGAAGCATGTAAACGATTTGTAACAGGGCCTCATTTGTGCTACATTAGGTCCAGAGAATGTAAAGAGAAAAAACCCAGATATATCTTTTTTGACTTTGAATGTATACAAGAAGATCTTTTGCATTGTAAAGATGGATACTCAATGAAAAGAAATGATGAATGTGTTCAATGCAGTAACAGCCCCGAACCCTGCATGGAATGCTGTAAATGTGTAAACTGTCATCAGTCTTGGTGTGGAAAATCTCAGCACAAACCCAACTTGGTAGTGGCTCAAACAGTGTGTGAGGAATGCTTCGGTCAAGAACTCACGCCAAATTGTAAATGCGATAACTGTGGAACTAGGTGCAAAAAATGTAATAAGAAAAACAAACAGACTTTTATTAACCCACCCTGTAAAAATACATGCGGATTTCGAGAAATAGTATTTCGAGGAGATCAAACTGCAAATGCCTTTGGTTTGTGGTTGTTCACTGAAACTCACAAAGACTTTACAGCTATTGCTCACAACATGAAGGGCTATGATGGATATTTTTTACTAGAGTATCTATTAGTCAATTCCATCATTCCAAAAATTATCTATGCTGGATCAAAAATCATGTACTTACATGTTCAAAGAGGGCTTAATATAAAAATATTAGATTCCCTCAATTTTCTTACCATGAGATTGGCTGAACTACCCAAGGCATTCGGTTTACGAGAGCTAAAGAAAGGGTACTTCCCTCATTTCTTTAACACTAAAGAAAATGCCTACTATGTTGGATCCTACCCTGCAGCTCATTTTTACGGAAGTGACATGATGAATGCTAAAGAACGCAAAGACTTTCTAATCTGGCATCAGGAAAAACTGGAGAAAAACATGATCTTTGACTTTGATCGAGAAATTTTAGATTACTGCCGTAGTGATGTGGACATACTCAGACAAGCTTGTTTGAAATTCAGAGAAATTCTTATGAAAATCACAGGAAAAGAAGAAGTGGTATTTGAGGATGAAATGCCAGAGAAAAAATTAATGGGAGGCGTGGATCCTTTTCAATGCACGACCATTGCTGGGGTTTGCATGGAAGTGTTTAAAAGCAAATTTCTTCAAGAAGAATGGCGTGTCAAAGTTAGAGGCAATGATGGAATAAGTGATTGGCTACAGGCCCGCCGACTGCAAGGGGACTTTTCCATTTTATTCAAGGAACATTGGGTTACGGGTGAAGAGTTACAGACTCAAGAATACGTAATAGAAGAATCTGAATTTGTTAGTTCACCTATTTCACAAATCCCTTCCACGGGTTATGCCCCTTTTCTCGGACAATATAGTTGCGTATCGATACAGTGGCTCTCATGGATACAAGAAGATCATTTCAAAAAGACAGGGCACCGCCTCTACATACAGCATGCCTTAAATGAGGGTGAATTTCGACTGCCGGGTACCAATTACTTATTAGATGGATACTGTCCTGAAACCAACACTGCATACGAATTTCACGGGTGTTACTGGCACGGATGTCCCATATGTTTTCCTACTCAGCGTCAGCAACTTAAACATATAAGAACCAAACACTCCATGAACGAGTTACTGACCATGACCTTAAAAAAGAGAGACTACATTCAGTCTCTGGGTATGAAATATGTCTACATTTGGGAGCATGATTTTGAAAACTTACTGAAGCAGAACCAAGACGCATCTGATTATGTTCATTCCCTAAACCTGCAAGAAAGGTTAGACCCTCGAAAATCTTTTTTTGGAGGAAGAACAAATGCTGTTAAAATGCACTACCAGGTCAAGGAAGGTGAAAAAATCCACTATCTTGATTTTTGTTCTCTTTACCCCTCGGTCAACAAGTATGGCGGATATCCCGTAAAAGAACCAAAAATCATTACAAGCAATTTTACGGAAATTACAGACTATTTTGGGTTGGCCAAAGTCAAAATTTTACCTCCTAGACAATTGTATCACCCCGTGTTGCCTCAAAAAATTAACGGAAAATTAACTTTTGCACTGTGTCGTACCTGCTCGGAGCAACAACAACAAAATCCATGTCAGTGCAGAGACGAAGACCGGGCAATTACAGGAGTATTTTGTACAACAGAAATTGAAAAAGCCATAGAATGCGGTTACCAAATTGTACAGATATACGAGGTCTATCATTGGGATGAAACTTCACAGTACAATGCAGAGACGGAAAGCAATGGTCTGTTTGGCGAATATATCAACCTATTTTTAAAGATCAAACAAGAAGCCAGCGGCTGGCCTGAGTGGGTGCATACCGAGGAAGACGCAGTGAAGTACATGGAAGAATACGCTCTTCGAGAAGGTATTCAACTCGAACGAGAGAACATTACCAAAAACCCTGCTCTGAGATCGATTGCTAAACTACTGCTGAATTCGTTTTGGGGAAAGTTTGGCCAACGACTCAACATGCAGCAGACGACATTTTTTCACGAAAGAGAGGCTGACAAATTTTTTCAGCTATTATCGGATCCTTCCAAAGAAGTCTCGAGTTTTCACATTGTCAGTAAAGAAATTATTCAAGTTTCGTGGCAGCAAAAAGAAAATTTTACTAAAGAAGATTACCAAACAAACGTATTTATTGCTACTTTTACAACTTGCTGGGCCCGCCTTAAACTGTATGAAGTGTTACAGATGCTGGATAGAAGAGTCTTATATTTCGATACGGATTCAGTCATTTTCGTCAGCAGACCTGGAGATCAGGAACCAAAAGTCGGGTCATTTCTTGGTCAACTTACCAGTGAGTTACAACCCAAAGAATACATTACAGAATTTGTTTCGGGAGGACCTAAAAATTACGCCTACAGGACTTCAGAAGGAAAAGAAGTATGCAAAATCAAAGGATTTACCCTAAACTATGTTAACAGTTTAAAACTTAATTTTGCTTCCATGCTGGATTTGGTACTCAGGCCGGATCAGGGGCAATATTCCGATTCAACAGGTTCATGTACAACGATTGTTAACCCACACAGAATTATGCGACATAAGCAACAGCAAATTATTTACAATCGAAATGAAGAAAAAAAATACAAAATTGTGTATGACAAAAGAGTGATTCAACGTAACACTTGGGACACCTTACCCTACGGATATTGATTGTTATTGTAGTAGTGAACAAAATCATGTGAACACTATAATTATATTGTTTAAAATTGATTTTTTTTCCCATCATATTGAAAAAAAATTGTAATTTGAATGAATTGATATTATTCAATTTGTTTTTTTAAAGAAATCTCTAAAAACGATTTTTTTATAAACGTTTATTAAAAAACATACAGTTGTCTTTACAATAATATATTATCAAATGTACATTTGTAATTTTTTATTGATGCATTGTTTCATTAAAATTTTAACCACTTTATTTTTGTCTTGGTCAGTCTCTTTCTCTTTGGAGGATTGTAATTAGGAGGTGCTCCGTTCGTATGTTTTTTAACCACTAAGCCACTGCCAGTCTGTTCTCCAGAGTGCTTCATCATTTCTTTATTGTGGATGAATGAAGTAGGGGTTTGAATGTCCTTTAAGGCTTCATAAAATTGTCGATATCCGGTAGGAGTTCCTCTTGAATTATGAGTTAGTGCATGTTTGATCAAATCTGTAATATGCGAGCCTTCAATGACATTGTCTTTGTAAATCAAATTTCCATTATCTTTCCAAAAGAGTACGTCACCGCCATACTGAGATAAGAATTTAAGCAATCCTTTGGCTTTATTATGAAATTTATTTGGAATAACATGTTCCAAGATTTCGAGAACGTGCATCTGAGTGGGAATATCTTTGTCAGTGGGTGGGTCCTTCGTCGGCTCCAAGATTGTCTCCATGCTCTTCGGGGGATGATTCTCTGTTTGCGTCAGTTTTTGGTATTTTTCTTTTGGAACGAGAACTAGTTCTTGAGCCATTTTGAAAAAGATGTAGCGCAGGTTTGATCAGACGAGGTATGATGCTCTGATGTCTTAACAAAAACTTTTTACGTTGAGCCTTGTTTACTGTTCTGCTCACAAGGGTACTTATGACATTTTTGTACGGATACAGAGTTTTTATGTACTGCTTAGAGACCGGAATGGTCCCCTTGTAAACATTAAACATCACCTCACACAAAGTCTGCATTTGAGAGGGTGTCATGGTCGACAACAGTGCTCGTCGCTGTTTCGTGTTCGTAGCGTTTAACAATTCTAGAAATGATAAATGCGTTTTTACTGTTCGGTTCATTGTGAAATAATGATAAAAAATCAAAAAAGACAATTAATTTATTTAGGCAGATAAACAATGGTATCTTCGTTAGGTAAGATGCGCGTGCGCAATCTGTACTTGTCCTCAGTCCTAGGACTCATGTCTACTATCAAATATCCAAAGGGTATAGATGTGGCCTTGTCGTAAGCCTCTTTAAAATATTTCAACCTTAAAGGAAAAACCTGAGATCCAAAAGTAAAGATCTGCCTAGAATCGCGTACATTACGGAAGAGAATGACATAATGACAATTTAAAGAAATAGTTCTGGCAAACTTTCCAGGCATGTATAGATTCTGAGCTAACATGAACACACTGACTCGACGATGGTGTGCCGTCACGCAAAATAAATTAAGAGATTCCTCGCTCTTGGCGACTTGCATCATCATGTCATCTAACACCAAGACAGTGTGCTGTACACCCTCGCTCCATTCATCGATCTGGTCTTTAGAGGGTAACCCTTGATGCAAAATCAATCTATCGATGTTTTTTTCCATTTCTTCAAACAAAGGCTGATATTCGGTATATGCAATTACTATTCGCCCGGGTGGCGTTTGAAACATACCATCGGCATGTTTTAATATTTCGTAAATAAGAGAAGTTTTACCACTCATGGTGGGTCCCACGATCATAGCTGTGGCGGGAGAATTAAAGGGTAAGAGTGATCTCTCTTTCCACCAAGCTTCCATGTTCATTGATTCCTCAGTTAAGACTGATTTTATTTTTACAATACATACTATTTTTATAGAATAAAAAAAATAGATTACATCATTTTTTATTCACAAAACGTATGCATATTTATGGTAAATACAAAGGTTAAATGCACTCCGTTTGTTGAGATATAGTTTGATACACAAAAACATCAGGATCATCCTGCATTTTAAGAATATGTACAATGTCATTCATTGTATAATTTTGACATTTCATCATTAAATAAAATAGTACATGATAACCACAAGTCAAGGCATTTTTTTTCTGAATTGGAATTTCATTACAATTTATTTTTTTCGAATTATGATTTAAAAAGTTTTTGATTCGTATATCGTAATGTTCAGGAAGTCGACCAAAACTGTCAAAAAATTCCGCTGTTCGGAAGCCGTCTATCCACATGACTATCCAGTGGGACCCTGGTAAATGAGAGGGATCTGTATTACAAACGTAGGCCGAAGGGTAGGCTTGGACTCTTTCTGGTAAGGTATCCGGTGAAAATACGCCTCTGAAAAATTTGCTAAGCAACTCGTGTCCTTTGGCAATGCACACAATGTCTGATGAATTCATACTTTAGTGTATTTGATGTCCCGTGATTGGTCCACTTCCAAAAGGGCCGGAAATTCTGCGTAAGCCAGACAGTTCAAGGTTTCCGTTGTATCGGCAGCAAATTTGACTTCGAGTCTAACGTTTCCTTGTCTCACCAGGTTTAAATACTCTTCACCCAGGTCACTTGGTGCCAAATTAAAGGCATATATGGCATATCCTTTGCCAAACTGGCTTCTTGTGACTTCCAAGCCGGCATCTTTGTTCCATTTCTCAGCCGCTTCAAATAAATTGACAAAAAGTGTCACGTAATTTTGATTGGTCCCTACGTCAATTTTCATGGGTCGGGCTGGCATGCTTTCCCCGTTTACGTAAAGTGCAATTTCTTCTGCCAAGTTCTGAAAGTTGAATGGGTTCTTCTCATAATTTCCATTAACGGCTTTCTGAGAAATGAAACAGAATGCAGCTTTGGCTGGTAAGGTGTTGGACCAAACGTTCTGCCAAATAAACGATCCAGAACCTTTAGGACAGGTGCTCATTTTTACTTCGGTTCTAGTCAGGGGGTATTTGGCCGTCTTCTCTTTCAAGATTGCAGCATGGTTGATCAAAATTCCACTGTCCACCTTAATCATGCATGCTTTAAAGGACACGTCTAGTAACTGCAACTTGTAGCTAGGGGAGGCTTCTTTGCTCATCAAGACAAAGGCAGCGGGGTTTCTAAACAGTTTCAAGTGTAAATCTACCCCATTGATCAAGTATTTATCAGTTCTGAATATATCCTCATACAGTGGACCTTCCATGTCAAATATTTGGCTGTTTTGAGTAAATGCATAGCGATTGTTAAGGCCCCCGTTGTTGCCTCCGTATGCGTCCGGATTGTCCATGTCGTCGTCGTCTGGATAGTACAGTTGGGATTGTAACTGGGATTGAGAGACATCACTGCCACTCGAAAGGAGAAGTTTTAGGTAGGCTTTCCAAGCATAGTAGCTAGTATTGAGGGACACAAGCTTTCCGTTCATATAAGTGTCTATCTGAGACCACATGGTTTGCAGTGGCAGATTAATGATCCCCGTTTTTTCCTGTGATGCCAAGGCTGCACCGTCGGTTTTAACAATCTTACATTTTACGTACAGGCGGCTTCTTCTTAAGTATATGTACTCGTTACCCTGGCCAGGCACCGATATCTCGATCGGAGCGTCCTCCGTATCGAAGGAACTTACAGGTCTGCATTCACTGAAATAAATTTTATCCACCGCTACTTGATTGGGTGGAACGGTAAATAAAGCCAATTCTGCCGGAAGTCCAATGTCTGTAATTTTGTCGCTTAAAAAGGCCATTCTTATTGATGCTTGACTTTTTTCTTGGCTCCGCTAAAAATACTGTCTCCTGTGTCTCGTTTTCTCTTCAGTCCTTTCTGAGGTGTTTTCTTTTTGAGTGTTGGCTTAGGTTTGATAACAGGTTGCCTTTTTTGTGCTTTTATAGCCTTCTCCGACACGTGAGGAATCTTCTCTTTGATGGCTTCTTTCATTTCTTCTTTGGCTCTCTCTTCTACGGCTGCCATAGGGGTCACGTGTTTTCCCACAACTTGATCTGCCGGTTCCTTCCGGGATAGATGTGGGTTGACTGGAATCATGTACGGTTTCTTGGAAAACATACCCCCTATTCCACCACCTGTCTGCCGACCTCTGTATTTACTAGGTTTAAATCCTCCTTCGAACATATTTTGATAAAATGTTTTCCACACCCTAGGGTCTGACACATACGTAGAACCCATTACTGTATTTCAAATAAACGTTTTTTCAGCAGTAGTGTAATAGTGGTCGTACCTTTCAAATATGAAGCGGGTTGATTATTTGAGTCCCTTATATACACCCTCACGTCTTGAAATTCCCCCAATCGCAAAGGTATTTCGTAAGGAAAATTATCAATGATATTTTCCGCTTTTTTATAATTTACCAGTCGCAAGAGAGGTAATTCTCGCTCCCCCACTACAGTATCTTGGCATAAATTGCTACAGACGTATAATTCTGGTTGAGTGGATGCCGTAGACAAATTAAACTCCAACAGAGAAACGGTCCAATGTCCTTGTAGATACAATGGCTTGGGTAGATGAACTACAAAGTCGTAAGACGTATTACCACTATAAATCTGTTGACTATCAGTAGATCTTAGAACCAATCTGATGCTCATGTTTGAAAATAATGAATATCATAAAAGTGATCAGTCCTATTTATACGTTTTGCATGTCGGATTTTTTTATCCAAGAGTTAAATTTAGCAGGCCATTGATGCCAGGACACCAGGATCTCTATTGTTCCTTTTCTTTTTCGTTCTTTTAGAATTTTATCGATCTTCCAGATAAAATTGTCACTTGTGCTTACTTTCTGAAGTTCCTGTGAATAAAAAGTTCCAGTTATAGATTCCTCAGCAAAGTCTTTTAATTTGTAGACAGGCAAACCTTGACTACGGTATCTTCGACAAACCTTAAAAATTTCTCCCGTCCATTTTTGGTCGTATTCTCTCTGAAATGTCCGCCGCAAATGAGATATTCTAACTTTATCACCTACTTTGAATTTATAAGGTTTCTTTTTTTCTGCTATTTTAGAGTTTTTACTTTTTCTGGATACAACACCTGGTCTTTTGTTCCTTTGTAAATAAGCTCTATAACGAACCTCCTCTTCGTTCTCTTTAGTCACAGATGCAGGAGTTATTCCCCCTAAAGGACGGGAAGGAGTGTTATTAATGTTATCAGTAACTGCTTGTAGCTTACTCAAAAATTAGTAAGACTGATTTTGAGTAAACATGCGTTGCAATCTGTTTTCTAAGTTTTGAATACTCCTTTCTGCAAAATTACTTTTTGTTTCATTTTCCGTAAAAGTTTGGTGTACGCCTTCTTTTTCCAAAAAAGAGGACACCCAACGATTTTTAAATTCACTTCCTTTATCGGTTCTGAATACTTTGGGTTTTCTTCCATTAGCAAAAATCCCTTTTAAAGCTTCTATTACATACGACGCCGTTTTTTGTTTCAAAGGAGCTGTAAATACATATCTTGAAAATATGTCTTGCAAAACCATAATATACTGTATGCCTTCATTTTCCTTGGATATGTTTCGCACGTCTTGTAAATCACCATCCCATATGGTGTCTATAGAATCGGTTAAAATGTGACGTCTGGGAAACTTTCTCTGAACTCTCTTTTGAAGTGAATACGGTTCTAAATTTGACAAAAAGTCTCTTATACCCTTTAAACCAATTTTTTGTTTCCCTTCTTTTTTTACAATTTGATACAATTTGTAAGGGCCTGCAAAAGAGGCAGCATGTTTCACATCAGTCCATATGTTTTCCAAGTACCGTCGTTGTTCATCAGTCAACACCATTTTGATTTATGAACCAAACACTGTTTAACATCTCTTTTTAAATTTAGACAAGATTTTAAAAAATTATAAGAATAATGCATAGTAAAACATTTTTTATTATAGTACAACATGTATGATTAAGATAGCAATACTATCATGATAATACAAAAAAAAGGTTTTGTACATGATCTAATAAAATATTTCTTTCATTATCTTTACATGTATTTAAAAAACTTTTAAGCATATTACATACATAAGTAACAAATATAATTACATAAATATATCACTGAACACAAATGGTACTTTGAACACACTGAAATGGGTTTTTTTCACAATCTAATAGTTATTACAGTCATTTGGATTGCAACGTGGACATTGCAAAAAGCCCATCTGATTCTGGTGACTTTCGGAATTCTCGCAAAACTCGATCTCCTTTAACTGGTCACCAATTTTCTTTTCGACTTCAGGCATCAGTTCCTTAAGAGTTTCCCACTGATCAAATGTAATGGCAGCTCCTTTCTTCGTCGGAACTATTTCATCATTCCCAGGCGGCATCCACCACTTCCTGATATTTACTACAGGGTAGTCGTTGTCAATCGTCATGTAGTAATTCTCCCCCAAGTGCTGATTATAAGCTACCTGCATCTCAGCATCATGCTGATCAATAGCGCTATCTACATCATCCTTGTAATAGGTAATCTTTTTCCATTTTTCTAAATCGAGTGCAATCCCTTTCCTAGTTGGGTAGTTGGATCCGTCTTCTTTTTCTTCATACACTCTTAAGTGTACTTTAGTGTCACTATGAAACTTTGACACCACGAGGAACATGTTTCGTCCTATGTCCTCCTTCAGAATTGGGGTCTTCTCTGTCTGTTCTTTGTCCATCTTGGGATGTTTAGCCATAGGAGTCTGGTCTTCAGTTCGGTCTAAGTCGATGAATAATCTTTTCCTAATCCGTTTCGGTTCCTCAGAAGTCTCCACGTCTTGGCATTTCCAGTAGGTTGTCGGTTTAGTAGCCATATCTTCTAAATTGTGTCTGCTGCAGGGAAATGTAGATGCAATAGTAATGTAGCTCTTAATTCATCCTCAGTATTTATACTATGTACTTTACATCATCATCTATTTTTACTTTTTTATTTACCGTAAAACATTTCATAACGCACTGTAATAAAACATTTTTTTCTTTTGTTAAAAATTATATCATAAACTAAATTTAGCCCCCCCCCCCCTTACATACTGTTTTTCTGCAAAATCATTTTTTTTAATATATTCTTTCACCATCGTTGTGCAATATCTACTTTCTCCATGGTTTTCAACATGTTGTGCAATATCAGCACTTTAAACTTTTTACTTAAAAAAAACCTCATTATATCATATACTAAATTTAGCCCTCCTTACATACTGTTTTTCTGCAAAATCATTTTTTTAAATATATTCTTTCACCATCGTTGTGCAATATCTACTTTCTCCATGGTTTTCAACATGTTGTGCAATATCAGCACTTTAAACTTTTTACTTAAAAATCCTCTACCTTTGCAATTTTTTTCACCTGGGTTATGCTTGGTTACACTCCAATAATTTTATTTTCTTATTCAATATAGGCAACATAATTATCTCTGTCTGTTGAATTCTTCTCCTAAAATGGGCTCTATCAATGGCATAATTCATCCATTCACCTTTCCTATCTTCGTATGGAACTAACAGAGTGTGAACGTTATCGTTAAACTGAACTTTTTTCATTGATAACTTTGTCTGTCTTGCATTCATCGTGTTTCATATCAGGCGCTCACTGGGGCATAACTCTACGTTTTAATAAAATTTCTTTAGTTCCCCAGCTGTCTGCAAAATCGTAACCGTTTCGGGTCACTTCTCTAAAATCTTTTATACAAGCTGTCTTATTGTCAAACCAACGACTCTCATTCAATGTCCACGTTTTGGGATTTTTCTCATCTTTTTTCAATGCACTCCAAGCTATAATTTTCCATTTGTACTGTACTCCTCGACAATCCATAATGAAATGATTGTTTTTACATAAATGAATAACTAAAAATCATTTTTTTTTGCGCATGCTCATTATCTGGTATAGTAATTAACTCTATAATGAATATGTTTCTATGCGAACTCTATAATGATACCTTTCTAAATATAATGGTGACGAACAAGCTCTGTACAGAACCTTTTCTATAATTAGCTACGCCATCACCTCTATATTCAATCCTCCAATGAGAACACGACCTCTATAAATTTACTGCTCTAAAAAGTCCCCCTCTATAGGGCCTCAATAGTAACTACGTCATCACCTCTATATACAGTCCACCAATGAGAACACGACCTCTATATTGCTACCTTTTCTAAAAATACCCTCTAGGTGACCCTAATAATTACGTCATCGCCTATACCTCCACCTCTATATCACTGTATATGCTGCTGTTGCCCCGAACTTACCGATACATAGCTGACTTGGTCTGTATTGGAATACGGCTTGCTCTTGTTTAGGCTGTAGTCCAAAGTGATGGGGTCTTCACCACGGGCTCCCGCCAGGTGACGTCACAGCCCGTCATCATGGGTAACTCGTCCTCGGAGTAGTCGACAACCACTACACTCCCCTCCGTTTTCTTCGAAGGGACTCGGCCCACACTACCAGTGGGCCGGCTCCGTCCACACCACTAAGCTGGACTTACAACCAACACATCACCAGGGGGCGCGTAACGCCCATCCCAATC
The DNA here is from genome assembly GCF_902806645.1 of Magallana gigas. NCBI lineage: Eukaryota > Metazoa > Mollusca > Bivalvia > Ostreida > Ostreidae > Magallana > Magallana gigas. The sequence continues at coordinate 57,731,775 of NC_047560.1, forward strand.
AATACTGGGATCAACATCCCAATCTATACTGGGATCAACAACCCTCACTTTTACGAGTTCGGAATATGGGCAGATGGGGCCATACAAGACATGATGGCCTCCGCCCAATAGAAAACGCCAACTAACCGTCCAGGAAACAGGGTCTGGGGGGGACATAGGAGGGCGCGTACCTACCACTCCTCCAGGATCAAGATGTGGACCCGGCGGGCTCCAGCATACCCGCAAGGGTAGTCTACTGCTATGTACCCTCCTGTCGCAGTCCCAGGTGGCGGACGGGGGAACTCCGGAGAGAACTCTACTCCCCTCGCTCTTCCTGCAACCCAGGGGTCCCAGGGCTCCAAGGCGCCCACCAGCTCATCCTCGGACGAGGTCGGGTCTGGGCCATAGTCCTCCGGCTCCTCCTCGGGCGGGGTCGCTGCTTCGTCTTCTTCGGTCTCCTCCCGTCTGAAGCTCTCTCGAGGGGTAGTGGCTTCATCGTCCTCGGACTCCTCCTGTCTGAAGCTCTCTGGATGGGTCGTGGCTTCATCGTCCTCGGACTCCTCCAGGCAGATGCTCCCCAGGACTGGGGGATCAGGGGCATCCCAATCCTCATGGCAGGGAGCCGGGGGCGGGGGTGGCAAGAGCCCAAACATCCCGTACTGCGACAATGGGTGCCCGCTGACTGTCTCATTGCTCCATAGCTCTCGATAGGCCCTCCTTAGGTTAGGGCCCAACCGAGAAACTAGATGTGCCTGTACTCTCCAATGTAACAGGAGAGCGGGATGTAGCCGACCGAACAGGGCAAATCGGTGAGGGGGGTCCTCCCCCACAAACCGGCACAGTGCCTCCATGGCCCGATTCAAATCGGAGGGTACACCGGCGGCGGGCTGCTGGAACACTTCGCCTGTTGGGACGTCCCTCGCCAGGTCCTCTGGAGTGGCTCCTTCCCCCAGCAGGTGGTGAGCCATCCACATAAGCACGCGGTACCGGAGGCTGGCCCCCGCCTCAGGGGGCACGGACCTCCGGAACACTGGATGAAGGTGTGCCACTGTCACATGATTTCTCATGGTGCGGGTCCGCACCAGGCACCCCAGGAACGGGCAAGTCGAACTTGGCCCTCTCGAACCTCTCCTCCTCGCGGCCCCCGGTGGTGGGGGGGCCTGCGGGGCCTCTCCTTCATCGTAATCATCGTCATCTCTGTAAAATAAAAAGAGCCTATTAATAGATATCCCCCCCATACACGTTGGACACACGAACTGGTCCATGGTGGTGGCGTCCTCCGGCGAGACACCCACACACAAGCCGTGGTACCAGCAGTCGCAATGGTCACACTGGACCATTAGTTTTCCGTCATCAGGACGATGACAGAGGCAATAAAGCTCGGTATCTGTGGATGTTTCTGGTGACTTTTCTGTGGTATCAGAGGATGACTGGCTGGGCCTCGGGGGTCGGTCTCCTCCTCGATAGGGTTCCTCAGGAGTCTTACCCAGCTTCCGAGGACGTCCTCTGCGGCGAGCGGGTTTAGGCTGACAGTCATCGCCCTCAACTGGGCCCTCGATTGCTCTTTTTCCCTGAGAAGTCGAACCTTGCGCCTCGGAATCTTCATCAGACCTTACACTACTGAATTCAAAATCCACTGATATTCCCGAATATTGACTGACATTGTCTGACATCCACTGTACATTGACTGTACCTCACTGTACATTTCACTGACTTCCACTGTACCCCACTGTACCCTACTGTACATTTCTACTGAACAGCACTGTATCCCACTGTACACCACTGTACAGTCCTACTGACTTCCACTGTACCCCACTGTATGCCACTGTACAGGGCACTGACCAGCACTGTACATCACTGTACCGGGCACTGACCATCACTGTACCCCACTGTACGGCACTGTACTATTAATTTGAGAAAAAATCAGATTTTTAAATCTTCCGTATATTTTTTTTCTTCGATATTTATTTTTATTATGCTGTATATAGCATTATCATTATGTATACAGATAACTTGACAGAAGAATGTAACAGGTCGTTAAATCTATTAAATACGTTTTCTTTATTAATAAATGTCTATTGTTATTGAATGTTACGATCATGAAATTATGATAATTTCCCTAGTTATAAGGTGAAAGTATTGAATTTTACATGTTGAATCTGATTATTAAAAATGTACATGTCATTAAGTTCATTCTGTCAGTCATTCGAAAATCCCCCCCCCCCCACCATCAAGGTTACATAATCATTTCTTATTGATTATATATGACTCGTTTAATTGATCGAGTTATTAATTCTCTGTGTCTCATAAGCTGTGTTGTAGCCACTAAAAACAGTCAATTAAACACAGAATCCACAAAATATATCCATGCTTGTTGGTTTTTTTTTGTACACATGTCCAAATATCATGACTGCCCGCTTGACTACACCGGTACATTTTGTGCGAGTTAATAGCTCATTTGTTAATTGATTTCTTTTGATTAAAATATTTAAATATACATTGCAAATGTCGGGTTTTAATTTTACAAAATAACACCTACTGCAGAATACATTACATTTTCAACATAATCAGTGACATATTAAGCGGTAATTAACTGTATCATTAATTTCAGCAATAAATAAAAGGAAGGATTTAAATCAAGGAAGGTTGTAACATGTTGTAATATGCGTAGCTGTACAGTTTTCTTAATATATGATTTACTTTTAAATGTTTAAGAGATAAGATACATGTATATAAAATGCCCTACGCTACACACTATTTTGTATAATGAGAGAGAGAGAGAGAGAGAGAGAGAGAGAGATTAGAGGTATATCACTTTCTGACAATATTGTATTGGTGTTATTTGCAGGCGTAGAAAAGTTCACAATAAAATCTATGTTGGAAGTGGCGGTTGTGATGCCGTAAGGGATTTTAACGTGCTTATACCTTTCTGACTCGGGGCCTCAAGTTTTAGCAATAGAAAATTCATGAGAGAGAGAGAGAGAGAGGAGAAAGAGAGAGAGTGTGAGAGAGAGATCCATTTATCAGAAATCGATTAGAATAATAAGAAATTGATTGTCTATTAATATGCTTCTTTTACATATCGATTATTTTTCTTTATGTCTTACGTTTATTTTTGCAAACCAACTCCGTGGTTTTAGAAAAATATCTACAAACTTTAAGTCGAAAAATGAAATGTAATTATATGGATAATATCAGCCCCCCCCCCCCCCCCCCCCCCGTTTCTTTCCGAATCCACTTGATACCCCTTGCAGTACTGTGTTATGTCGAAAGGTTTCATGTTAAGCAATCAGTTATAAAAAATGATGCATTTTTATTAAATTTTGACCTCGATGTGTAATCACCATTAAATAGATATAATAAATCCCACTTTTATGCAAACATTACATGAAACTAGTCCTACATGCAAGTAAATTATAATAATCTTTTAAGACAGATTTTAAATGATTATGATCCTAATGCACCCAGCAACCAGAATGATTTTTTTAAATAAAAAGTGAAAATTCAGATTTTTTGTTTTAACAGTGTATTTCCCCGACATTTACATCTATTTATTCCTAGGCCCCAACACATATACACAGGTGGTCAGTTTTCACACCTTGACACAGTCACCCGGCCGTGTGTATAGTCTGAGTCTTTCTGTTAGTTCCGGGTTTTTCGTTGTTCCCATGCAGACAGACAAAAGATTTTTTTTTGTAGACATACACAAAGAAGGAAACAGTACACTGTCGATATAAAATATTACTCTTTAGCGTTGACTTTCAATCATTAAGAATTTTTAAGACAATCATTGAATAACGAACTTCAAATCATTTGAATCCATGGACATTATCCCGAAACTAAAGATAAATACATACTTTAATTTTTTTAATGCCAATATGTAGATTTAGCCGCTGTCAACATTACTACATGTTACCGGTAGTACTTTATTTAAATACTAAAATATTCGTACGTTAGCATGGAGAGAGAGAGAGAGAGAGAGAGAGAGAGAGAGAGATAGAGAGAGAGAGAGAGATTTTATAAAAGATTTGAAATGTTTGCTATGATACAATATACTGGTTTCCGTCAATGAAGAAAAAAACAGAAGAAAGATCGTTTTAAAGGCCGAACTTTTTTACCGGGTGGTAAATCTCAGGTGAGGGCGGGGCTTAATTTCTAGAGGTGTGAAAGCCTCCGGGGCTGGAAGTCTACCTGCGATCGTGAACGCTGCTAATCACTATACACAGGAAGCAAATATTACACAAGATATAAATAATTAGTCAGAATTCGTCATAGTTTGAATATCTTTTTGTTTTAATGACCATAAGACGCGATTTTATACGGAAATGTCGTCCGAGCACGTGTGTAAAGCACAATTAAAAAAATTCAGTAAACTAATTCTGCTTTAAAAATTTAACTCAGTTCATCGTGTTTAGCACTTGACATTTTTTAAGATGTTAATTTTAACAAATATAATTGTATAAGAAAACCATACGATCAGTAAAAATATTCACTTGAATGTAAAGGCAGCCATTATACGATGACAACTAATGGACTTCGTTTTCCATGGAGTGACGTTTTCGTGCAACAAGTTCCAATTGAGTGTATAATCAGTAAATACAGCTTTAAAAGCTCATAAGTTTGTTTTAAAAAAGAAAATTCTGTATGCATTTTTTGGGCTGCATGCGCATTCATCGTCGTGAAATTTATTAGGTCATATACAGTCAACATGATTCAAAAATAAATTGCGTATTTTCAATTACTGAATAATAAAACTATTTTTCTCATTTATCCGATCCTTACACAATTCACTTATTACGGAAAGAGAAAATAAACATGTTTGCCTATTAATTACGGTGTCGCTTATAATTGAAGAGATGCTAAAATTAAATTGTGATGCAGCAGAAATGTTGTGCGGGGGGGGGGGGGGGGGGGGGGGGGGGGGGGGGGGGGGGGGGGGGGGGGGGGGCTTATGTATGCCTTCCTGACTTTTGAGAATAGTTACGAGAGAGAGAGAGAGAGGGGGGATGGAGGGAAGGAGGGGGGTGTATTTTTTCTTTTTAAACTATGTCACTACATGTATATCATGGGAACATTCTTAGCTGTGCAAGAGAAGATACATGTAGATGTATTACACGTGCTGATAATGAACAGTGTTCAAATTCAAAAGTATATAAATAAAAGTACCGTAATAGGGTGAAATATTATTTGAACACTGTTCGTTATCACCATATTTCATTTTTAATTTAACACAATACTTATTTTGATATCAGCGACTGGTTGGGGGGGGGGGGGGGGTGAGGATTTATAAACGTTTAACATGTTTAATATCCGACTTGATTTAAATGATAAAAAAAACGCATCTAAAATGATTAATATAAAGAGTATTTCGTTTATTCATACATGTTATGTTTTTAAAAAAATATAGTTCAAATGGATTTAATCATCTAAAGACCACAAATACCCTTATAAGGGAATTACATAATATCTTGAACAAGGTGTCAGACTGACAATTTACAAGGTTGAATATTGGGACATTCACACCTTTTGATCTACTGAAAGTATGTATACTATACACAGATACTGACTCGCTGATCTTCCTGTGAAGTAAAACTTTAAAGACATTTTAAAGTCCAGACCAGTTATCTTCTCTCTTTTGAAAAAAAGTCAGTATATTGAGCAATATGGTGGAATTTTTTTTATCGTTAAAAAAGTTGTCCCTCCTCCACATATATGTTACATTAAAGTTTTAAAATTCAGATAATTTAAAACTATCTATAAATTGTAATTCATAGTTTTAAATTCTCTTAATTTTAAAACTTTAATGTAACATATATATTAATATTTATTTGACAATATTGATTAAATGAAATTCATTGTAAAAAAAAATCAACTACTAGTAGATATTTAGTTACTTAAACATTGATTTTGAAATATATAAAATTATTTCCCCCTTTTTACTGAATAAGTTGCTATATTTTGTATGATTGGATTCCGACTTTTTAGATAAATACATGCGTGGATCGGAGGATTGGGGGGGAGGGAGGGGGGGAGGATAATTTAGTTTTTTTTAAACTTACGTAGTACAACTATCCAAAATATGTCTAAGCTCCCCCAGAAAACAAGTATCCCTGCCCTTTCCCTGGAAAGAATTCTGACCGCGCATGTAATTATATATGAACTTAAAGAAATAGAAGCCCCTTTTATCACTTGCAAGCAATAGGAAAGAATCAAAACAAATCCAGGTTTTGATCTCAAATAAAGTAAATATTCAATTCATTGTTTAAACATTATAACTAATAAAAACATACTAGGTACAGTGGGTTACAGTGGTGTACAGTATTTGTCAGTACCCTGTACAGTGGTGTACAGTGGGGTACAGTGCTGGTCAGTGCCCCGTACAGTGGTGTACAGTGAGGTACAGTGCTGGTCAGTGGGTAGGTACTGTGCTGTCCAGTGGAGTACAGTGGAGTACAGTGGCTCTGTACAGTGGGATACAGTGTGGTACAGTAGCTCTGTACAGTGGGTGTACAGTGGATTTACAGTCGGGTACAGTGGTTATACAGTAGATGTCAGACAATGTCAGTCAATTTTTGGGAATATCAGTGGATTTTGAATTCAGTAGTGTTACATCACATGGTGAACCACTCACGAACTTCTCCCGATATCGGGCCAGCCTCAAGGGAATATCCCTGTCGTTACACTTCTTAAGGCGGTCGTGGTTTGCCACCATCACAGCTGTCTTAGTCTTCACACGGTAAAGGTAAGGTGACAGCCTCTTGAGGATGATTCCTTGGCCCTTCCAGGATGGGCTTAACTTCCGGCACTTGCCCTTAACAGTCGCCGTATCTAGCAGGTATACCAAGTCACCCTCCTCAAAGGGGCGGGTGGCTGCCTTAATGTCAAAATCCCTCTTCATCCGCTCTTCCGAGGTGTTCAAGCGTCTACGGACGGTCTCATGCGCCGACTGTATCCTCTCCTCTAGATCTGTCACATAAGTACCAAAATTCACCGGATCCTCTTGAAGGGGAGGCCTGTACATTAAGCTGGCTGTTGTGTTAACTTCCCTGCCCAACATCAGTTTATTGGCGGTGAAACCAGAGTTACGGTTCACTGCAGAGCGCAGAGCCCCGGCTATCTGTGCAAGATGCTCATCCCAACAATCCTGGGCCTTGTCAATGTAGCATCTGACAGCATCCATGAGAGTCCGATTATAACGTTCAACCTGTCCGTTAGCCGACGGGCGATAAGGGGTGGTACGAGCCTTGTGGATCTCCAAGAGTTCACACACCGCCGTGAACAGCTTGCTCTCAAAATTACGCCCTTGGTCTGTGAAGATCTGGAATGGGCACCCAAACCTAACGAAGAACTCATTTACCGCGGCTGTAGCTGTAACCTCGGCCGTCTGTGAAGGGAGGGGAATGCATTCCACCCATTTTGTGAACTGGTCTACCATGACCAAGACATACTCATTTCCCCTCGGAGTCCGTGGAAGTGGTCCTAAGAAGTCCAGGTGCACCCTCTCCATAGGTGCCCCAGCATGGTACTTAATCATCTCCGCCCTGGCGTGGCGCTGGGGACGTTTGTTTCTACTACAAGGGCCACAAGTACTGACAAAGTTCTCAGCCTCTCTCATCATTCTGTACCAAAAGAAGTGCTCCCTCAGCCTGGCTTTAGTTGTTCGATTCCCTGGTGTCCAGCTGCCGGCACCTCGTGGCAAAGGCGCAGTACCTCTCGTCTCAGGTCACGGGGCACAATCAAAACTCTTTTCTTCTCTCCCCCCCCCCTCCTCTATCTCTTTCCAGAGGACTTTGTCACTATCCAGATATAACGGATTCCTGTTGATATAGTAGTGTTTCACGGCCGGGCTGGTCAGAAACAATTTGCCCTCATCTGGTCCCAGTTCTCCCTCCAACCAATCCAAGATCAAGCCTAACTCTGGGTCATTAGACTGGCTAAGACTCATCTCCTTAGGGGTGAGGCCTACAAGTGACGTCGGGCCTTCAAGGTCCGCCGGAGAGACTCCCATCACGCAAGCAAACTGAGGGTACCTGCTGATCCGGATATGGGTCCTACAAGGTCCATCCGGGCTACTTTCGCCCTCAGAGTCAATCTCAGGATAGGGAAAACCGCCAGTCCGTCCCAGAAGTCCTCCGGATACATATCCGAGGGTTATCTCACTGACCGATGGCTGGGCTTCTCCCGATGCACGGCCGTCTACTGTCCCCTCGAGCTCGTCCTCCGGCAAAGGAGAGTAAATCCAACTTCCTGGCCTAGCAAGCGGGGCTACATCGTCTACTTCATCAGTAAATACATTCCACAATTGATGGGCTCTGGTGCACTTACGACATCCACCGCAGGGCAAGTCACTAAGATTCACAGCGAAGTCCACCCCCTGACATCTGGAAGACATGGTTGGTCGCGAAAGCGCGTCAGCATTCACGTGACGCTTACCGGGCCGATGTTGGATGACCATATTGTACTGGCTGAGCTCCTCCAACCAACGAGCTAGTTGATCCTGGGGGAACCTAAAGTTCAGCAACCAGATGAGACTATGGTGGTCCGGCCTAGTAGATAATGGCGATACATGCGGGTGAACCGGATGACGGCCAGGAGCTCTTTCCGAGTAGTACAGTATTTTTTCTGCTCCGCGGACAAAGTGAGGCTCCCGTAGGCTATGGTTCGCTCCTGCCCCTCTTGGACTTGGCACAGCTCAGCTCCTATGGCTTCTGCAGACGCATCTGTGTCAAGCAAAAACTGATCATTGGCTGTAGGCAGAGCCAGTACCGGGGGTGAAGTGAGGGCTCTCCGGAGGTTCTTAAAGGCTGTCTGCTGCTCAGGTCCCCAAACAAAGGGTTTCTTGCCAGTGATGTTATACAGCGGATGTGCCATCTGAGCAAAGCCAGCAATAAACCCTCTATGGTAATTGGCGAAGCCTAGGAACCGCTCCACCTCCTTAACATTAGTGGGAGTCTCCCAATGCTTCACGGCCTCTATGTATTCATCACCCATCTCTACTCCCGTTCCGCTGACCTGCCTTCCCAGAAACTCTACTCGGCGCCGGAACAGCTCACACTTCTTGGGCTTGAACTTCAAGTCATAATCTCGGAATCGCTGGAACACTTGTCTCAAGTTAGCCAGGTGGTCATCAAAATCACTCCCCAGCACCAGGGCGTCATCCAAGAAGGCCAGAACGATACTCCAGGTCAGCCCGCGTAACACTAAATTCATTGCCCGGGAGAAGGTAGCAGGGGCATTACAGAGACCAAACCCCATTCTCCGGAACTCAAATAGGCCGTACCTGGTAATGAAGGCAGTTTTCTTTCTGTCCTTGGGGCTGATCATAATTTGATGAAATGCGGAGTTAGCGTCTAACTTCGAGAACCACACATTTCCCGACAGGGTATCAAGGCACTCATCAATGAGGGGAAGGGGAAAAACATCCTTCCGGGTGACATTGTTCAACCGGCGGTAGTCGAGACACCACCTGACTTGTCCGTCCTTCTTACGGATGAGGACTGGCGCTGAAGCCCACTCGGACATGGAGGTCTGGATCACTCCAGCGTCAAGCATCTTTTTGAGGTGCGCCTCCTCTTCGCCTGCAAAGAACACAGGAGTACGCCGCATCCTCTCCTTGACTGGCGGTGCATCTGCAGTGTCAATCTCATGCTCAAGGGCAGTGAAGTTTCCAAAATCAAACTCACTCCGGGCAAACACATCTTGGAACTCAGACAGCAGGCTAGCAAGTTGGGACTGCTCCTCATCACTCAACTCCGCAGAGGATCGTTCTAGCAGGTCCTGCAAATGGGTGGGTACTTCCGGTGGTGTGCCCTCGGTCCCACTCTCAGCCATGCTACGCACCTACCTCATCAAATAGGGCACCGGCACGTATGGCTCCGCCTCGACTGCCTCTCCGATAACACTGCCCTCCTCTAAGGACACATCCTTTCCAGATGCATTAACTAAGCAAGCCAGGGACGCCTCTCCCGCAGCGTGATACGTATGTGGCATGAGTAAGGCATCCGAAAAGTCCTCGATCCTTGGCACAACCAGGTAATCTGACAGTCTTCTCTCTAGCCTAAAAGGGCACATGACTACAGAGCCTGCAGGAACTCGAACCTTCCTCACCAAAGTCACATTGGCCTCCGTCCGAGCATTCCCCCGTCCATAGGTCATCTGGATTGTCTCACCGCCGAGAATCAGTATCCCATGCCTCAGGTCAAGCTGAGCACCGTGGTCTCTCATGATGTCCATCCCCAGTAGCATCTGGTCCTTGAGAGGAGCAACATACAGGTCAACCTTAAGTGTGCGCTGGCCCACACGAAAATCAAATGGTCCTGCTACAAAACCCTTAAGTCTCGCTCCGTGTCCTGCCTGCAGCAAGGTAACATGCCTTTTAATAGGGGGCTTTTGTTCTAGCTGGTCATAAAACATCTTCCCTAGGACACTAACCTATGCCCCGGTGTCCGCCACGGCCTCTATAGATAACCCTTGGATCCTCAATGGAACCGAGTAACTGGTCTGTGGGCGTACCTGCCCCACCACCACACACAGGTCCTCTACCTCCCCGGCCGTCCCACTGGACTGGGGCATCCAGTCCTCTTCGATGTCCTCCATGACCTCAACATCAGTCTCCCTAAACTCGGCAATCTCTTCACTGAAATCCGGCACACGCTCCGGACTCTGGTCGGTTGGAGTTGAGACTCCCCTCCCCGGAACCACAGGTTCATCATCAGAAAACAGACCATGTGACTGGGACTGCTCAAATCTCACCTTCAGCCCATTACGTACCTTCCCGCTCTTCATGCAAGAGCGGGCCTCAGCTGCTTGCTGGTCACAACTTGACTTCTCCGTAGGTTGTCCCTGAACTCTATCATCTACTGAGTGCATGCCTGCCTCCATACTTCTATCCGGGGTCAGCATGCGCACGGCTCCCGAAGGCAGATTCTCACTGGAGGATCTATTCCTGAACCTAGGTCCTCCGCGGTTCCCCTCTGCTGGATTGGCACCTCGATTGGGTGGGGGGTGTCTCTCTGCCCCACCTATCCCTCCATCTGACCTCCGCCTATTATCCAAAGGGCACTCCCGGCGGAAGTGTCCTCTTTCCCCGCACCCGTAGCACAAACTTTCCCGGGGACCCCCATTCTTACTCATAGGTGATGGGGTGGCCTCAGGCTTTCCTCCGGCCTCCCTCAGGGCCATCTCCAGTTGATACACCCGTCCTCTCAAGTCCTGCGCCTCTTTACTCTCTGACAAGGCGGGGGTGTCTTTCTTCTCCCTCAGGGCTTCTTCTAGCTTGGATACACGGCTCGCAATCTCATCATTAGACTTCCTGTCTGCCTCCACTCCCTCTGACCAAGCGGCCTCCTCTGTCAACTCCCTCACTGTCTTATGCCGGTGAGGCTTGCTGCGGCGCGAGTGCTGGTAATACTGCATTATGTCCAATGCCTCCTCGACCGTCTTAGGGCTGCCATCCAGCGCATGCAGGCCAGCGTCAACATCTTCCGCCCATAGCATAGGCGGGGGATGGCCTGGATGTGAATGTCTGGCAACTGGGGGAAAGCTCGTGTGGCTAATGTGAGCACACGATCTGCCCACTCTCTCAGGGACTCACCGCTGTTCTGCGTTGCAGACTGGAAATTGAGTTGGTGGGTGAGATCCGGAGCCGAGGTACCAAAGCGCTTGTCAAACTTCTTGAGGATGTCCTTAAACCGTGGACGGGGACAGACTTCCTGTAGGAGAGTATAATACTCGCTGGCTGCGCCCTCCAGGAAAAAGCAGAACTGATCATGTTGCTCGGCCTTGGTCCATTGCTGGCTGCGCGAGAGCCTCACGAACTAATGAAGGAACGCCTTCCAGCTGGATTTGCCATCATACCGCAGGTCCTTGTACTTCGGCTTGCTACGGGGCGCAAGTGGCCTGTCGTCGTGACTGCATAATGTGCGGCGCGAGGTAGTGGTAACAGGGTGGGGCAAGGGCTGGGTAGATAATGCAAAGGGTGGACGATGTTGCCGGGTCAGCAAACTGGGCGGCCCAGCGGGGGCCTGGGTTCTCCCGTAATCAGGTGAAGGGTCCCTGGGTGGGGGGGGGGGGCATTAGGTTGCTGTGGGGCATGAGCATGTGTGCTAGGATTAAGAAAGTGTACCCCAGTCTCCCTGGGAGAGGACTCGTACATTTGTGGGTAAACCTGAGCTACTCTACCTCCCCCCTCCTGTCTAAAATAATAAGGCTGGGGCGGCACCACAGGTGCAGGGGCAGGGTAACCAAGGCTGCTAGATGGAGATACGAACAGGCCCCAGGGAGTGCCATCAGGGCTAACTACAGTTGGATAGCCCGGGAAGGGGTAGGGAGTGGTATGTGCAAAGCCTGGGTCTACATGTGACTGGTGCAATTGCCCCGAGGTGGAAGTCCCCCCACTAGATGTCACTACAATCTGTCCCTGGGTCGTAGAGGTCTGCGTTGTAGAGCCCTGCAACTGCAAATCAGTGGGCTGGGCCGAACTAGGAGCTACATGATTGTTCCCCGGAAACGGATTCGTCAGGACTGAGGAGGCCCCCAGGTGACTGGCATGCTGACCCCCCAAGGGCTGGGGTGCGGGGCCTGTGGCCCCAGCAGGAGAGGGGTGGGGCTGCTGACTAGGGGTGGGTGGGGAATCGAAGACCAGGGCCTGGGGTGCCAGTACATGACTGGCTGAAGATACCGGCTGAGGCAAAATAACAGGATCCCTGGACTCAAGTGTAGCCTTAGCACTATGGCCTGGTGGGGATTTCCCAGGGATAGGTGCCACATAAGAACCGCGTGAGATGGGGTCCCCATATATAGCACTGGGTGGGACAAAGTCATAATCCCCCACCGGCGAACTGCATCTTATTACAGACCCCTGACTAACACCCGAATGTACTGCACTAGGGACCTGAAACTGTGCTGGCCTAATATAACTGTCACCCTGGGTACTACCAACCCCCCTCCCCTGACGGTTGGGCAACGCAGTTTCACCCCGAAGGTACCCCGTACTACTCACCGGGGGGTGACTTTCGTCCTCGCTGTCTGAAGCAGAGTACATGTGCTCTCTCACCGATGGTCTAGGAGTGTAAAGGTGCTCATCCTCTTCATCACTTAGCCTACCATAACTATGCTTGCGAGACGAGCGCCCAATTTGAACAGAAGGTTCCCCCATGGGCGTTATGGTGTCATCGCTATCACTTTCGCTAAGCCCTAACGCTGCAAAGGCATTCTCTAAAGAATCGTTCAATTACAAAATGGCGCACACCGGAGCACGTGGCCAAGACAGAAAAATAGTGCAAAGATAAATGCAATATATTAAAGTATGATGCAAAAACAACGTTGCCTAAACAAATACAAGAATCCTACTCTAAGCTAACAATACTATCATAGAATGCTATATGTTCAATAAGTTTAACCACGCGGAGCCCCCAAAAATGGCGGCTACACACGTTTATTTTGAAAAATTTGACTCAAGAAGAAAAAATTCTGACAGACTACGGAAAAAAAAAATTTCCTTTCAACTAATCGGAGCTCGGGCCTCGAGTTGGGCGCCAATATAGTGTTTTTACACCTATATCATATGTGGGTTGCCCCGAACTTACCGATACATAGCTGACTTGGTCTGTATTGGAATACGGCTTGCTCTTGTTTAGGCTGTAGTCCAAAGTGATGGGGTCTTCACCACGGGCTCCCGCCAGGTGACGTCACAGCCCGTCATCATGGGTAACTCGTCCTCGGAGTAGTCGACAACCACTACACGTATATTTGAATTAACTGCCCGCTTCACTTTTTCACTCTTTAACTCTCTATCGTCATAAAATGTTTGTTTCCTACCTTAAAATGGTTTAAATCCCACAAAATATTTACTTGTTGATTTTTTAATTCAGTTTCATATTCATTCACACCTCCAACGTAGAAGAGTTCCTGTGAAGGTCGCCTTAAGTCTGTTTCTAAACACTTCGTACTATGGATTATATAGAAAACTGTGCGTGGATGAACAGAACCTATAGATACGCATTCAAACGACATTTTTTTGGACATTAGCCATAGAGTTCGCATGCAGTAAAATAAATTTTAGGCTAATGATTACAGTGTTTTGAAAATTTTAAATTATATTATGTAAATGATGCAAAAATTAATACAGTGACGGCCATAGTTTGGGAACAATACATATTGCAGAAAAAAATAATAATCAACCTCCACTCCCTTGGTAGATCCTCCTTGCAGATAGGGTGAAGTCTCCTGTAAGCTCACTTCTTGGGATTTTATCATAAGATCCGTGGCAGGGTGTTGAATGGTCTAAAACACATTAAATTATATTATGTACATGATGCAAAAATTAAAAATAAATTGCAAAAAAAAAATATAATAAAAAATATTAACCTCCACACCCCTGGTAGATCCTCCATGCACCATATCTGTAGTAAGATATGGGGTAACATCCTATGAATTGAACAATAAGACATTCACAACATGCTTCTAATGTGTGCAAAATAAAAAAATTGAAAGAGACAACCCCCCCCCCCCCCCGCCTTCATGTGACTCTAAATTATGTTTGATTTATAGTCAATACTTACGCACAAGACAAAGGGTCGGTGATTTGAACCAAAAGGGGTCTCGGCGTTGTAAAAAGAGTAGAAATTTCACTGCACGTGAGCTCTGTATTTTCAACATAAATCAACTGTACTGACGTGCAGGACAACACTACGTGACTGCTTGAAATGTCATAACAGTTACATCATTGGACAAGCATCCAGTGTATACCGTATTTGGTCTCCAATCAAACGAACCGTAATCCTTGCACAATAATCCAAACTGCATCTGAGAGAGGCCTGATCCAAAGAAGAAAGTCAAAGAAATAGTCATACTACGCACAACAAAAGAGACAACCGCGTTAAACGTGCCATTCTTTCTAACTTCTTCGCGGGATTTTGATAATGTTGTGTTAAATTTTTTAGGATATCGATCCCGATATAAAAATTCTTATCGAATACCAAAAGCTTATTGTATTATGTAAAAAGACGATAAGGCGTGGATTTATTAACAGGGTTGTTAACAATTATATGTTCTACTATACATCAGTGAAATGAAATTTCGTAAAAACCATTGTGTGTATGCGAGTGTTTGAGGTGGGGGGGGGGGGGTATATTGGAAAGGGGGGGGGGGGGTAGGCTTACGGTCGTATACACATGAGACCATTAGATGGGATGTTGTATTTAAGGTTGAAAAAATATATTTAATGTTACTATCATTATTAGTTAATTAATTACTTTATTTTTTTACAACAGTCGTTTCTCCGTTTCTCATTACCTTCATCGGAAATAAGATAAATTTCACAACCATTTGGTTCTACTGGGGGTATCGTTGATATTAAATCCTCCTTTAAATTTTGCAAAATGAGAATAGCTTCCTTTCTGAATAGCTTCCTTGCTGGGTATTTTGTTTAAGTTGATGCCTTACAGAATGGCTTTTTGCTCCATCCTACAATTAAAAAAAAACATTAAAGAATTGATATTGATTGTTCATAAATCAAAAAATATATTTCACATTCTACTTTTGTTGTAAAAATTATAATTAACTAGAAAACTGACCAGTCAGGAAGGGCCCCGCTATGACAATTAATATAGAGAAGTGAAAAAAATCTTTGAATTCCATCCTCTTTCTATAAACAATGATGAAAAATAAATGCCCGGCAGAAGATGTAAAGAACTGGAATATATAGGATCTCGTGATTTGTAGTTGGATATGATTTTCATCCAACAATTAAAGTGTTCTTTTTCTATAGCCTAAGTGAGGGGATAAAACACACAAGTTGGATAAAAATCATATTATACTACAAATCATACGAGATTCTATTTATCCCATGTTTTATACACCACAATCAATGTTTACACATTGTCAATGTCAACTTCAAATAAACATCACTAGCAGACACATGTGTACGGTAATACATATAACAGATAAAAGACAGACCTTAGATTGCAGTAATAAATCTCAATGTGACAGATAAAGATAAAGCTTAGGATTTTCTTCCTGTGGAAGGTTAATTAATCCCAAAGGACAAATATTGCAAAGCCTTCCATGTATACAATGGTAACATTCTCAGCAGTTATCTCTCTTTGCCCATTCATTCTCAGCAGTTATCTCTCTTTGCCCATTCATTCTTATGCATAGTTAGGAATCTACCCCACCACCCCAGCTCCAAACCAGAAGACATAGAGAACCAAACTTAGCATCAAAATATGTATTTCTGCCTACTGAACTACCATACCAAATTTGAACTTGATTGGGCAACCATAAAAAACGTTATTAGAAAAAATCAGGAAATTTGTGGACGGAAGAGTGACAGACAGACGGACAGAAGGACGGACGGACAGAGTGATTACTATAGGGCACCCGCAAATCCTTGCGGGGCCCTAATAATTTAAGTTCAAATTTAGATTATAAGAAAGTCAATGTCAGGTTCAAATTATTTTCTAATGTAATTATAAATATAGAAAAAATACCATGACAGCTATATGTTGTTACACCAGGTTAAAACCTTCAGGATAGTTTATGCTCCTCCTAAATTATGTTAATATGAAATATTATCACATAGGCGTCGGAATCAGGGGTGGGGCTAGGAGTAGCTTAGCCCCCCCCCCCCTTTTTTTTGCAAAGTTATACCTAACGATTAGAAGCATAGCATGAAAGAGGGTTCGCCCCCCCCCCCCCTCCACTTGTTTTCGCAGGTAAGATTATAGTTCTTAAATTTACCTTGACAGATTGAGAAGTTGGATTCAGAAACATGCTAGCCCTCCTCCTCCCCCCCCCCCCCCCCCATCCCGGGATTAGGAATTTCATGATTATGGAGAAAAAACATTGGGTAAGTAAGTGGGGTATAGTTAACACCCCCCCCCCCCCCCCCCCCCCCGGAATAGGATTTCCATGATTTTGGGAATTACTTTTTTCTCAATATATCCGAGGATTAGTCTAGCCCCCCCCCCCCCCCCCCCCCCACTTTCAATTTGCTTCCGACGCCAGTGTAAGGTAGATACATAATACTATTACATCATATAACATATTTTAAAAAAAAAAATATTTAAGATATTGAATGCAGTTGAATTTTAGATACAAAGGAACCAAAGAGAATTATTATTTAGAGGCGCGCATTTCATAAATAAGTTGCAACAAGACGCTGCGCCCCCTGGCGTGAAAAGGTTTAAGATTTATGGCTCTTTTTATTTATCCTCGTACATGCCCTCAATGTTTTATTCGTGCAATTATACTGTTTTGATATGAGAAAATTTGCCATTTAGGTAATGACCTACACTAGCTGCCATTGCATACTTTCTGAATTACAAATTGTATTATTGAAAATTATATAGAGAGATAGTTTAAGTCATTCATGGATCTCAACAAGACACAAAGACACATCCACTATGACTACCGGGGGTTCCCTATACTGGTCTATCAGACGCCGTGTTAGACGAAATCTAGAGGAACATTTTTCAGAAATACAAAGTTTAAGTAGACCAGATATTGAAGAAACATTAAGTAAATGATCTCAACAACAAACCTCAAATACACAGTTGTCTCACGTTGATGACAATGTAAATAAGGTGGATCAAGACCCTGAAAATTCAGAATTTGGAGAGCTGTCTAAAAACGAAGACAGATATGCAAATGATCATGATGATTTTGAAAATAACATGGGTACTATTGCTATTGATTCCTCTGATAAAGATTCTGAGTCGGAATCAGAAAATAATCAGCATGACCAGGAATCTTTTAAAGAAGACTTACGGAATTGGGCTGTTACCTATCAAGTTCCAAATTCCACCATTTCTGATCTGCTTAGCATTTTGAGAAAACAACATCCATATTTACTTAAGGACCCACGAACTTTATTAAAAACAAAAGACAATGATGCAGTTGTAAACAATTGTGTGGACAATATTATCATTTTGGAATGTCCTCAGCTTTGATTCAGCAGCTCGAAACTCATTCATCGAGTGAATCTTTGCGTGATCAATTTTTTGTAAAAATTCAAATAAATATTGATGGCTTACCTTCGTTTAAAAGTGCCAGTGACCAATTCTGGTCAATATTAGGAATGATTGCAAATATAGAACTGAAAAAACCCTTTGTTATTGGTCTGTATCATTGGATAGCAAAACCAGATAATATTGACCAATACCTTGAGGACTTCGTTAATGAGTATTTAGACATACAAAGGAATGGAAATCAGTACGCTGGGTAAATGTTTTAGGTAGTGATTGATTCAGTGATTTGCGATACTCCTGTTAGGGCCTTTGTTAAATCGTTTTCAGGCTATCATGGGTGTGACAAGTGTAAACAAAATGGTACATGGATAGGTAAAATGACATACCCTGAGACTAATGCACCTCTCCGTACAGATGCTTCACTTGCAAATAGAGATGATGAAGATCACTACAAGGATGTTTCTCCGTTAACACAGATTCAAATAGGAATGGTATCTCAAATACCTCTAGAGTTTATGCATTTAGTGTGCTTAGGAGTAATGAAACGTTTGCTTCTTTTTTGGATGAAAGGTCCTATAGTGTTGTAGACTTGGGACAAGGGTTATTGATCAAATTTCTTCTGCTCTACATAACTTAAAAAACAGCATTCCATCTGAATTTGCAAGAAAACCTATATCTCTGAAAGAAATTCAGACAATTTTTTATACACAGGAATAATTGTTTTACGTGGTGTTATTCATCAGAATATGTATAAAAACTTTCTACTTTTGTGTGTAGGAATACACATTTTGTTAAATGAGAAATTTTGTGAGCATTACAGTGAGTATGCACATGACTTACTGGTAGCATTTACAAACTTTTGACAAATATATGGGAATGGCATGGTAGTCTACAATATACATGGACTAGTAAATCTTGCAGAAGATGCTTAATATTTCAAGAGCTTCGAAAATATTTCAGCTTTTTCTTTTGAAAATTATTTATCCAACCTTTAAACGCATGGCACGGAAACCAGAATTTCCACTTCCACAAATAATTCGAAGACTATCGGAACAAGCAGAAGTGAAAGTTGACCAAATATCATATCCACAATTGTCAAAAAGTCATAATAATGGGCCTGTACCAGACATTATTATAGATGGTCTTCAATTTAAAAAAATAAATACTGGAAGATACATTTTAAAAACAAGTTTATAAGATAGCTGTGTTTGAATACAAGGGAAGTGTTCCCTTGTGAAAACATTGTACTGTCTTCAGAAGGTGAAATATATATTGTACATCAATATTTTCAAGATACAGACAATTTTTTAATTCCTCTTTAGAATCAAAATTGCTAGGGATTGTAAAGGTATCCAATTTGGAGGACAATGTGCAAGTTGCGAAACGATCTGGTGTTGAGGCAAAGTGTGTTATCTTTCCGTATAAAAATGAACATGTGATTGTTCCCTGTACAGATGCTGCTTGGTAAATAAGAACTGAGAACCTCTAACAAAGATAGTACATGATTAGAATAAGTGTCATTGGGGTTAATGAATGTTGAAGTGTTGTTTGTTAAGGAAATTCTAGAGCATATCAATCTGTTACCAACGATTTTAAAATTAAAAATTTGTAGGACGGAATATAAGTATGCAGTGGTGGAGTTCCTGGACGAGCGGGGTGTAGAAGCTGTCCCAGTGAGATGGCTAACAAATGATGAAAAGGAGTGCTTCTTGCCACAGTTTAAAAACAAAAACTCGACAAAAACAACGTTAGCAATTAAGGTCGCTATCCAGCCAACAAAAGAATTCTCAAAATTTCCGGTCAGAGTCTATAAGAGGTACCGTAAGTAGTATACAAATTTTATGTACTAGAATATACATCTCAAAATGTAGATATTTCTGGGGGGAAATACGTCGCTTATTTTTATAGAAGAACGTTAATTATTTTTTTTTGCAAAATATTTGATTTATAATTTTTAATTTGTTTTCTCTTGCTTGCTATAGTGGAGTATGACACAGCGAGGAAAGATCTTGATAAAGCAACGTACGCCTCAGACTTCCAAACTGAGACTGAATATGAAACTTATGCATTTTAAAAGAGAACTAAAAAGTAAATAACACGTGTTTCATTTTTTTAAAAGTACATAAATACAATTTCAAACCTTAACTCCTAAATAATTAAAATAATTAGATTTCAACTTGGCTGTATTTTATGATTTAATGCCTGAATTAATTTTTTTCTCTTATTTCAGACTAAATCGCAAGTTTCTGCCATCGGATGATTCGAGTAAAGAGTCGTCAGAAACTGAAATGCCAGTTGTGCAGAAGAGACAGTCTCCTTGGAAATCCTAAAAATATTAAATTGTTGATTAGAACTGCATACGGTAGCGATTTACTTACCTGCCGGTTCTCCCTACTGTTGTATTGTAAAGCTGCATGTGAACATGTTTGTATAAACCCTGTTGCTTTCAAGTAGTGCAATAAGTCCTGACTGATTTGTGCACTTGGTAGAAACAGATAATTTTCATAAACAACAAAATATTCATCTAAAAATAAAATGTAAAATTACCGATCATATCAAACCTTACAGAAAGCAGACCCAAACCAAACCCTGGTCTGCTTTCTCTATCCGCTCAGGTTCTGCCTCTGGTCTGCTTTGGAGGACCCGGAGCTGACATTAGGCTGACCCAGGGCGTACATAGAAAGCAGAACCCGGTGTGAGAAGCAGACCTTCAAATTGCAATTGAAAAATGACCAATTGTCTATATTATTTGAAGTAGACCACGACCAAAGCAAAACAGAGATCATCTTTTCGGTTCTGCGTTGGTGATACACGTAAGTCTTGTCTGTTTGGTGCTGTAAAATTCCGTGTAAATCAATCAAAAAAGAATTAAAATTAGTGCATGGAGTTTTCTGAATTTTACGTAAACAAATATTATTTGTTTAAAATATTCATTCCATAATGCATCATTCCCGGAAAAAAAAAATTGGTGCAGAGGATTGCAATGAAATATTATCACTGGATTTTTAAGTTAATGTTGTTGCGTAAATTATTTATTTCATGATGTATTATTCCAAGTATGAAATAAATATACAGTTAACCAATCTAAATAAATTATAAATTCTTCTGGGAACTGCATTTAGAGAATTCTCTGAATGATACTTTAACAAATATCATTATCTGCAAAATATTCATTTTTATTGCACCATTTCCACTATAAAATAAATATACAGTAAATCAATCTTATCAGATACTTCAGGGGAGTGCAATTAAAGAATTCGCTGGACTAAAAGTAAAATACTGTGTTCTCTGTATAAAAATCTGTAAATCAATCGAAAAAAACGCATATCGTGCAAATGACTGTCAATGAAGAAATATCGGAGTTCTAAACCAATGGATATGCTCCCTTTTTTGTCAAATATTACCACCTATAATTAAAAGAATTCTGTAGGTTGATATTTTGGATTTCTTTTGTTTATTTTAAATTTGATGGTTCCTAATATAATGAATAAATGTAGAAAAATTATTAATAGCTTCGTGGTTTATTATGCGTAAAATGCCCCAACCCAGTTTACAGATTCATACTAGTATAAAAGAATTTTACGAATGCACATGTAGTTATAAGCAATTAAAATATTTCAATTATGGAAGGTATATCGTTATTAGAACCATTTCATGGTGTTAAATTGTACATTTTTTTTTAGTTTTTTTAGCTCTAAACTTTATCATTATTTGTTAGTGCAATTATTTACGAAAACGGTTAACAAAATGTTTACATATAATAATTGTAAAGGTTAAAATCATTGAAACTTTACTTAACATCATTGAAACTTTACTTAACATCATTGAAACTTTACTTACTTGATTCTGGTTGTAGTGCGCTTTCCAACTAAAGTTATTTTATATCATTACATACATACATTTACATACATTATGTAAATATCAGTAGAAATGGTACATGTAATATTTATGGTTATAAAACACAGAATATATGATAGAATATTGTTTTAGATCGAAGAGGTTGAAATGACCACTAAAGACAGAAGTGAGCAGCCAAGCGACGCGGAGGAAACGGACAACTCCCCTCCTAGCGCAAACACGCGCTCCAGGTCCTCATAAAGTAAGTACTCTAAACCATTAATATTACAACTTATAATTTAGTGTGCAAGTTAGTTTTCTTGGGGTATTTTTTTCAATTTATTTTTTTTGGGGGGGGGGGGGGGGCATATAGGACCTTTGCTTAAAATAATTATTCTGATTTTATTTCATTTGATGCTTTCACTATACTATTATTCTGATTAAATTTTTCCATTTTCTTTTTCAGATGACCAGGGATATGTGCTGAGTTTATATCACTTGAAATAGATCACAAAATTTTGAAAAAAAAAACTTTCTTGTTTTGTTTTCATTTAGGAATATTTAAAGGAAACCTTTAAGTGTAAAAAAAAGGTCATATGTTTCAATGATAAAGCTTACTGGTGTGTAAACAGGTTTAAATGTCAATGACACCATCTCTTCATAGGTTAGATCAGATGGATTCGTCAATGAATACCAGGGTAGTATACATTAAATACGGATATGACAGATTAATGGGGATCACTGCTGCGTATAGGTTTTTTTTAAAACCAAACAGAAAAATGAGTTGTAAACCTATCGCCTCGTCCCCAAGTCTTACCTTAGTACATGGTTGAAAGATTTATTTAAAAAGCCATTAATGGATTCACGGGACTATTTGGAATCCGGTGCAGACAGCGTAAACAATTTTGTGTGATATTGTATAACTTTTATTGCAAATTGTTTAAATGACCGTTTTGAATTAGAATCTACGATGAATGAATAGGTAACAATGTGTCTGAGTGGATCTATCGCCCATATTAACCTTTGACCCATCGGTGATGATAACAATATAGATCATTGACCTATGACTTTTTATTGTTTTATTTGATCTTCGATCCATGTATTATTGATTCTTTGATGTTTACTGATTCCCTTCATCTTCGATCCATTTATTAATGATACCAGCTCCAATGATTATTGATTCCTGAGTAAGGATTGCTTTGATCTTTGATACATTGATCATTGATGCTTTTGATCTTCGATCCATTGAATACTATTACCTTTGATCTTTGATCCATTGATTAGTAATTGATCATTGAAACCTCTGATCTACGATCCATTAATTAACATTTCAATAGAAATACCCCCATTAAGTAGGTCAAGGTCGACTTTAATTGTTCTCGAATGAAACAATGTAGCTGTTTTGTTTTGCCCCCCGACTAGCTGTGAACAGCACATTAAATGAAAAAGGCGTGTTAAACTTCCAGCTGAAAATCAACAATTCACAGTTTTTATTCAGTCTTACACCACAGCAAGTGAAACAAGGAGTGACAGTAATTGTGCCTAATCATAGAACTCCAGTCTCAATTTGACTCTCTGAGCACACATATGAAGACAATGATGATTTACAAAACTATGTGATGCAATTTCTGCAGTGGTATTTTGTAATTTTGACAATTAAAGATTCCAACAAGGAGGGAGATTATTGTAGAATGAACATATCTCTTAAATTTTGCATACCAATATTCGTCAGTAAAATGAAACTACACCTAGAAGAGAAAAACATTACTCAGGTATTGTGATGCAGATGGGACTTTGTTTACACTAATCCTTTATATAATGTGTGTTTTACCCTGTCCTTGTAATCCCGTGCAGTTTTACGCGGGCTATCGGAAGTTTGACATCAAATAAACTTACTACTAGTTCGCGTCTCTTATTCTTAATCACCATTTACTGTGGTGCTTCGAACCTGAAGCACTACAGTATCAAAGATAGAACAAGTAAAAAGCACTAATGCTTAAAGTAAGAAAAGACAGGTTCCTACCATAAGACACCGGTCTATTTCAAAGAAAACAATTACCTAGAGAAAATGTTGAAGATGATGGAAGTTTTATCATGAAGATGGCTAGACGTACACACGGATGGGTTTCTTTAGATGAGCACGACTGGCTTGTCATGGATCATTTCTTACAAGGTACGTCCCGAGTTCAGAAGATATATTATGATGGCCGACCCCCAGAGGTTTTAACAGACTTTTAGGATAGGAAAAAGAGAAGAATCTAATGAGCAATTAATCACCAGTAGTCATTAAAAACCTTCCAAAGTCAACGTAGTGGCAAGTGAAATGAAAATATTAATGGAATCCTTTGAGAAGATGACAGGGAAGCTTGACAAGATTGCAGAGAAACAGGATGGTCTAAACATTACGAATATAAAACGTACATCATATACTCGAAATGTTCGTCAAACCAGAAGTTGTAAGGTTTTGCAGACGAACAAATCAACTCGATAGAGAATGTCAATTTGCACCAAGCACTAAAAAAAAATCACAACAGCTCCTCAACATACCGGTTTAAACTAAATCAGACCCCCTTAAAGTATGGAAGGGAATTACCGCCAAAATTCTATGTATCTTGCTTTTATTCTTATTCATTACATTTTCACATGTATGTCACTTGATTATATTCATATACTTGATTATTATATTTCACTTTGATTCTGTTTTATTCATTCTGTTATGATTCATTCTATGTTGCGTTATTCCGTTCCTATTCGTATAACTTCTTACTTCTGTCTTGTATTTTAATTCCGGTTATTTACTACATCTCCATTACAAACGTAAATTCGATTACGCATACCATGAAGCGCTTTCAGTGAAGACGAATACAAGTCCCATGAATTTAATGAGGCATTATTACGCCAGGCGGCAGTGCGTTCGCTACAATTGCTGCTCCCCAAAGAGGAACCTTCAATTTCACAAATACAAAACTAACTATCAGTATTTGAATATGGCGACGGGGTAGGTAAACAGAAGATTTTTAAAAATATGATTTTAATTTATGCATGCAGGCTCTAAAAGATACACATTATAGATAACTTTCTTCGTGACATATTATGTTCTATGTACAGCCATAATGTAGACAATAATTCCTGCGATGAAGTTACCCCGAGGTACATGTACAGTGCAGTAGTTGGCCATACTATAGTATACAGAGGCCTGTTCAATAGAGTGAGCGCTCGCCAAAATTTCCTATACCTGTAACACAAATTTTGCCGAGCGATCGTTCTGTTAAACTCACCACAGTTGTTAACTGGGGTCGAGGGCAACAGTTGATCTGTCGGACCAGCTCGCAAACTGTTGTCCAAGGCCGACTGTTGCCCGAGACACAGTCAACAACTGTTTTGTTATACCCCCACTTATCAATAACTCGTTTTCGCGGAATGTGACGTCACTGGTCATCAGTATTTTTTAACAGTCGATTTTAACAGGTCCAATCAAACAGTTCCAGTCCAACAGTCAATGTTGGATTTTTTTTCCTCTAGAGTTATATAGTAACTGTTTAACACATGTATAACAATATACAGTGGTTGACTTGGGTCGAGGGCAACAATTAATTTGTCAGACCGGCTCGCAAACTTAACTGTTGCCCGACACACAGTCAACAACTGTTTTGTTATATCCCTTCTAACCAATAACACGTTCTCGCGGAATGTGACGTCACCGGTCAACAGTCTTTTTTAACAGTCAATTTTAACAGGTCCAATCTAACAGTTCCAGTCTACCAGTCAAAATGCCGGACTTTTTTCGTATAGAGTTATATAGTAACTGTTTTACAGAGGTATAACAAATCTCTACCCAGAGTTATCGTTCCTGCTTCGCTCCACTTATACCTCTGTTAACGTCTAAAAAGTAGTGCCACGAAAACATTGGTAATGGAGTATTACTCCGAGAAATAGCTCTTTGTTTGTTACCGTGGTTTACCAATAAAAATCTGTTTATTTCAATATTTTTAGCGAGGCTTTAACATCGAAATGTAGACTGAATACAATAAAACTATAATTTATAATATGATTGAGAATGGGTTTTGCCAAGATTCTTGGCATTTAGACGTTAACAGAGGTGTTGTAGCGCAGCGTAATACGCCCTCTGGTGAGAGATTGGGGTATAACAATCCGAAATATCTGACGTTTTCCTGGAAACGTCAGATATTTCGGACTTTTGTCCATATATGTATGTACGTCCTTGGTATATTAATACCGAGCTCAGCGAGAGGCGTGCGAAGCCCGCCTCGCGAAGCGAGGATTAATGGTAACACGTAGGCCTACATGTAAGAAAATCATTGAAAAATGAAAGTTGAATCAGGGGTACTAAGGCCAAAAAATTTTTCTTCCGGCCATAGGCGCCGCCATATTGGCAGCCATTTTGTTTTTAAAAAGTTAATTCGATCATTGTTTGACCGGTACTTATCGATGTTTGTTGCCTCTAAACTCGATTAAAATGTTCCAGTATTTAAATAGAAGGTAATCTGAATCAAAAGAAATAAAAGAGGACGCCGAATAAGTTTCAATAGTGCTTCAGTCAAGAAACACGACTAGTTCTATGTATGTCTTATCAAATTATCAGATGGAAGATAAAAAAACATTAATATCAAGGAACTGATCTTTTAGATACTGAATTAAGTATTCAATTTTATTACCGCGGCATTTATATGAAATAAATTGATAAACAATGAAAGAAGAAATAAAAAAAAGTTCGGAATAACGTAACTCTCTTCGGCTATTTCCGAATATAAAACGTGTATCACGTTTTAAACATGACGTCATAATGTAGACTGAGCACGCGACGTTTCGTTAAACTTTGGCTAATGCTTTGAGTAGTCAACCAGGCGGATCCTACTGTGTGCATTTCAAATAAATTTTATTCTACAAAAAACTGCACTGTGTTAAATCTGCGATCGGTCCAACGGTCACACCGTTTACACATTAACAGTATATAGACAATGATAGTCATAGCAGATATATAAATAACACCGGTTATTATGGTGTATCGGAGACATAAAAAAAACATGAATGTCACTTATGTCTCCGAGTGGGAGTCAAGATCAAGTGAAGTCTTACCCAAACCGACTCGTACCCAAACAGACTATTGATCCATTGGTCCGGTGGTAAACAATGATACGGTACTTGGGTTGTAAATGTAAAAGATAAGGTTTTGATATAATTGCAATAAATAAGAAATTATGAGATAAATGAACGTAGAATTTTTATGATGTTTGCCAAAGATGTCCCTATATTAACATTTGATAAAAATTTTGTTTACGTCCAATCTTACGATTAATTAGATTGACAAATTTAAAAATTCTTCTCACTTATTGAAGGCAGGCATAATATTATAACTGAAGTAATTTTTTACTCGACATTTGATTACAAGTCTGTTTAGGAACACGTTTGTTAGATAATGTATTTAGTGCCACCCTGTATATTGTGCACAAGTAGTGCTTACGTCATTAGTTGTAGAGTTTTGAATAAACACATAAAACCTAACATGGTGTCAGAAGCTGGCGTATTCGAAGCCACAATTTCCACAAACAGAAGCAAGACAACACCAATCGAGTGATTATTTCGTCGAAAGAGCTTCATATCTACCTCAGGCTAAAGTGGTAACGTTGCATATTTACCCAACGACACTGAAATTTCGCTTTAAAGTTTGTCACGCTGGTGAGCACGTTTTCTACGGCGGCCATTTGCAATCAGATTTGAACTTATTTATTTATCAGAAAAGTCCGAGAGTTTGACAACATTTTATGTTAGTGTGCATCGGAAATACAATATCAAATGCATAATAGTGTATTGATAGCAGTATTTGCA
This sequence comes from Magallana gigas, assembly GCF_902806645.1. NCBI lineage: Eukaryota > Metazoa > Mollusca > Bivalvia > Ostreida > Ostreidae > Magallana > Magallana gigas. Next base: position 57,759,407 of record NC_047560.1, read on the forward strand.
TTTTTATACCGAACGATCGATTCTGGGAAAAAACTACGTTGTGCAGTTGGTGACATTTCAAAATGTCTGTAGTGCGAAGTGAATTACCGATCCTTTACCTATGAATGTGAAGGGAGACCTCAAAGGGAACTGGAAATTCTTTAAATCACAATGGATGAATTATGATATAGCCACAGGCCTGGACAAGAAACATGATGCAATCAGGATAGCAACATTATTAACAGTCATTGGCAAAGATTGTTATCATATTTATGAGAACTTAAACCTCACGGAAGAAGAGAGACAGGATATAGCAGCAGTTATAGAAGCACTTCAAAAACACTTTACACCAAAGACAAATGTTATCTATGAAAGATATATCTTCAATACAAGTGATCAACTGCCCAATGAAACACTAAATGTCTACATCTGCAGGCTGAGAGAACTCGCGAAGTCGTGCGAATTTCGAAACATGACTGATGATATGATACGTGATCGTCTAGTGTTAGGGACCAAAGACACAGCATCAAGAGGCAGAATGTTAAGAGAAGCCGACTTAACACTGGACAAAGCTATAACAATGTGTTTGACAAGCGAAAGAACTTCATCACAACTGCAGAAGTTAGAACACAACACCAGTCATACAGCCAGTTCAGAACAAGCAGAAGTGAAATATGTCAGTTCAAAAGGAGACAAAACCTATAAACCCAGAGGAAAACATCCATTCAAAGGTCAAGGGAAGAAACAGCAGAAGACTGTACAGCCAAAGAACAGTGCAATGGTTATTAAGTGCAAATACTGTGGAGGCACACATCCACGAGACAGAGACAAATGCCCAGCTTTCGGACATACATGCTGGAAATGTAAGAAGAAGAATCACTTTCCAAAAGTTTGTAAACAGACTACTGTGAACAGTATCCAAGATGAAGACACAAGTGACTCGGACTCTGATTCTCTATATGCTGTGAACTCTTCGTCTGGAAAACAGTGGTTCGTAAAAATCCACATGAGTGCTAGTGGAAACAGTTCTAATGTTACCTGTCAATTGGATAGTGGGTCTACCTGCAACGTAATAAATTTTAGGCAGTACGCTCAAATCATGCAAACAGGTGACCCCCCACTGAAACCTACCGAGAAGACACTAAAGCTCTACGGAGGGAAATCGAAACTCATTCCACTTGGCATTGCATTCTTGAAATGCCGGGTGATCCAGTCTGGAAAAACAGAAAATCTTGACTTTTATGTAGTCGAGATGGACCAGACACCTATCCTCTCAGCAGAAGCTTGTGAAAAACTTGGATTACTGACTGTCAATGTAGTTCACAAGCTGACAACTACGTCATCACAATTTAAGCCAATGTCCAAGGAACAAATTCTTAGTGAGTTCAAGGATGTATTTGAGGGACTCGGTGAGTTTGAAGGCGAGTACCACATTGAACTTGACCCAACAGTGAAGCCAGTACAGAGACAGCCAAGAAGGGTACCACAAGCTCTTAAGGGAGAAATTAAGGAAAAAATTGAATCTCTAGTCAAAAGAGGTGTTCTCAAGAAAGTGTCTTCACCCACAGATTGGATTAGTAACATGGTTGCTGTCAAAAAGCCTGGTAAACTGAGACTGTGCATCGACCCCAAAGACTTAAACTCTGCTATTAAAAGACCACATTACCAAATGCCAACTGTAGATGATATTCTACCTAAGATATCAAAGGCCAAAGTGTTCACTGTGATGGATGCTAAAGAAGGTTTCTGGCACGTGAAGCTGGACAAGGAATCCAGTCTACTCACCACATTCTGGACTCCATTTGGAAGATACCGCTGGACACGTTTACCATTTGGACTCTCATCAGCACCAGAGGAGTTCCAACGAAAGCAGCATGAAGTATTAGAGGGCCTTCAACATACAGAGGTCATTATGGATGATATCTTGGTGTATGGATCTGGTGAGACTATGGACGATGCAATTAGGGATCATGATTTTCACCTACAAGCGCTTCTTCAAAGAGCAAGTGAAGTAGGTCTGAAACTCAACAAGGAGAAGTTAAAGCTGCGACTCACTTCTGTCAAGTATATGGGTCAGATACTTACCTCTGAAGGAATGTGCCCTGATCCAGATAAGGTGAAAGCTGTTGTCGAGATGCCACGACCCAAGAATGTTAAAGATGTTCAGAGACTTATTGGACTTGTGACTTACCTATCCAAATACTTACCACACTTATCTGAAACTTGTGAACCTCTACGCAGACTTACCGTTAAAGATACCTTATGGCACTGGGAGTCACAACAAGAAAATGCATTTAAAGCAATAAAGCAACTAGTCAGCACTGAACCAGTGTTAAAGTACTATGACGTGAATGAGGAAGTGACTATTCAATGTGATGCATCTGAAGTTGGTTTAGGTGCAACTCTAATGCAGCAAGGGCAACCAGTTGCGTATGCGTCCAGAGCGTTATCTCAGACTGAACAACGCTATGCCCAAATTGAGAAAGAATGTTTGGCAATAGTGTTTGCATGTGAGCATTTCGATCAATACATCTATGGCAGAGACCTTGTGACAGTCCAGTCTGATCACAAGTCCTTGGAGACAATTTTCAAGAAATCCTTATTAGCAGCTCCAAAACGTCTTCAAAGGATGCTACTTCGTCTCCAGAAGTACAATCTACGAGTAACATACACCAAGGGAAGCGAACTTTACATAGCAGACACTCTGTCCAGAGCCTTTGTGACAGATACTGAATACATTTTCAACGCATTTTCGCAAGAAATCTCACAGATTAATCAAAGTGAATGGATTCCAAAGATCAGCCATGCAAGATTTCAGCAGATCAGAGAGATGACTAACAGTGATCCAGTACTACAAACACTCAAGACTGTCATACTTACCGGCTGGAATGACCGTCAAGAAGATGTCCAAGTAGCAGTCAGAGACTATTGGAACATACGTGATGAGTTATCGGCTCAGGATGGATTGATCTATAAGAGCAACAGAGTCGTGATACCAAAAGTTCTTCGCCCTGAGATGCTCAGTAGAATTCATTCAAGTCACCTTGGAACTGAAGCATGTTTAAGGAAGGCAAGAGATGCAGTTTTTTGGCCTAATATGTCAGCTGAGCTACGCGACTTCATATCAAAGTGCAGCACTTGCAACAAAATGCAGGACCAACAATCAAAGCAGCCTCTTATCACACATGATGTACCAAAAATACCATGGACAAAGTTAGGAGTTGATATCTTCACTTACCAAAACCAAGACTATCTAGTTACTGTGGACTATTTTAGTGATTTCTTTGAGCTAGATATCCTAACAGACACATCAGCAGTGACCGTAATAGATTGTCTCAAGCAACAGTTTGCTCGCCATGGGATTCCGGATATCGTTATTTCTGATAATGGACCTCAGTTTAAATCTGCAGACTTTCACACCTTTGCTTGTGATTGGGAATTTGAACATTCTACTTCATCACCGTATCACAGCCAATCTAATGGCAAGGCGGAATCTGCTGTGAAAATTGCAAAGAAATTAGTGAAGAAGTGTATTTCTAGCAAGACTGATATCTGGAAAGCAATTCTAGATTGGCGAAACACTCCTACAAAGGATATGAATTGTAGTCCCGCCCAAAGACTGATGTCTAGGAGGACAAGACATTCCTTACCAACAGCCGCTGCTCTACTTGAACCAAATATCAGCACAAATACCCATGAAAAGATCATGCGTAAGAGACAACTTTCAAAACAGCAGTATGACAAACACACTAAGGACCTTCCAGAACTACAGATTGGACAAAACGTTCGAATGAAGAAACACCCGAATGATAAATACTGGCAGTTTGGAACATGTACCCAGTCTCTCGGGAACAGGTCATACCTCATCGACTTAGATGGAAAGTCATACCGCAGAAACAGAAGAGAGATTCGACCAACCAAGGAGGCTCATGATGCAGAAAAAACAGATCCTTTACCCTACAAACCGGAGGATGATCCACTCATGATTACAAATGAACCTCCCCAGTACGAGAGTGTGAAGCAGCCTATTGCTCCAGAACCACAAACCGCATTTGGATCTTCTAGAGAGACTATCACATCTCCCGCAAGTGACAATAATTGTGCAGTGAATGCTTCAACTAAATTGCGTGGCAGCTCAAGAATTGCCAGATTACCATCAAAGTTCAAGGACTTCATTATGAATTAAGATACATACAAACAGTATGAACTTTTAATTGAAATGTGCATTTTTTTTTCTTTCGTTTTAAAGAAAGGGGGATGTTAGATAATGTATTTAGTGCCACCCTGTATATTGTGCACAAGTAGTGCTTACGTCATTAGTTGTAGAGTTTTGAATAAACACATAAAACCTAACAACGTTGACTGTAATTCTCTTGAGTGTATATACATGTATATCGTGTTATTATTTAATACACTCAAGAGTGAACCTTCAATACAGAAACAAACCCCTGTGTGTCAATAGCCTAATGTCAAGGTTGCTGTACGGTACTAGGCCTATTCTTGATGATCAGTATCAGCCAAAGGAATATATGCCACTTTTTAGCCTATAGACTGTACATGTAATAACTTCAATTAACCATGTAAAGTTTTCAATGAAATATGTAACAGAAATTATGAAATTTCGTACTGTAGTCTGCAATGTTCTGGGTTTTCTTTTCTAGACATGAAAAGGACCTGATTCAAGAGATGAAGGCATTGGTCAGACAGAAAATTATGTATCTCGCAAACTGTGTTGAAAATGGAAGATTCCATAATTTGATAGGAAGTATTGATGATACTACAGTCATTGGACAAAAGTATTCGTCGCTGGTGTCAAAATGCCTATGATGTTGTAAATTAGTCGCGGCTATTTTTGTATCGCGCTATTTATAGAAAGCACGTCGGGTTCGGAATTTCTTCCCATAAATACGTCATAGTTTTTTCGATTACGTCAGAGTTTACAATTTTTGTCGGCTGTCAAACTATTCTATAAACAAAGCTTGGGAAAATGCCCCCTCGTAAGTTAGAGGAAATTCCGGTAGCAGTAAGAATGAAAGTTATAGAAGCTTACAAGACAGAGAAGAATAAGGCAGAAATTGGGAGGTTGTTGGGAATACTTAGGACTACTATTGTTAGCATTATTAAAAAAATTTGAAGTTCATGGAAGTGTGGAAAACAGGCATCGATCTGGGCGGAAGCCGAAGTTCTCCGTGCGCGATGAAGTCCAACTTTCAAAAATCATGAAAAGTAACAGGAGAGGGACACTGGATGATATAACGAGTGAAATAAATAATGCAAAGGATTCTACTTTTTGTTCAAAGACTGTCAGGAGAAAATTATTTAAAATGGGATACAATAGACGGGTGCAGAAAAAGATGATCGTCAGAGTATGTAACAGGAAAAAACGCGTCTCGTAGTGCAGATACAGAAAAAACTAGACTGTTGATGATCACTGGAAGAACTGGATATTCAGTGATGAATGTCAGGTAGTAATAGGTGATAACAACCATGTATATATCTGGCGAAAGACTGACGAATTTGACAACCCCCATCTCGTGTGCGCGCCATCGAAGAGCAAACTGTCTGTTATGATCTGGGGTTGTATTTGTTACGATGGTGTTGGAACATTGACCAGTGTAAACGGTAATATAAACTCCGAAAAATATATTGATATATTAGAAAACAATTTGTGGCCCGTTATTGTTCGACATTTTCCTCATGGAAATTATGTGTTTCAAGATGACAATGTCCCCGTTCATAGATCCCGATTACTCAGTGCAAATATGGAAGAAAATAATATAAACACTACATCATGGCCAGCGCAGTCTCCCGATATCAATATCATTGAGAATATTTGGTTGAAACTTAAAAGACACCTGCAATCTAGAAGAAACACCATCGAGTCTAAAGATAAGCTGATCGCGGAAGTGACACGATTCTGGCAAAACCTATCGGCAGATTATGTTCGTCAGCTTTATGCCACAATTCCAACCCGTCTTCTAGAAGTTATTAAAATGAAGGGCAACCTCACAAAATATTAAGGTAAGACAACGAATATTAAAATCAGGAGAGTAGTTTTTATTGAGTAGTTAATGGAAACAAATCGCCGCCATTTTGACGTCACCGACGAATACTTTTGTCCAATGACTGTAGTTATTGAGATGGTTGCTCAGCTATCAGAAGTCACAGATGCAGAATGTACATTGAATTTGTTAGAAGATGCATTTCCATATTTAAATGAAATCATTACCGCAGGAGATTATGAGTAGTATAAGGCTCCTAGATATGGGGGTCAACTGAGTGCATTTGACAGGCGGCTACATAGGGGGTTAAAGGTCATTATTGAGATTAAAAAAAAAACTAGCCCCGTATTATGACGTCATAAAGACAGAGGCAGTGTTGACATTTTGATCATTTTATGGGAACAAGAACACAAATAGTACTGATACTCGGATGAGCACAGCATAACTATAAATCAAGACCAAGAACTCATATTTCACACACAATCAGAGGTATGTATAAGGTTTATGAAAAACTCAAATTTGCCCGAGGTGGGGAACATGAGTATAGGTATAAACGTTATGGGTCAACCTCAAAAGCGAATTTATAAGTTTTTCATCTTCAGCTGCTAATACTGGTTCTGAATTTAAAGATCTCTGATCATTTTAATGAATAATACGCCCAATTTTCTAGATACAACGTTCTTTTGTCCGATTATTCAGACCCCGTGCCCAATCAAGATAAAAAAGCTCATGCAGTTTTTGATATTAGTCTCATTTTTACAAAAGAAATATATTATGCAAAGGAAAATTAGACTGAGATCAAACGTGAGCTCGTCCAACGTATTCTGCCTTGGGTCACGAACTATACATTTAAGTAATTTTTTTTTATAAGTAAATCTGTTATTTACCATAATTTAACAATAATATTATAACTTTTTGTGCAGGGTTGGGATATTTGAAATTGAAATCCACATTAAGTGGACCGAAAACCTTTGGCTAGCGAAGATGAGACACATTTGAACAAATTTGAACATAAATTTAAAAACAAAGACCTTTAAAACTTTAAAACTCCTGATATTACGGACTTATCATTATTTTGGTCGCCGCTAGAAAGTATATCTGAAAAATAACGAACATAAACAAGAGATGTTTGTGAAACACTTATGCCCCCCTCCTATGGAAACATCCACAAAGAAAATTAACGTAAACTTCAAATAACTTGAATTTTTCTAAGTCCAAAGGCCATAACTCTGTCGAAAATTGCCCTATCATACCCAAAATCAAACTTGAACTAGATATTATCATGATTAACCTGTATACCAAATTTCATTTCAATATGTTCATCCTCTGCGAAGAAAATGAGCAAAAACTGCAAAAAACTTGAATTTTTCTACGTCTAAGGGCTATAACTCTGTCGAAAATTGCTCGAGCGTACCAAATCTCAAACTTGACTTAGATATTACCATGATAAACCTGTATACCAAATTTCATTTCAATATGTTCATCCTCTGCGAAGAAAATAAGCAGAAACTACAAATAACTAAAGTTTTTCTACGTCCAAGGGCCAATTGCTCGAAAATTGCTCGATTGTACTTAATATTGCACTTGACCTAGATATTATCCTGATAAACCTGTATACCAAATTTAATTTCAGTATGTTTATCCTCTGCGAAGAAAATGAGCGGAAACTGCAAAAAACTAGAATTTTTCTACGTCCAAGGGCCATACCTCTGTCAAAAATTGCACGATCGAACCCAATATCGACGTTGACTTAAATATTATCCTGATAAACCTGAATACCAAATTTCATTTCAATATGCAAATCCTCTGCGAAGAAAATGAACGGAAACTGTTGGTGGACAGACCGAAAAGCAGCAAAGCAATATGCCCTCCCTTCTTCGAAGGGGGGCATAAATATGAAACAATCCATTATCCAATTCTTCAGTGTTGCCGCGAAATTATCAAATGCATTGTCAAATGACAGTTTATTTCGTATTCCTTATAATTTATTCGTTTTATTAAATTTGACCATGTCCCGGCCAAAATGATCACCTAATATATACATCATTATTCGATATTCCTTAAAATACTCAGAGTCCATCTCTATTCTGTGATAGCAGATGTCTCTAGTGTTAGCCCTGTAATTATACCCCCGCTCCGAAGGAGAGGGGGTATACTGTTTTACCCTTGTGTGTCTGTCTGTCCGTCCGTAACAAAAAATTCTGTCGCATTTATCTGAGCAACTATTTATCGCAGATGCCTGAAATTTTTACACAGTGTTTGTTAAGGCATGCCATATCGTGGGATATATTTTTGTATCAATCGGACGTCAACTTCCTGTTAAATGACAACTTTGTTTATTTTTAGCCAAAATTTTCATACAATTTTCCGTCAAAGATTTCTCAGCAACTGTTTATCGCAGATGCTTGAAATTTTTACACAGAGTTTGGAAAGGCATGCCATATCGTGGGATATATTTTTGTATCGATCGGACGTCAACTTCCTGTTAAATGAGTACTTTGTTTATTTTAGCCAAAATTTTCAAACATATATATTTTCGTCAAAGATTTCTCAGCAACTATTTATCGCAGATGCTTGAAATTTTTACACAATATTTGTATAGGCATGCCATATCGTGGTATATTTTTGTACCAATCAGATGCCAGCTTCCTGTTAAATGTCGACTTTGCTTATTTTGCATATTCACATCAGAGCGGGGGTATCACTAGTTAGCATTGGCTCACAGATATCTTGTTGATTTAAGATTTTTTTCCCGAAATACATACGAATAAATTAACTTAAATTATCACAATACATGTATGTTCTACTGTGCATAAATAATTCACCACCGAAACACTACGTGTGAGCAGAGACATAAATACCATCAATGTTATTTATGTCTCTGGTGTAAGCAAACTATGTTACCCGGGGCCATTCCAACATTGATGCAAGAAAGATAACTCTTAAAAAATGTTTCGAGTTTCAGTACGTCATACACCAGAGGGGTACCGGGACGACAAATTCTGGAAATTCTTGGTGTTCCGACTACCCCCTAAAACGGTGTAAACTTCATTTGTTGTTCCACAACATTGACTTTTTTTTTAATCACAGGTTATTCTTTTGATCACTTGGTCAGTATAGATCTATAAACAAACACTTAATTTACATTATAAAACAATTTGTATAATAAATATCAAAGGCCTGAAGGGCCATAATGGCTTACGGGTTTGATATGACTATATTTACATGGATCGAGTATAATTCCCTCTATTTCTTACGGAAACTTTAGTTTATTTATAGCTCTATAGAAAGTAACTAGCTACATGTAATTCATAGATCTATAGAAACTAACAGGACCGATATCAACATGCCCCATTTGTTGATTGGTCGAACCTTAGTGACCGAAACAGACAGGATTGAAATCTAGACGCCTCTTTTATCAATTGGTTGAAACCACCATTGCTTTTAGGAAAATCATAGACTGCATGAAATAATTATGATGATGTCAGCCTCAAACTCCAATATGAGACAATTTGCTTCTTTCTTTTATCCAACGACTGAAGTACATTAACTGTAAATTCATACAACGATATAGGACACAAAAAAACACTTAAAACCAACATGCTCTCAAATATAAGTATACCTTGTATTCCTACGCACTATGAACTTGCAAGAGAGTTGGTGCACGGTGCGACGTAACAGCGCCACAGCCAGCGCGAAATCACTGCGCGTAAAAATAATATAACAAAATGATGAAAAGTACTGCATGTTATGTACTATAATTAATGAATTCTCATGAAATCTACACCAACAAGTATTATTCCATTTTATTTGTATTTCATAAATGTATATTTATTCATATTTTTCTGGGTTTTTTTCTACTTTTTTAAGAGGCTGACATTCACAAGCTTTTATAAGAAATATAGATTCACAAGGTAGTTCTAACACCTTCTGTTTTATTTTTTTCCCCTTTGTACAGAGATAAACTCTTTGGAGGGGGGGGGGGGGGCAAGAAACAGGCAGAACTATTCAATTACAGCAAACTTGTTTTGACACCAAATTTAATTAAAATCAATTACTGCACTATAACTTTGCAGTCAATCTCTCTTCACATTACATGTGTGCACAGTCATTTTCAGAGGCATACTATACGATGTCTCTATGTTATAGTAATATGACATCGCTTCCGTATATGACTTGCAATCAAGCTTAACTGTAAATTGTTTTCTTATTTAAGTACATTTGGTCTCAAGTTTCCAATATTTTTACGACAAAAAAAAACCAGTTCAATCATAGCACAACCAAGGTAACTCCATCGAGGGAACATTGTGCTATTTTTAGATCTTGGAAAATCCCCAACATTCGATAATGGCGGAGGTGTCGAAGAAGGCACATTATATTAAAACAAGTAGTAATTGCCCCTCTATATACGCATTTATTACCGATTTATAATCCCAGTTTCAATATATCTCAATCATAAGTTCAGTCCTTTAACCGTTAAACACTTTCCCCCTTGCTGAGATCGATGTAGATCGAAGTTACCGACGCTCCCTGTGGGTGCAAACGTTTTTATGAAGATTGAACGAATTAACGAAAAATTTACATTTACTTATCACTGTTAGGATCTGAAATAATTGGGAACAGATTTTTTGCTTATAATACATGTATCCATAGCGGAAAGCATGGCGGCACTCTGTGATGCATGGCGGGGGCCTATACCTCTATGCAAAAACGGCCTAGGGAAAACACTGCATTTAATATTCATTCGCGTTAGATTTCGAGTTTATTTAAATAAAGTCATTTCATATTGGTTACAATAACATAAGTGATAATAACATATGGAAAATGTAATCTTGCTAAAAGATATTTATTTTGAACAACAAACAGTTAACTTTGCAACATTCGAATAGAACTATTTTTTGTCGCGCATGTTCAGATAACTGAACTCTTTGCCGTAATCTTTGCCGTAAAGATTATCCGGCAACTAGATGGCCGTAAGCCATAAAAAAACAACTAAAAGTTATGATCGAAATACACAAACTTAAAACAGGATTTTCATAAATATTTCGAAATTGGTATAGAATACATATAGCACCACTTCCACACAGTTTCGCGCGCTTGTCATCCTGCAAAGCCCTTACAAGATCGGTTGGACTGCAACACATTTGACGATCATGGCAGAAAGTTCCCACATTGACAAGACTAAAGACATTAAGAATACAGTAGTTCAAAAACAATACACATTTATCTGTATACCAAATCTTAAGAAAAAAAGGAACACAAATTTTAAATTTAGCATCCATACGCCATACGTCCTTTTGCTATCATCGAATGTATAATAAGAAGTTTAAGTAAAATTAAATTTCATAAATTTAAATTTTTAGTTAATGTTTCATTAATGTTACATTAACTAACACGAATGACTTGCAAAAAAAAAAAAAAATAGATATAAATTTATGTCTGTGTCACTGTGTGTGAGTTGGAACAATACAGTATGTATATTGAGCAAGAAAGTTGTTGGACTATAGCTATTCTTCTCAGTGCATTGGTATCAGACCATATACATTTGATTAATAAATATTTTTTATAATTATTTTAATTTTCAAATTAATTTACGACAACTTTGGAGCAACAACTGTCCTAGCAAGCTCAACAAAGTTTGAGAGAGTGCATGATTTGTTCACCAATGAGGGAAATATCGCCAAAATGAACAACCTGGTAAAGAAGTCGATCATGGATGAGGGTTTCACTCAAAAAGAAGATGGGACAATTTCCATATCGGAAAACTCCAAGGTAAATTTATTTATTTTTAACAAGAACAAGCAAATGTTCCTAAAATATTATGTTAATTATAAAAAAAAATCAACAACAAAAAAATTAAAATAGCATGGCCTTCCAAGTCTCCTTGCCAGACTCTGAAGTTCCCGGGGGTATAATTTCTGAGTACATGATGGAATGAAAACCTCCCGAATTACAGTGTCCCCGCTCGGGGTAAAAACCCGCACACACGGTTTTCGTGTTTTGCAGTCTGCCACCCCGTCGCCGTTTGAGATGCAGATTCCACACTTCTGAGGGAAAGCATCGATCGTTTGAATGAAAACCAACCAGATGGTTAGGTACCACAAACGCGGTATATGAGCAATGTCCACCATGGTGTAACCACTGCGCTAGATCTAGTGCCCGGTAAAAGTTCCCGCTGCACGTGCAGAATCTCTCTGTCACATGACTTGGGTGTAGGGTATAGTGCACAATGCAAACCCACATAGTTTTAATTAACATAATTAAAATGATGACATATTGAAAAAAAAACCAGTGCACAATGCAAGCCCTTATAGTTTTAATTAAAAATGATGACAGATATTTGAAATACAAACAGTGCACAATGCAAGCCCTTATAGTTTTAATTAATAATGATGACAGATATTGGTGTCTAGTGACGATTAAATATTTTTTTTAATGTGATAAGTGTTATATGTATTATTTAGAGAACGAGACAGGTTCTCTATGTTTGATACAAATTTGGGGTGGACGAGTGCGTAGCACGAGTCCACTCCCAAATTTGTATCAAACATAGAGAAACTGTCGAGTTCTCTAAATGATTTGTGACACGATTGAGCATCTGAGACTTCTAACTGAATAGCAGTGTCATGTTAATTTCACTTCTTCCTATATCGAAAAAACAAAACAGATGTATTCCCGGGTTAATGAGTGTATTGGAGTTAGATGATTATTACGCAATTTCCACAGATCGCGTGAGACTATCAGTTTAGATTTGACCACAGCTACGGTAAGATGTTAGATGGACATAAGCTCTCTTGATTTCTAAACGGACGAGGTAGACGATATTACCTTATCGCAGATATGCGAAAATATAGATACAGAGCATCAGGTATTTGAAGGGCTTCAAATTCTTCGTTTTTGCGCAGATTCGAATGCGGGCGCTGCAGACAGCTGTTCAATCGACTTTGATTGCGGGTATATTATGAAAACACTGCCTCTAGATTTTACGAAAGCCGAATAGGGCCACATAAAAACATATTTTTATCTCGTAATTACGAAAAAAGATCTCGTTATTACGAGTTAATTATCCCGTTATTACGAGAAAAGATCTCGTTATTACGAGAAAAGATCTCGTTATTACGAGTTAGTTATCTCGTAACTACGAGAAAAGATCTCGTAATTACGAGAAAAGATCTCGTTATTACGAGTTAATTTTCTCGTTATTACGAGAAAAGATCTCGTTATTACGAGAAAAGATCTCGTTATTACGAGTTAGTTATCTCGTAACTACGAGAAAAGATCTCGTAATTACGAGAAAAGATCTCGTTATTACGAGTTAATTTTCTCGTTATTACGAGAAAAGATCTCGTTATTACGAGAAAAGATCTATATAAAATGGTGCGTTTCTGAAAAAGAATTCGACTGGATCACACTTTAAGTCTATCTTTTTCATTCCAGAAACGTTGATTCAATTTTGATCAATATCAAAAGAAACACAAATACACACTCCCACTATGTATATCTATATGACATATAGGAATATTGTGTAGTTTTTGATTATTTTTTTGTAGATTATGGACACCCTGTTTGACTTGACAGAAGATGAGAAGAAAATGAGGACAAATATCTTTTCTCCTCCGACATTCACTATGGCTGATGTATCCTCGTTGGCTAACTGCACGAGACTCTGCCTTGGCCCGGTCCAAGTAAAAAGTGTAAGTGTATAAATAATGTACGTCGATGTCTTTTTGAATGTACAAACGTACATAATATATTCATATTTGATTTCAAATTCAGATTGGTGAGACCGGTGTAGTTTCTACCGGGTCAAGGCGGAGAGAGGGCGGAGAGATCTTCATAAGACAAATGTTATTTGAATTTTGAGCACACTGTTATATCTATTGATATTGGTCTATAATTTCAGACTTACGAAAGCGCGGAGTTGATGGAACATTTTGAAGGGGTGGTGCAATCGGTATCGTTTACCAGGTATTACTTAAAGTTTTTTCTTTCGTTTTATTTTTTTTAAAATGCATTTCCCGTTCTTATAGAATAAGAATACTGCTGGTGTTTAGTGCATTAATTAGTTTTATTCTTTTGCTTATATTATACTATTATCATCATTATTATCATTTTTATTATTGTCTGATTTTTAAGGTTACATATATTGACGTAATTTTTTATAGTTTAAACTTTTACTGACATCATTGACGTTTAAAATTACCAATTTATTGTAGCAATCTTATCGAAATCCAGGATAACATGTTCACAATATCCAAGAACAACCTGGCGAAGATTTTCCCTGGGTGAAAATTCAAGTTCGTAGAGGTGGTGGGGATGACACACAACTGCGAAATTTGTGAAATGTAAGTTCAAGTGAATTTTATTTATCAGTTTATCAAGCTGTGTGACATATCTTTTTTCCTATCAATTTGCAAATTGATTTTAAATACTTTTTTTTTCTTTTCAGAGATGTGAAGAAGTAAAAGAGAATCTAAGAACAAAAGTATAAAGTACCTTGATTTTTTTTACTTATTTTTTCGAGCAGTATTTTTCTGAAGATAAATTGCAATTTTTTTTATAAGGCAAAAACACAGGCAGTGAAAATTAAAGTCGGCCTCATTAAAAGCTGAACATGAGAAAATATATTAAAGACAGAAAATTAATGCATGTATTTTCTTATTTAGATGCTGGAGGTTACAGCCAAAGGGCAATTGTATTGGCTGCGCCGCCTAGTAATACATAGCATGTGCTACATATATGTCAAGGATGTGTTGCTGCCCTGCCATGAAAAAAAAACAACTTTAAACCATCAACCATCCCAAGCAGCAAATCGCATGTTGAAAGACCTTAGAGAGTTGTGCCAACATGTGAATTCATGTCTTCAAATATTAAGAGGTCATATAACTAGAAATATGAAAAACACTTTAAAAGTAATGATTATATCTGCCAAATTTATCCAAACATTTCCACCTTCTCTTACATTACATTTCAATTTTCTAGGAGAAAAAAAGACATCCTCAGATGTTTGGAGGACTCTGTCCTGCTGGACAAGGCCAGAGCAGCCACAACATTGAACCTTGCAGTTCATGATGTGATTACAATCCTATAAAACACACCTGGGCAGAGATTAACACATCGGGGAGGATTATGGGGAAAGTGAGGAAGGTGGCGAAAATCCCCATGAGCGTTCTATCTAAAGACGCCATTCTATGCCTTACCTCAGGTAATTCCTAACAGAGATTCATTGTTTGCTTTATTGTGTGATATAGTACATCACGGTCAGCTTGTTATTTAAATGAGATACACAAACCATATTATAGAGCAGTCTCAATTTTCCTTATGATGATCTTATAAGAAGTGTTTACATTGAAGTTTCATGCATTTGTTCTTATGATGAGCTCCTTCAGAGGAATTATATTTTATTGAATATAATATAATATTGAGATTTTTCATACAACTCCTCGATATTGCACATTTTTTTTTTTACTAAAAGCAAAGCGTGTACAAATCATTGATATCCATTTTTTTGTAATAGAATCAGATGATGAAGTTGAAGAAACTAGAGTGAAGGAGACAACCTTCCCAGAGATTGAGGACAATGGTAACAATTTGAAATTATAATTATATACAGTTGGGCTCAAAATTAAATCATCAAGGCAATTCTTTTAAATGGAATGATAACAATGCAAAATGGATAGAGACACCAAAATCTAGTAGTGATACTTTAATATTGAAGTAACATGAGCTATTGATCTTCATTATATAGTTAAACTCTAAGAAAATTTAACGAATATAATAATTCTCTGTTGTAGATACCCCAGTGACGGAACAGGATTCTTTGACATGGGTGACCTCCCTCCACCACCACCACCTCTACCATCACTAAATGAGTCCATCTGCAATGATTTCCCACCACAACCATTTATTGAAATGATAGGGAATATGACAGTGGCCATGGGTACCCCATTAGAAGGACCTCAGCCAGATGAGCCCCTCCCCAAACAGACTGCCTCTGGAGTCTGTTCAGAGAGTACCGATGAGTGTAAGTATGCTAATGTTTCCACTAACATATTGAATGTTTAGACCAATTTGATGTTAGAGATCACTATTTAATGTAAACACATTCTAAAAGCCTAATTATACAATATTTACTTTTTTAACTGTCTTGGTCAGTGATAACATTACAAATCAATTTTGAAGCCTATAGCCCAAATTTCATAAAAGATGAGCAACACAAAATGGGCATATCCTACAGTATAAGCGAGAAATGGTACTGGCTGCGCCGCATAGTAATACATTGCATGTGCTACATAAAATCATAGTGCTTTGCATATGTTGTTTTAAAGTCTAGAAATTGGAAATATAACCAAGTAATAAAGTGTCATTATTATGAGGTGATAATTTTGATTAAAGCATGGTCGAATCTAGCATAAAGCCTTCAAGCTTTATTGGATTTGACCACACCCCGAACTTAATTTATCACCTCAAAGAATGATTTCTTATTCCATACATAAGTATATCATAAAGCAGAATTTAATTGGCATATCAGAAAATGGTGTTATCCATTTTATTCATTTTAGTCGTGTACTCGGTATAGGTATAAGAATATAGGAATGTGTGTATATGGCGAACTATGTAGAAATTCTATTATAAATGAAACCTTATGTCATCATCAATAATTTATTCCGAGCATATCAATCTTAATTTTTATATTTAGTGCCTTTACTTGGAGGTACTCATGTTATTGAAGACATTAAATAATTAAAATAGAGAAATCAAATATATGAAAAACGTAGGATTTGATTTAAATGCTGATTTAGATGAAAGTGTGCAAAACTAGTCAAATATGGTTTCTTTTTTTAAGGACCTTTGTGCCACTTGTGGGAAGAAAGGGGGAAGAGGCCTCCTTTGGCTTTGCTGCGATGCATGCCAGCAATGGTATCACTGAAGTTGTGCAGGGATTTTCATACAGGCATACAAGACTATCGGAGGAAATCCCTGGAACTGCAGACATTGCCACTGAGTTTTGCTGGGAACCAATTTGATATTTTGAAAGGAATTATCTCCCTTTTCTGGCATTATAATTCTGTTGAACAATTTCAATGTTGTGCATTAATTATTTAATTTGATGGAATTAATTTGCTAATCATTTTCAAACCTGTTTGAGCATTGGCTTTTGTACATAGCAATATCAAAATTGTATCAATATATTTGTTACCCCAGTCCTGATGCTAAAAACAAGAAGAGGAGAATTCTGTAGTTACATTTATTTGGCGGGTTTCAGCAGATATAAGAGTTAAAACCTATTACAAACAATCACTGAACTTGTAAACAATCAACTCAATTTGTCTAAGGGATATACAAAATAAACTGACTAGAATAAAAGACTAGAATAAATGGATGACTTACTGATATATTCATATAAACTGTGTTAATCAATTTTAACAATCTGTCATTATGTCTGAGCACTTAAACTAATTAGCAATACACAAAATATGGAACATCTCGTGTTAGTGTACATTTATCTCAAACCGGAAACAGTTTACGCAAATTAAAACGTAAACTTACACGATAAATCTAAAAAAATTCCGGAAAGATATCTACCATGAACATTTTAAAGAAAAATATAAAAGTAGTCTTTACCACAAAATTGCCCGTATCTACCCTATTGATATAAAGTACACATTCATTGAAAATACTTTATTATAACAAATTATTGCTCTTCAACAAGATCGATAGACACGTGACTAGGTGCTACCTTCGCAAAATGCATCTTAAAAGGTACAAACTGTTTTACAACAATTCTATTGACATGCATGTTTACATACAAACATATTGTCAATCAAGAAAATAGTAATGAACATGGATTAAGGTTATCAAACCAGTTTCTTACCTAAAAACAAGAAGAAAGAGAATTCTGTAGTTACATTTATTTGGCGGGTTTCAGCAGATATAAGAGTTAAAACCTATCACCCTGTATTACGGACTTCCACACAGGAGTTATCTCCCTTGCTACATTACATATCAATCAACACAACAAAAAGGGGGGGGGGGTTACTGAAACCCGAATAACTACCCGTCACATATTGCTGAAATTAGCACTCACAAGCTTGAAGTTTTTTATTCTAAATTTGAACAAAATTTGATGGCACAAAAAGAATTTCCAATGATTTTTTTTTTAAATTCATACATCAACCTTAGCATGTGCTTTATAACTTAAGGAAGTATGGGACTCACGATTTTGAATCTTCCGCGCAACTCCGAATGACGTAAACTAATTCGCAGTCGTTAAATCTGTTGGTTCAATTCTAAAGTATTTAACAATAAAATTTATTGTGGAAAGGATTTCATAGTTTCTTTTTAAAATAAAACGTGATCATAAATGATAATAAAAGTTAATTAAACCCAAAAATCTTATTTTACGACATAAATATCGGTTCGGTTTTCGGCAATGAAGAGGAAACGTGGATTTAATTTTGAACGCTGAGAAGACATAAAGGTTGCCAAAGCTCAGAAAAAGGATGGTCTAGTCACAAAATGCGAACGTGGACGCTCTCTTGGGCAGACCAATCACATACTTTGATATTACAGCTGAATAATTCTCATCACAGATGGAGGAAGATGACGACGCCAGCAAAAGCGATCTGTCCAGGTTTGACGTACATGTACATTCATTGATAGAGTAAAAGTATTTGGTAATCTCAGCGAGGTTAAGTTCGTCGAGACTGAAATTTTTTGACACGTTTTTCCGTTTTGGCGAATCTTGCTGAGATTAGAGTAAAAGTAAAATTTGTATGGACATCATCGAATTTCCCGTTGTAATGCACTGGTGCTTGCATGCATTTGTATCTGTTCATGAATGTGTAAGATACATATACCTATATAAGTAGGCATCGTACATGTTCGTGAGTAAAGACACAAGCACCAAGCATGGTATTAGTGCCCAGGATCATGGGAATTTGCAAAGATAAAAAAAAACCTGTCGTTTCTCAAGAACGCATCCACCATCAGTCATAAATATCACAGAACGTGTCGTTATTTCAAATTTGTCATATTATATTTAATTTGTGGATATTAGAATTGATTTTATAATTTCCAGATGTATCAGAACAAGTTTACGTTTTTCCAATTTTGTCAAAACGTAATATATTGTAGTGTAATGCAAGACCGGCATAGCTATGCACGAGATTGTAAGTACCATAGTGAAGTTTGAGCTGTTTATCGAACTACGATAGATGTTTGAGAAAATATCCACGGTAATTACCCTTTGTTCTTTATACACAGTTAAATCTTTTTAACGTTTACCTATAGTGTATTTTGTGTTGTTTTTACAGGTTTCGATATGTAAAAAAGGGGTATGGAACATCGGTCAGGTCTAAATGGCATATTTGATATTTTCGTCGCTAATACTTTCGCACTTTGTTTATTTCATAAAATATAAACAGTCAGACGCAATATCATCAGGTCAGGCCATTTTTATTATCATGGCTAAATTTTCTGTCAGATTTATTCATGTCCATCATAGTAAGTTAGTTTTTTTATACTTTTTATTGTAGTCAAATCTTTGTCTACATTTCAATAAATAAACAGAATCGAAATGAATTGGCTGTTGTGATACATAGAAGCAGTTAATAGCAATACATGGATCTCTGTAAAGGTAATTTGCCCCGTCAACTGTTGTCTGCACATTTTAAATAATGAATATTTTGACGTACTGCTTAATAATGACGACATTGATACAGTTCCATCCATAGGTTTTAAAAAGAGAGTGTTTTGCATCAAAGTAGTCATGTCGTAGGCCATTTTAATGACCGGAATTTGCTAGGGCAAACCTGCTTAAGAGGAGGGGGTGCACTTGACACCTTTTAAGTGCATCCGATATGTGTGTCCGAGCTTATAAGGCCAGAAATTAGTCCCGACTTTTGCCCTTTTCTATTTGTAACCAGTAACATTGGTTACATCGGTAACAATGATTATGAATGATTTTCAAACTCTGATGTACTTGTGACAGGTTACAGTGGTTACAGGCAACATTGGTTTCAACACAGAGTTAGGTTTGGTTTAGGGTAAGTTAGGGGTTAGGAATAAGGTTAGGGTTAGATAAGGGTTAGGTAACCATTGTAACCAATTTGAAAAATCCTGCAAATCATGAAAACGACTGTCACCAATGTTACCCTATGTCACCAAGAGAATATAGTTGTAACCAAAGAAAATATAACCCTCTGTAAAACAGAAAAAGCCTTGTCGCCTTTGTTACCTCTTATCACCAATGGATTATAGCTGTTACCATTGATACCATTGTAACCAAATATAAAAAGAAACCCTGCTAAACAGAATCAAAGTACTGAAGTACTGACGGGAGTTGATTTTATCGATTATTACTTATCCTTAAATCAACGATATGTTATTTTTCTTGGCAAATAGTTTATAATCTCTATTTGAATTACACACATTTTTATAATGTGGATCCTCGGACTCTTCCGACAAGAATTTCGAGAAAACTTCTTATGAATCATGTTGTGTAATATTTAAAAATAGAATTGATTTCATCAAACTATGTATCGGTATTCAAAATATTTCAAAAAGTGTATGGATCCAACCAATAATGAACTCTAGTCTCATTCAATCAGATGCTCGGTTGTCTCCGTTAATCTCCGACATGTAAGAGATACATGTACCAGGTCACGTGGTAGCTTGATGATGCGACCTCTAAATATAGACTGACTCTGTGCTTGTCGGAGATGTACGGATACAGCCGATGATTGAACGAGACTATATTGAACTCTGGCGTAGAAATACATACGACTGCAAAAAAACTTTGTGTTCGTACTATTTAAAATCTGACTTTTTCTTAGGTATTTATAAATAAGTTTCCTCTAAAAAATGCTTCAGTGTACATTTCATCGAATTTATTGATTATTTTCAAGAACTAAATCTTGTTAGCGGTGATGATTTGATCTTAGGTCCAAACACTGTTTATTCAATAAAATATGTTCAAAACAAAACAAACAAAACTGTTTCAGTTTCGGTTTCCCAGAGTAACTGCATGGGAGAGTTGATTGAAATCAACTCCCAAAAAGGTTCGTCGTCTCTGTTACCTTTTGCCACCAATAGAATATAGTTGTAACCATTGTTACTGGATGAAATTAAACCATCCAGCAGAAAGAAAATAATCAGTTTTGTCAAATATGTTTATTTTGTCACCAGAAAACAGTGCCTTGTTACTGGTTACAAATGAAATGGAGTGAAAGTCAGGACTAATTTCTGGCCATATCTACGGAGCTCTTCTGGATGGTCCGAGTAGCAGCGATTTTGAAAGGTTTTTATATATAATGAATGCAAATTCCGTCAATGTAGGTGTGTTAAATCATTTTAAATAAGTTTTAGAGGAAGCACTCCGTGCTTATTCTACTAAAATGTTAGTTATAGGAAACATCTTAGTAAGACTTACTATTTCATAGATTTTCGCTTCTTAGTAAGTTGTACCTATAAAGTTTTTCTCTTCATGTTATTCCCTAATTTCATTTCACGTTACATACTTTTTATGACTCACTGGATTGTTTTTGGTTTATTCTGTTTTTCATATTACAGTATTACAAGAAAGAAACATTATTAGTACTATTTATTTATTTATTTATTTTTTTTTTTTTTTTTACTCTCAAGAAACATAATAAATAAATTCAATACAGTTTTTTAAATATTCTTTCACGCATGCTCACTCTCTCACACTCAATCTAATTGGTAGAGGCTGCTTAAATTGAAAAAATACCAAAAGAATTAAACCAAAAAAAAAACAACAACAAAACAAAAAACAAAAGAAAAACAAAAACAAAAAAATCATATGGTAAATATAAAGAGTAAGAATATTAGAACGGATGAAAGCACATAAATTGGTAATTAATGAACAAAGTGTTAGTTAAGCCAAATAACATGACTAAGATTGAATCATAGTGTCAAAGATAAAATACCAGGGTTGCCAGGTATTGACAAATTTTTGCATTTCAAAATTTTTACAAGCTATATATTTTTCAACCTTGTATTTGTTAAATAAATAAGATAAAAGTCCAGAAAGGCATGGCAGTTTGCCTTTTTTTAAACAAGTAAACAAATATTGTTTCGAACATAGAATAATTAAATTAATAACTTTGTTGTTTTTAGACATTGGAAGTTCACCAAACAAAATATTAACTACATTAAAACCAAGTCTTAAGGAAGTTGCATGGTAAATATGCAAGCTTAGGTTGCTCCATATTGTGGATACTTTTTCACAGTTTATGAAGACATGCTGAATTGTCTCAACTTCATGTTTACAAAATGAGCAACAGTCAGAGGACACCACTTTAATTTTTTTTAAGTAATGATCCACAGGTAGAATTCTATGAAGTAATCTAAATTGTAACCATTGTAGCTGAGTGTCTTTGGTTGTTTTAAAGCATACATTAAAAGCATCATTAACACATATTTTGGCTCCATATTGAACTAACTCTGATTCCCACTTGGATATGGAAGTAGGAATTACATTACAAGAGTTTAATTGTCTATACACTACATTAGTACATTTATTATACAACAACAAAGATTTATAATATATTGGAATGTATGGAGTAATAAACCTTTGGTATGAATTTTTTGTAAGAAAAGATTTAAGATATCTTGATATGGCACTTACTACACTGTTATACTGCATAATGCAGACATTCATATTGAATCTATGTTGAAAAATATCATGTGGTAAAAGATTTCCATCCACATCAAGAAAATCACTGATTATTTTGACACCCTTTTCATACCAGCTTTTTATAAATAGTGTTTTCATACCCACTTTAATGTTTGTGTTATACCAAACAGGAATACTAGGGAGGTTTTCTTTGACGAAACTCCCATTAAAAGATTTTATAACACAGAGAAAAGAATTGAAAACATCTTGCCAAAAAACATTATTTTTTGGAATTACACATTCTGATATGAATGCATCACCAAAATCAAGTAATTTGTTAACAATTTGTACACCATTAATAGCTTCAAAAATATCTATCCATGACTTTTTACCTTTAATCAATCTTTTCAACCATGAGCATTTCAATGACATAATAAATTTGTTCATTTCTAACATTTTTAACCCTCCTTGTTGATAGTCTTGAGTTATAACTGAACGCTTTATTTTGTCACACTTTGCATTCCAAACAAATTCAAAAATGTCTTTATTGAGAGATAAAATTGTCTCCCTTCTGGGTGTCGGCAATGATATAAATAAGTGGTTGATTTTTGGAATGATTAAGGACTTTACTACAGTCACACGACCAATTGGAGTTAGAATTCTTCTATTCCAATGTTGTATCATACTTTTTATTTTAGGAATCTGCAAAGAGTAGTTTAGGTCAGTAATTTGTTCTAAATCAACAGAAAAACAGATACCCAATAAGTTAAATGTTGTTGAACCCCAATCAAGTTTCCATCTAGAGTGATGAAACACCTGATTTGAAAATTTTTTTGATCCTATCCAAATTATTTTTGTTTTAGAGCTATTTACTTTCAACCCAGATAGTTTTGAAAAAAATTCTAAAGTATCAAAAGCTGTAAATAGTGAATTTGGTGAGCCATCAAGAATTAAAGATGTATCATCAGCATATTGACTTATTTTATGTTCCTTACCATGTATCAGAATGCCCTTAATATCATTATTTTCCTTTATCAAGGCTGATAGAATCTCAGCACAAAGAAGAAATAAATAAGGTGCAACAGGGTCTCCTTGCCTACATCCTCTCTCAACACAAAGTTGGTCTGATAAAAAACCACTTTGTAAAACAGCTGCCTTGAAATTAGTGTTAAGAATCTTAACCCATTGTATAATGTATTCACCAAATCCGAAAAACTTTAAGACTTTGTAAATAAAAGACCAAGAAATCGAATCGAAGGCTTTTTCAAAAACTATTAACACTAATAGTCCTGGTATTTTCTTAACTTCAGTAAAATGCATTAAGTCATATATAAATCTGGTATTTTCTCCAATGTATCTTCCTTTAATAAAGCCTGACTGAGTGTCAGAAATAAGATAATCTAAAGTAGATTTAATTCTCGAACTAAGACAACCTGAAATAAGTTTATATATAACATTCAAAAGTGTAATCGGTCGCCAGTTTTTTAAAAATTGTCTAGGTTTATCTCCCTTCGGCAAACATGATATAATTCCCAAACGTTGAGAAATAGGAAGTTCCTTTTTGGAGAAAATACAATTTATTGACTTCAGAATAAATTCCTTTAGGTCAACCCAAAAGAATTTAAAAAACTCGACAGTATATCCATCGCTACCTGGGGATTTATTGTTTTTCATGTTTTTTAAGACTTCATAAATTTCATTTTCAGATATATTTCTGTCCAATGATTCTGAGAGACATGTATCTAATTTTGGAATATGGATTTGAATAATATCTTCGAGGTCTAGGTCCAATAGTTCAGAATCTCTTTTTGCATAGAGATTTTTGTAAAAAGTTTTAACTTCATTAAGAATTTCTGCCTGGTCATAGATCATACCACTTCCTTCTAATTCTAATTTTTTGATAGTTTTATTAATATAATTACGATTTTCCAAGTTACAAAAATATCTGGTAGGCTTTTCTCCTTCCTCAACCCATCTAGCTTTACCTCTGATCATATGCCCTATCATCTTTTCTTTCCTAATGTTTTCTAGTAATAATCTCTTTTCTTCAACTGCATGTAAATTAATATTTTCCTCAGACTCTAATTTATCTATTTCTTCGAGTAATGACTTTTCTTTATTTTCTCTTTCCTTTTTCTTAAAAGTGGAATATGAAATAGTAATACCTCTAATTTCCATGAGTAGAACATCTAGAAATGAACTATCATCTATATCCTCTGTGTCTCTTACCAGATATTGTTTGCAAATGTCTTGTATTGTTTCTTTTACCTTTTGTACATAATTCATGTCTGAAAGTAGACTGTTGTTAAATTTCCACAATCCACGCCCCCTTTTAAAGGTATTGAATTTCAATTCTGTAGTAACAATGGAGTGGTCTGATCTATAACCAGGTTTAATTGAGTAAGATTCCACAGAATTTGATAGACTTTCAGATATCAAAATATAGTCTAAACGCCCTTGTTTTAAGGGGTTTTTTTTACGCCAAGTATATGCCCTTTTATCAGGGTTTAAAATTCTAAAATAATCCAGCAGATGTAAGTCATCCATAACTTCTAATATTTTTTCCCTTGCTTTTGGGTTATAAACTGACTTGTAATTCATTGTATCCATAACAGGATTCAGTGCAAGATTAAAATCTCCCGCAAGTATATAATAATCGTTATCTAATTCTAAAAATGTTTCACGTACATACTCATAAAACTCAGGACTATCAGTGTTCGGACCATAAATGTTCATAAGAGTAACCCTATTGTCTTCTATAGTTAGATCCAATGCAATTAAGTTTCCCCCTTCATCTCTTTTTATTTCATGAACTTTATATTCAAAGTTGTTGTTAAAAAAAATGGAGACACCTCTTGCATTTGATCTATATGAATTAAAAAAAACATCTGTAACCCCACACTGCTTCAACAAGTGCTTCAATTTCGGGAATAAAGTGTGTATCTTGAAAACATATAATAGAATAACCTTTTGATTTATAGAAATTTAGAACATCTTAGCGTTTTGATACTGTAGCCATCCCTTGACAGTTAACGGTAGCTATTTTAATTGAGTCAACCATTATCAAAGGTTAACAGAAAAATATAAACTAAAGTGAAATGATCAAAATATTGAAAACAATCTACGCAGCCACTTACCAATACTAGATGCATCCAAAAAACACGTAATTTAATTGTAAAGGACGAACACTCTCTCTCACACTCACATAACTTCCACGCATGTAAACAAACAACACAAAACATTGAACCCGAATGTTAATCGTTGAATCCCGATCCCGAGGTCAAAACCTTACAGTTACTCCGCGTTCAAAACTGAAAAGTTAGCATGGTTAGCGCCGGTGCTTAAGTTTCTCACTGACATTATCTAGGATGTCGAATTTATGTCTCTTGCCGTCATTATCGAGAGCGAACACTTTACCATTGAAGTGCCATGCTGAGTGGATCCTGGGGTCGTCTTTGAGGTCGCGCATAAGCTTAGCGTTCATCGGGGTTAAATGATCAAACATTATAAAATGTTTTTTGAGCTTGTCCTGCGAACGGTTCTTTATCACCTTGACCTTTGTTTCCGTGTCGCGGAATTTCGCTATCACTGGCTTTGGACCGTCCCTGGCACCTCCTGGGACCCTATGAATCGCAATGACGTCTGCAGGTGCGAGATCAATGTTGATGGTTGATTTTAGTATGTGACATAAGTCATCTCGCAGGTTTTCGGTCTGCTTTTCTTCCCATTTCAGAAATTTGATATTATTTTTTTGTGAGTATTGTTGATTTTGGTTAGCTAAAGTTAGTGCATTTTCTGATGTATGTTGAATGTATTTCAGATTGTCCATCATGCTTCTCAGCTCTCGTGCCTGGTTGCTGAACTTTTCCCTAAGAGTTTCGAAGTCGAGATTGAAACCGTCGGAAATATCTTTGACATGGCTTTCATATTCGTTTGTTTTGGTTTCAATTTTTTGTTCGAATTCTTCTTTAACGGCTGTTTTGATCTCTAATGTAGTTTTTTCTTTGATTTCTTGAAGCAATGATTTTTTAACGTCCGTTATAATTTCTTCTTTAATATCATTTTTCATTTCTTCTAAGATCGAAGTAATCATAACTTTCATTTCTGATTTTTTGACCATGTTTTCACTGATATCAGACAGACTATCGTGAATAGATTTCAAGTCGACAGAAATACCTGACACACCTGGCGAGGCCCGCAACGGGGAATCGTTGTCCGAGCTGTCCACTCTCTTCTGTTTTTTTCGGTGCTGTTTTATCTGAAACTAACGCATTTCTAATAGAGTCCGGAACCTTATGAAGACTCAATTGCACAAGTTTCTTATCTGGCGTTTTCTTGGGATTTTCTGGGGGTTTTTTTCTCTGTCCTTTTATCGGTCTTTTGTTTGTCCGCCATTTGAACGAGTACTCACGAACAGGTAACCAAACTTGAATCCAAAAATTACGAAAATCCTCGTAGAACAACAATTGATCACAATAAACAGACCTAATGCAAGGCAAAGGTTACACACAATTTGCAAATATCACCAAAACCAGCTTAAACGTCAGAATTAGAACATAATTCAAAAAATATTGCGGAGCTTATTCTACCGTGTACTACTCCATTACGTGACCGGAACCGGAATCTATTTATTTATACCTTTCGTTGTCACTAGTTTTAGAATATTTCTAGAAAACATTTAATTTCCGATTAATGCTAAATCTATTGATAGTAAAGTTTTTGTTTCTTAATATTATTATATTCAGTCGAATAGTTCAATCATCTTTTAAGGTTACAACTGTTAAATGATACTGAATGTAAATGAATGGAATGGAAATGTACATTAAATTTCTTTCAGGGGATATATCCTTAAAGCACCTCTCATAACTAAATGAACCTAGATTGCTATCTTTATTTTTTGGTCGTTTAAATGAAAACAATGACCAAAGAAAAACCATCACACAAACCGGCGGTGGCCGACTAAGGAGGGCGTCTCCCGTTGTTCGTGAGTCTACGTTTTCAATTTGAAGAAATGGTGTAGTTAATCATTAATTAAACTCCTAGGTCAACAAAAACCAATCACCTATTGTATGCACTGTCGAAAGACAAATATCAAAGTCAAATAAAATTGATATTAATAAATCGTAGGAACTTTTTCTCTTATCTTTCCCCCCAAAAAAATTACCAAGTGGAACGGTTGGATGTTATTCACATTTTCTTTCATAATGATTGTGATAGTTATTTTACATGTATTTCTCGGGATATGTTTGTCTCGGGACACTCCACCCTGTGACTGTCAAAACGTTTTAGGAATGGCATTCTGTCGTCAGGTACGTGCATGTCCAGAATTTGTATCAAATGTCCAGGTGTAATGTGCGATAATTGAAATAATTTTGAAAGCAAACACGTCGCTTGACCAAGTACTGATCCACGGGGAATGTAGCAACATGTCGGTATACAAGCGATTGTGCATGTATGCAATTAAGCAAATAGTATTGCGGTCGACCAGAGAAAGTTTCCTTTGTTCAGGTAATTATATACTTAAAAAACTGAAGTGTGAATGGTGAAGCAAAATTACTGTACTCGAGTGTTAATTTATCTGTTAAGTATTTCAGAGTTGAATTTTATAAAATTTGCGTAAAATAAATTCTAAAAAAGAATTATAAAATAAAAAAAAAATCAAGAAATTGGATTTCAAAAATTTTGTTACTATTCGATCGGAATAAAACTTTTTTTGGTCACATGACCTCTTCTTTTTTTCTCAAATCTGCGAACCTTCCTCTCTGTGCAATCACCCGTGTGACGCGTGACACCGTTATTAGTCATTCCCTCATGGCGTGTTCACTGATGAACGGACGCGTGTTGTGTAAAGGTACAGAACTTTTGTTAAATCTCACAGATCATTGTAAAATTCTGTCTTTTATGTCAAATGTTTAAACGCTTTTTTTAAATATCAAATCTTTGATGCAAATGAAGTGGAAAATTAAACTTTATCTGAGATTTGACCACAACAATGAGACCGCTGTTGGAAATCACCAGCGAGAAGCGTGAGTAATCTCTTCTTTTTGTCATTGTATCTTCTTTTATATTAATACCGCTAATTGGGCGATTTTGTTTAGATTTCTGTTAAAGTTGTCGTGGGAAAACTAGTTTTTTTTTCCCACGCGTCCGATCGTTTCGATCGAGCGCGCACACGGGTAAAAATGAAATATTTTTATTTTAGAGATTGAAAAAGTAACGAAATGAAAAAAATAATGGACAACTTTTTATTGTTGATGTTGTGTATACATTCCTCTGTTCGTGTGAGTGGAGAGTAGTGCAACTGATTATTATCGAACATGCGTGGATCTGAAGGGGAGTGGGGTGGGTCCCGACCAACCCCCCCCCCCTTCTATTTGGAAAATGAGAAATAATTAAATTTATATGGTAAAATTATTGCAAATATGCCTCGGACCCCCCCCCCCCCCCCCCCCCCGGCTTACAATTATCCTTCGGAACCCCCACCCCTTCTGGAAAAAAAAATCTGGATCCGCGCATGCCAGAGTCCATTTTTTATTTTGCAAATTAAAATGTGATTTTTTCCCCCCTTAAATTTAGATTTTACACTCGGAAGGGATTCGTCCAGGACATACAATAACTTTTCGACGACTGACGTAACCGAACAGCATGTTGACAGAAGCACACTTATTAATGAATCTTGCATTTAATAGTACTCCAATCCCGCATGAAACTACTTCGCCCGAAAAGGAATCCCTGGCATTGTTTCCTATAACTACTCCTAATGTTTTAACAGCCACTATGCATGACAGTACTCCGCTTACGCGGACCTGAACAGTTCCCAGGAACCGCCCTCAGTAAGTGAATTACTCAAGGAAGCAAATCGGGTCCTTTATGAGAATACCCCCGTTTTTAACTACGACAACCCTAGCAGTCCGAACCACCCACCAATAACTTCAACTCCCCTCAATAAATCTGGGGGCCTTAGCATAGACGACAATCTTGACCTTATTATGAAAAAGTTAGAATCGCTAGATAGCATTGTAGAAGCTATTAAAAGACTCGACGGACGGGTTTCCCAAATGGAGAGTAGGGTTAACCTTGCAGAAGTTAAATCAGCAGATTTTGAAAAATCGGTAGATTTTGTATCTAATAAAGTCGACGAGTTTGATAAAAAATGTAGTGAGGTCTCTAAGGTAGTGGCAGCACAAGTTAAAAAACAGCAACAGTTGGAAAAATCCATAGATAAGTTGGAAAAACAATTCAATGTGACCACCGATACCGATGAAGTGAAAGAATTGCGAGACATAGTGTTAGATTTAAAGTGTCGGTCAATGAAAAATAACCTTGTCTTCACTGGCCTTGGGGGTGAGACGAACAACGAGGACACAGAAAGGAGACTCCGCGACTTCATATACCACGAGCTTGAAATCGAGAAGAACATTGAATTTGATAATGTGCACCGTTTTGGTCATTTCTACCGCGGGAAAGATCGTCCTATTGTCGCCCGTTTCTTGTACCACGGAGATTTAGTACATGTTTTGAAAAATGCCCACAAACTTCAAGGGAAGCCTTATGGAATCCACGAGCAGTTTCCAAAAGAAATCCAGGACCGACGTCGACTTCTGTATCCAATACAAAAACGCTGTAGAAAAGCCGGTCAGAAAACAAAACTAGTGAGGGACAAACTCTACATAGATGGCAAATTGTACGAACCCCAGGACCCCGCTGTAACCACCGAATCCGCTCGCGGCGCCTCCTCTGCATAGGGATCTCGTCAGGATAGTGAATTTTCCGCTCGTGAAAAAATATCAAACCCCGGGTCTGTCTCGTTAAACACTATTAAAGGATACTCCTGGAATATAAACCGTCAGATATACCATAAAATTAAAGACCCAGCATTTATATCAATTATTGACTCGTATGATATCATTTTTTTGTCTGAGTGTTGGCTCGATGTACATATTGATATTGATGATAGTCTTATTAAAGACAAATACTCATATAAGTGTTTTCCTACAACGTCATGTAAAGTTGGAGGTTTTATACTTATATACAGAAAAGAGCTGCACGACTTTTTGTGTGTATAGAATATTGTACATGAATCTATTTTGTGGATCAAGCTAAAAAACGGTATTAATGATGACAATACTGACCTGTATATCGGATTTGTGTATATACCACACGAAAACAATGTTTTTTACAAGAAAAATGAAATTGATCTATTTAGTATACTTAGCGAAGATATATCAATGTACAAAGAAAAAGGTTGTGTTATTGTAAGTGGTGACTTCAACTCACGAATAGGCACTTTGCCAGATTATATAGAACATGATGTCATGGGCACAGAGATGAGTACTTTTTTATCTCCCGTTATAGATTATAAATGTGATGATCCCATGTATGTTACAAAGTCACATGATACAGTTGTAAATAGTTTTGGAAGAAAGCTTTTACAGCTTTGCCGTTCAACTTGTACAAGAGTATGTAATGGTCGTACAATTGGCGACAAAGAAGGTAGATATACATTTTTTAATCATATTGGCGCAAGCGTAAATGATTTTGCGTTAGTTACAGAGAATTACTTTCATATTATTGATTATCTCCAGGTCGACGATTTTAATGAATGGTCTGACCATGCTCCTTTATATTTTCATATATGTGTTACATGTAAGAGACATGTTATACCTAATGTTGAGATAAGTAATGCGAATACGCATTTTATTAGAACACGGTGGGATGAATCGTTGTATGATGATATAAGAATTCAATTGTATGATCATTTACCGCAATTGGATGAAGTTTTATTTAATGTAGAACTAACAAAAAACGGTGTGAATAATTGTATAGAATCATTTACGCAAGTACTTAATAATGTATTTTTACCGCATTGTAGCAAAGAGTTTGTTGTAAATAAAACTAGCAATTATACTCATTGTAAAAGTTATAAAACCTTAGACAACAAACCTTGGTTTGATGAAAAATGTGTAAACCTTCGGAGAATCTATTTACGGAATTTGAAACTGTTTAATAGTGCAAAAACTCATTACAATAGAACTCTTCTGGTTTCAGCAAAAAGAACTTATTAAAAATACGAAGGAAAACTTAAGCGTGTTTACCTCCGATACCAAGGAGATCATATGAAATATTTAAAAAAGAAGAACCCCAAACAATTCTACCATTTCTTTCGTCAACATAAGAAGAATCCTATACAAGGACCAACTATTATAAATTTTCATTTTCAATGGACAATATTTTGAACGAATATTTTATTGCGTTTGGTGACTATTTTACTACATACTTAGTTGACTTATTTAATATTGTTTTTTCTTCCGGAATCTTTCCCCAAATATGGTCGGAAGGTATTATAACTCCTATTTATAAAAAAGGAGACTCTGTCAGTGTGGACTGTAATAACTACAGAGGTATCACACTTGTAAGCTGTCTATCTAAAATATTTACATCTCTATTGAACAAACAGATTATGTAATTGGTCCAAGGCATAAAATGTAATCACTGATGCTCAATTTGGCTTTAGAGCTGGACATAGTACAAAAGATGCAATTTTTATTTTACATTGGTTGATTAGTCGAAGTATTGCAAAGAGGAAAAAATTATTATGCTGTTTTGTAGATTATCAAAAGGCTTTTGACAAAATTGATAGAAATCTAATGTTTTTTAAATTAGCAAGAAGTGGTGGTGTTGATTGTCGTATGTTAAATATTATAAAGTCTATGTATAGTAACATAAAGTCATGTGTTAAATATCAAAATCATATATCCGAGTTTTTTTATTGTCTCGAGGGTTTGATGCAGGGTGAGTCTCTGTCTCCTTTCTTATTTTCCTTGTACGTACTAGTAAATGATTTTGAAATTGAATTCATAAAAGAGATGTGTCTACCTGTTGAAATTAGAGATATTGCTTTATTATTAATTCTGTATGCAGACGACACTGTACTTTTTTCAGAGACAGAGCAAGGTTTACAAAATATGCTGGATTGTTTACAGCAATATACATTCAAGTGGAAGTTAATAGTTAATGTAGATAAAACAAAAATTGTTGTATTTAGAAAAGGTGGAAGGTTAAAAAATAATTATTGTTGGAATTATAACAATGAATGTATTGATATTGTTGAAAACTTCAATTATCTTGGTATAACTTTGAATTTTAATGGCAGTTTTCATAAAACGCAAACCGTTTAAGCATCACAAAGTAGAAAAGCGATGTATTGTTTATTGTGTTGTGAATTATGGGGACAGCACCCAGCAAGTGAATTAGAAAGTATACATTTAGATTTTTGTAAAAAGTTATTATGTGTTAAAAAAAAGTGTAACATTAATGATGGTTTATTTTGAATTAGGTCGTAAACCACTGCAGTTGGATAGAAATTATAGAATGTTGAAATATTGGATAAAGTTAAAGAATAGTGATAATTGTATTTTAAGCAATATATACCAAGATATGGTAAATGAATGTGAAACACAGTTAGCCTCTAATTGTTGGCTCTCATACATAAAACAATTGATTAACAATTTAGGTTTTGGATATATATGGAACTGTAAAGAACAATTTAATGAACATGTACATGAAGTGAAGCAGAGGTTGACCGACATGTTTATACAAGAAGGACATGGCTACTTTGAAAATTCTCCCAAATGTACAATGTATAAGCACTTATGTTATAATTTTGAAGTACAAGAATATTTAACAAAACCAATACCAACTGTATATGTTCAATTTATAAGTAAATACCGTTCATCTTTTCATCAACTTGAGATTGAGCGTGGCAGATTTTATAATATCCATAGAAATGAGAGAGTTTGTAAACTATGTTCACTATCACAGATTGAAGATGAGTTTCATTTTATTTTAATCTGTCCTTTTTATAAGGAAATAAGAAAGTTGTATGTAAAAAAAATATTATTATGAAAAGCCTTCTGTTTTTAAACTTATTCAATTACTTTCTACAAAGAATATCAAAGAGTTGTGCAATGTGGGAAAATACTTATATAAATGCTCAAAATTACGATAAAATTATAATTAGTTTTTGTTTTGATAATATACTCTTCATTATCCTGTTTACTTCTGTCATGTATATTTTGCAGACTGTTATGTGCACACGCAGTCTAATACAAGATTGTGATGGTCTTTCTTTTTTGTTTTTGTTCTTAACAATGTTTTCATATGTTTGTTCACTTATGTATATATGTTAAACCTATGAATCGTATGGTTCTTGGTAATAAACAATACAATACGCAATCAGTAAAACAGACCACCCCCATTATTAAACACTCCGCAAATATTTCGCCTGACATGACAACAAATGCCTCTTTACCATCTGCAGCTACTTCCTCTTCGCATTATTTTACTGTCGCCTCAAATTTGACGGACTTGACGACTGCTGACATACAAACTCGTATCACCACCATCGGAACGAAAAACACCGAGTCCCTCGGTACGAATCACGAATAACTGCTTTACATTTTATTTTGTGGACCTCTTTTAATATTGCCATGTTTTATTATATATATCATTAAAAGAAGTTTTAATCGTAGAGAAAAACACAAACATGTAACTCAGCACGTCAGTGATTGTGAAAATGATGATACCGATGAAGTAATGATGTTTGAAATGACACACAAATAAAATATTATTTCAAAAATATGACTGCATGCATGTTGAAGTTGCTTTTTGTTTGTTTGTTTGTTGTTGTTGTTTTGTTTTGTTTGTTGTTTTTGTTTTTTGTTGGTTTTTTTGCATGATCTGTGCATGGAAATTAGACAAGTAAATAGTTTTATTGCTAAAAACCTTTTACAAGTTCAAAATTATTTTTATTTAATGACGTATGACGTTTGATTAAAATTTAAAAATCAGTCATGAATAATTATACATTTTCATCGAAATGAACTAATATTTTTTATGTCATTTTTAATGGGGGTCATTGATATGACTTAAAATGATTTACATTCTTATCATAGTGAAGTAATGTATTTCTTACAATTTGTTAGTGAACGAAGCCATTAGCATTGCCAGTACGGCCATGATCATGACCGGCTTGATCAGCCTTGGCATTCTGCTGCGGTATATCCTGAGGAGATACTGCAACTACATTTTGCGGAGGGGGGGGGGGGGGGGGGCAGTACACCCTTACGGCGGCGCCACGTGAAGTTGCCAGGGCAGACCATTCATGAAAATAAAAAATGGCATGCAAGTTTGTCTAAAACATATAAGACCATTTAGTATCGTTATTTATTTTCTGTTTGTCAAACAATTATCTCAACGATGATGAGGACAGTCTATTGAGTAGAATTAAAAAGAAAACTGATAATTAAATAGAAAAATTCAAGAAATAAAAGCATAGTAAATATTTAAACGATTTTGCAAAGATACGTTTTTGATAATTAGCTTAAAAATTTAAAAACAATGACAGAGTCAAGGGGAAAATCGATATTTTCTTTATATGTTCTTTCTTTGTAGTATGAATTTAATTTGCTTCGTGTCCGCATGGCATTTTTGGAATGAATTTTTTTGAAACTAATCCTGTCAATATTTGATCAAGATGTTACAGAGTGGATTTTGCCATTTGATATTCGATTCGTACGACAGTATGACAAACCACGAGAAAGTACACGAAAACAATGCGAGGTATGTTGACCTTTTTTTCATTTTTCGTTTGTGTGCAAGCTAACCGGTTTCTTTACAATACAAGAAGGATAACTCTTTAAACTCTCTCTCTCTCTCTCTTTCTCTCTCTCTCATATTTACAAGAGATAATGGCCAAAAAACTTTTCTGTTAAAAAATTCAAAAAATTTAAGTACTCTCATACTCTCAGGTAAAAATAAAATCTCCAACAAATAAGTAGTTATCCGTAGGTTATTACACTAAGGATATTTCAGATTTTGATCAATTCATTCAAAAATCGAATAGTGAATTACAATAAAAGTTAATTCTCTCTCTCTCTCTCTCTCTCTCTCTCATAAATATATACAAGAGGTAATGAATATAAATTTTTAGGTCACCTGAGTCACTCAGGTGACCTATTGCAATTGGTCTTCGTCCATCGTCGTGCGTCGTGGGTTAACAATTTTACATTTTTAACTTCTTCTTAAAAACTACCAGGCCAATTGTTACCATTTTTGGTGTGAAGCATCTCTATGGTAAGGAGAATCTAAATTGTGAAATTTATGGCTCTACCACCCCTGGGGTGCCACGGGCGGGGCCAAATATGCAAAAAAAAGGCCAAATTTTCAAAAATCTTCTTCTCTACTTCCACACATGTGAGGAAAAAACTGAATGCATGGTTATGATGTCCATGAGGCCCTCTACCAAAATTGTGAAATTTATGGCCCCTGGGTCAGGGGTTCTGGCTCCTGGGTGGGGCCAATATGGCCATATAGTAAAAATGTATTAAATCTTAGAAAATCTTCTTCTCTACTCCCATATATATTTGTTAAAAACTAAATGCATGATTATGATGTCCATGAAGCCCTCTTCCTAAATTGTGAAATTTATGGCCCCTGGGTCAGGGGTTCTGGCTCTAGGGTGGGCCAATATGGCAAAATAGTAAAAATGTATTAAATCTTAGAAAATCTTCTTCTCTACTATCATATATATTTGTTAAAACCTAAATGCATGATAATGATGTCCATGAAGCCCTCATCCTAAATTGTGAAATTCATGACCCCTGGGTCAGGGATTCAGGCTCTCAGGTGGGGCCAATATGGCCAAATAGTAAAAATGTATTAAATCGTAGAAAATCTTCTTCTCTACTATCATATATATTTGTTAAAACCTAAATGCATGATAATGATGTCCATGAGGCTCTCTACTAAAATTGTGAAATTCATGACCCTTTTGTTAGGTGTTCATGCTCTAGGGTGGGGCCAATATGGCCATATAGTAAAAATGATTTAAATCTTAAAAAAAAACTGAATACATGGTTATGATATCCACAATCTCCTTTACCTAAATTGTGAAATTCATGGCCCCTGGGTCAGGGGTTCAGGACATGAAGGGGGGGGGGGGGCAATATGGCATTAAAGTGTTAATGCATATAATGTTTAAAAATCTTCTTCTCTATTCTCACATATCTGTATAAAAAAAACGACTAATAATTATGTTTACCAGGAAGTCCTCTACTGAAATTTTAATTTTCATGTCCCCTGGGGTATGGGTTTTGACTCTGGGGCAGGGCCAAAATGGATGTATAGATGTTAATGCATATAACGTTAAAAATTATCTTCTTTACTCCCACACACCTGAAAGGAAAACTGAATTCATTATTTTGTAGACCAGATCTTTTAGTTTTTCACCAAAATTATAGGTTTCAAAGTTCTTTTTTAATTAAATGTGGTTGTCATTACAAATATATAATTTTTCTACTCCAGTATGAAACCTAATTAATTAGATGCATATATGAGACTCCATGACAAGTTTGTGTATTGGATATATGCTACTCAGGTGACCGTTAAGGCCAATTGGCCTCTTGTTTATTTAAAAAAATCAAAAAAAAAAAAAAAAAAGCAAACCATGTACCCTTAGGTAAAAAAACATGACAACAAATCAGAAGTTATATGTAGGATATTGCGTTTTTTAGGATATTTATCAATGTTTTGGCAATTCATTCAAATATCGAATAGTGAATTACAGTAAAAATTGTCAAAGATTTTTAATGATTAATTAATAAGTCTGAATCTATAGCGGTATATTTTATTGTTTAATATTTCATTTTTTTTTTTTAATTTCGTTTAGTTCAATAGTTTGAAAACAGAATTTATATCAACAAATTGAAGATATGAGTTGGAGCGAATTACTGGCAAGTAATGAAAATTCAGTCCCGAGAGGTACAAGCCCTGTGAGTCAAGGAGACAGCAATTCAACGATTGCTTTTAATGACATAGCAGATTCTTCGTTTCATGGAGAACGTTCTCTACTGATGGACGACAGTGCTAGCAAATCGATGGATTTTTCCGACATTGCCGAATCCAGTTTTCCCGATATAGAAAATCTATCCTTTGATGACGATTTGCACCTCGCTGATGACCTCATCAGAAATCAAGTTGACGCGGGTCAAGATGACTACAACATAAAGTTAGTGAACGCGAGAACCCTCAAAGACATGAAGGCCGTCGACGTCAACTACCAGCTGACGTTCAACAACAAGGTTTTCGCGAACAAAAGACACTTAACGAAGTCGAAGGTATTCTTCGGGATGTATTTGAATAAATGATCGATCACGTCAAGAAAAACCTTCATCCCGGCGACATCATGAAGGCTACCATTCACAACGAAAAACTGGACTTACCTATCTATGTCCCATGCCGTCCGATGGAAGAGATAAACGCCGAAGCCATAATGCAAAGCCTAGTAAATGTTCTTAATAGTAACGCGGACATTCCGTTTGACTCCACCTGTCGCATCGACATAGGATAGTCTTACGTTTCCTTTTCTATCCTCTTGCCAACTTTCCATCTGTTACCATCTTGGCAAACAGGTAATGCTTTGACCATCGTATGTGTTCATTGTTCATTTTTTAGGGTCATTCCGCAGGAGAAACAGGTGACTTTGTCTCTGATGCGCGTGTAAATGAAACCCGCTCGAGCCAAATCCTTTTTCGCTGGAACTCTTAAATATTTCGTACAGTCGTGAAACGTAGCAAATCGTTCCGAAGAATTCAAGTTTTCGGGATATTGCCAGGAAGAAGGACTGTTCAAAGGAATATATTTTAAGGCAGAGTCACATATTTAGTCTTCAATTTTTGTTCTTTAAGTCCTTTGTTCGAGTCCGAGACTTCCACGAGAAGTTAGCATTGGAATCCATTCCCCATGATGTCGATGGTAAACAATCTAAGGAACATGCATCAGTAGTACTCGAGGAAAAATCAGGACAGGAATCTGTTTCAACCATGTTCAGTCTAGAGTCCATAGACGACATCGTGCTTCGTCAAGAATCGAGGAAAGCAATGATAAAAAAAGCATGAAATAGCTTTTTTAGTCATTTGCGTACATCGAATTGTTTTTTCACTCTAATGATATCCAATCAAATTTCTTGAAAATAAAATGTGATATTCTACATCATACGCTAGAATAGCAAATTACATTTAATTAACATAATGATTGGTCCTCTCTTACCTTCTTTTCAATTAGTAGGCGTGTTTCTCAATAATCACAGGATCAATCTGACAAAGTATTACTTCAGATTATTTTTTCAAACCTCACTCGAGCAGAAACACTGCATTGCAAAAACATCATGCTGTCTTTTCCAGACCCAACCAGCGAAAGACAAATGTGGCTATTTAGATTCTTGCAACGGGGTTCCTGTGTCAAAAACTTTATTGACAACTACAACCTGTATCACTCCGATGATACATCAGGCCAATTTTGCAATAAACAATATGTTTTGCGCAATTCTTTTGTACATCAAACTGATTGCATCGTTCGACTTGCCTTGGAAGCCAGACAGAATGGTGGAAAATTGTTTAAATTCGTGCTTAAGGCACAGGATATTTTCTTTGATCAGACATGAGGAAAGGTGAAGCCTTACCTGTTGCAGAAGTTTTAAAAATAACGAGATTCGGTCGTATTTCGTATGATGATTGGGAAAATATCTATCATGATTTTGTATGGGATGAAATCTGCAGAACTGAACATCTTGGATATGAGGAAACTCCATACACCGAGTATCCAGACACGACGGAAGGATTCATCAACCCATTTATTTTCGAGTAGTCTTGAGACCATAAAGACATTCAATGTTTGGCCTGTGTGTGATTTAACAATAAAAAATTAAATTTAGAATAGTTTATTTTACACGAAGTGGATTGTGCAACGGACTTGTTTTTTAAGGTTCAATGAATTTCCTACAAAACTTTTTGATTTTTTCCACCAATCTGAGGAGCTTTTTTTCCAACGATTATTCGTGACGTCAAACCTCAGATATGTGTGAAACAAATCAACATCTCAAAGAAAAAAGAATGATGTCTGCACGTCTTTTCAAAGCTTTGCAAAACGGACGTTATGTTAAGGTCTCCGAATGGCAAAAGGAACCTAGAATTGATCTTAGACAATACGAACTCTGTGATGGACAGGAAATACCAACGAAAAAAGGTATTAGTCTGAAAATAATTCAGTTAAAAACCTTGATGACGGCCATGGACTCAATTCAAGAAACAATCCTCAAGAACGAAGCACAAAGTTGGCATCTGGGATACAATGTTTACGTCCATGTGAAAGAAAACAACCCTTGCGTGGATATACGACAGTACTGGAAACCCAACGAAGAATCAGACATCGTTCCTACCAGAAAATGGCTCTGCTTAAGACCGTTTGAATTCACCGTTTTTAAAGGCTTACTGGTAGACATCGAAAACTGCCTTCCGGAATTGAAAAACGTGAAATGTTCAGAACGCGATGATCATCAAAATCAATTGGGAATGCTACAATGCAGCATTTGCAACCCTAACGATTTCGCAAAGTGGTAAAAAAAACAGTGATAAAAAACGCTATAGAAAAAAAATTGTTTGTAAATTTACAACACTTTTTTCTCCAAGCTTTGTCATTTATCATGTTCTACTTTATTTTCTCTGTGCCATTTGAATTTCATGTAGAAACTACATATGTATGTGTATAATATAATGCATTTTTATATCAGAATAAATTGATAGAAAATTACACGATTTTTACTTCGTTTTTAAAAACCTGAAAAACATCAAAAATAAAAAAAAATGGATAGTATTGCATCAAACATACAAATGCGTTTTCGTGAAAAAAAAATAAACACCGATTTAAATCCGTCTTTACACCATTTCGTCTATATGGTTGTGTCCTTACTTTAACTTACCGTTTGTGTTTACATTTTTATTTAAAAGGACGGTGTCATTTCTATACGGTGATCAGTTAAAACTGACTGATTTTTCCATTTAAAAAGTCTCTCAACCTAGTTCATTTTAACAGAACACGTTTGTTTTTTTTTAAAAACAGTCATTTATACTGGTATACTTAAGAAACACCAAAATGTATTTTTC
The DNA here is from genome assembly GCF_902806645.1 of Magallana gigas. NCBI lineage: Eukaryota > Metazoa > Mollusca > Bivalvia > Ostreida > Ostreidae > Magallana > Magallana gigas. The sequence continues at coordinate 57,800,026 of NC_047560.1, forward strand.
TCTCGACGTTTAGCTATCTTCATTTTAAAAACGATTTTTACTACACTCAGGTATTCATTATACCCAGTGTCTAACAATAGGGTCGATCTTTTATCAAACACGTGTTCAACCAAGTCTACTTCCTCTTAACTCTTTTAAAAGGTCACTGCCGCATACTTTTCTCACTACAATACTCCATTGTGTTTGGCGTCCTTGATTCTCGGTCGGGCACCTGTCCCAAATGTAGGTCAACCACCCCCATTGTTCCCCCCCCCCCCAAACAATAGCTCCCATTGTTTTCAGGGCCTATACAGAGACGTCTATACTACTTATATTGCAATTTGTTACCGGAGTAGATGAAGAACCAATACTTGGATATGCACTGCCCCCATCTTTATGTTTTGTCTTGTCAGCAACTTGATTTCTACCTACCTCCAACAGTTGCATCAATAAGTTAAATCTTTGCATTCTAGAGAAACTTGAGGACATTTTAACTACTGATGTTTTCTTTAATTTTTATGATTATTCTTTTTGCAACAATTACTTTGGATTAAAATGATTTTATTTTGGAACATCATACCGTGACTTAAAATAAATATAGATGCCAAACTATGTATAATTCTGGTTTTTTGCAATTTGATTTCACTCCTGTGACACATTTTTCCATCATTTTCAACAACTTTTGAACATTTTCATCTTTTTTGCTGCAATCATAAAATTGTTGTGAAACATCTAAGAGAGGACATTTTCATGCCAATCCTATTATATATTTTGAGTAGAAACTGTAAAAACAATTGCAATTTTAACTAATAGACTAATTGTTTTTGAACAATTAGAGGTCTTTCCACCTCCTATGTTGATTCCATGGACATAAAAATTAAATTAAAGAGATACCAATCTAAAAGCTTTTATTTTAAAAAAAAATTATTAGATTTTGACATTTGTGGTGATTTGATTTGTCTTAGTAGACACTTTTATCCCAGTTCCTCTGAAGTCTATATGATTTACATTTATGGTTAAAAAGCTACCTTAAGAACGATTAAAAAACAACAATTATCTGAAGGAGACCTATGACCTTAAAGAATGAATCGATTGAAATGTGTATATTGTTAACTGACGGTATTGTTCAGTGTTTTAAGTCTTATAATATATTATATATGTCACACGCACTTTGTATTACTGAGGAAAGAACTGTATGATTTCAAAGTGGGATCATATGTGCTGCATTGAGAAATGTCTCAAGAATGAGGCTTAAAACAGTTTCTTATTTATATCATGCTACCATTGAATGCTAACAATACGTTTTAACAGTTCTATATTATAACATGTTATTCGTTCAAAGTTCAGACCTAGAATAAAAAAAATCTTATTCCACTTTGTGGACTTTTAATTCAAACGAAAATATGGCTTTAAATCTGAAACAGCTGTATTTCTTTTATATAGTGAGTTTTATTTAATGTTATTTGAATTGCTTCATGGTAGCTGGGTGTTGCTAAAACGCGGAACGGAACGGAAAACGGAAAGAAATTACAAACACATTACTATCAGGATTACATATATTAAAGATCATTTGTGTGCATTTTTGGCTTTTAAATCAAGAAATTTAGTCGGAATTGAATTGACTATTAATATATTTATATGTTTTACATACACTATAGTAAGCGAGCATTTAAGTTAGTGTAACAGTATTCATTGTTGGCTAGGTACAAAATATCGGTTATTCCGACAGTAGTGCGTTGGGGCACCATCAAATATCATGATTATTTTTTGAAAAATTAAATACGTCCCATCTAATGAAAACACAACCAGTACGATAACCTCGAGGTTTAATATCTGTTATTTCAGTGTACTTTTGATAAATGTCTATCCTCACCAGCTGTGGCAACTCATTATCGTCATTTCACGATTTTTCTACGACCCATTTGTTTATAAATGAAAAACGGCCCATTAATATTTACTATTGAACAAAGGCTACAAACAGCTTGGCTATAACTCGACCCTTAAGTATAATAAATTGTGACTTACATAATGAAAACAATTTCTTACAATTTAAAATGAACCGTTTATAAATTTAAAAAGCAAAAGGTAGGACACGACGCTTTTCTAAATTGATCGTCAATAAACGGGGGCACTTTCAAGTTTGTCTGGTGAGGGCAACCAATCGTTGCACTTTGTAATTTTCCGATCTGTTTTTAGTCTGTTGTATTTGCCCCGCAAGTTCGCGCAGAATTCAGTCAGGCACTGATCATGATTATAATTATTAACGTCATTTCTATGGAAAACAAATTACATAAACATAACTCATTAATTACATTTTGAGATTTATTCAATTGTAAAACACATGAATCCCAATAGTTTAACGTATACACTCCACTCCGTTTTTACTATAAATATACCAGATGTTAATTACTGATATCTAAGCCAGAGATAACTGAAAATTAATAACTGTAATTCTAGTTACATTTTCGAAAATGGGTATGTTTGTGCATGCCTTCCGTAAATGATAATGGACATTTTGAGGCGTGGCGTGAGTTTTGATATCCCGTCCAAGGAATAGGCGCGATATTCCTTTCTGCATATAACCACATTGTAAGGTGGTGCAGGAACGTGTGGCGGGATTTTGATTGCCTTTGAACACCGATAACTTACCCGTATCTTTGTTCCATTTAATGATTTCAGAAAGTAATTGGACTCAATATCATCGGCTGCAGTTACATTACTTTCTGTCGGGTTGTAGCGCGATCTACGTTTCGTGGGAAGTGCATCATCGTATTCAAAACGAGTAGTAGATTTTCTTTTTGACGATCTATCTTTATGGCCTGGTTTCTTTTGAAGTTTTTGTGGCATTTTTTCTCTGCATATCGCTGAAATGCTGAGACCCCTGCATTTTTCATACCAACAAAGATAATTTTCAAGAACTCCCCTTTTCTCTGCTACTGCCAAAACATGAGAACACATTTGTTTGGCCTTATATCCATCACATGGGCATTCGATTTTTCCGCTTTTGAAAATTTCAACATAATGAGGCATCTTTTTTGATTTACTGACAACAAGCATGGCTGCGTTTTCTCCAGGGGCATGTACAATATTACTATCCTTATCCAAAATCTCAACAGCTTTCTCCCTAACATATTAGTTAGTTAGGTAGTTACTTAGGCTTTGGCCTTTGCTTGTACTGGAAGTGGAAGCACCCTCGTTGTCAAAACGTTGACGAGACGGATTCAAAGGGGCCTTAAGAAAGTTTTTTAGATGGCTTTGTCTTGTACTGTTTGAGAGCTTAAACCAATCCGTTTGACATATTTCAAATTGCTTTTATTCAGGTCGCAGTTCGTAAGGTCCGACTACAATGAGGGATTTTTCAACATCTTTATTCTGGCTGTCAACTAAAGAGAACAGTTTGAAACAAAATTCTCCTAACTGAGATTCTTTGTAGTCAACTTTTTCTTTCAGCTTCTTGTTAATAGACTCATTAGCATTTGTAGTGTACTCAGCAAATCCAAGACCTGCAGATATTCTCAACGGTAACAGAAGATGCTTTTTAAAAGTATCTGCTTTTTCCTTAAGGAATCATTTGTGGAAAAGTGGATCGTTGGTTTTGCGGTCTTCGATTTCCCTTTCATTCCAGATTATTTCATAATTTTTCAACTCTGTATCGAACTCAGAATCTGATGTTGCATCCACCAATCCATATTCTACCTCGGAATTGCGTTTAACACCAAATATGTCCCTCAGGTATTCGCCTGCAGCGGTTTCAGAAACACCTAGCCCTTGGAGTTTTCTTGAAATGTTGTTTCGCATATGCCTAAAACATTGAATGTTTAAGCTATGGGGGAAGAAGGTTTTAACACCGTTAAAAATGGCCTTTTCATCGTCAGTTCCTATGAAAAGAATTTCTTTTAGAGATGGTCAGAGAGAAGTGCATGTGCTTGCCAAATAGGAATATGACATTGGGAGCTTCTGTTGGTGAATGAGCACCGGACCAATCATCGTAGGGGAGTTTCCGGTTCGCCGATGTCGAAGTTGCAAGTGTTTGTACGTTCCAACCGTTACCAGAAACTGGCCTGGGTCAATACCTAATATGGATGCTTCTGAGGGGTTAGTTAGGAATTTTTGCATTTCCGATAGTTGTCTGTTAGTTACACAGACGCACATGGGTTCGGGCGCAGCTTGAATTGATCTGATAAAGGGGTTGGTCAGAGATTGTTCAGATTTGCATTGTTGTATTATCGAAAACAAATCGTCTTTTTCTTTGGACCCTATTTCTTGCTTGGACTTCGATTGTTTCATGTTGTAAATCTGCTTTACGTTTCTGGGGATGGAACACATGCTCTCTGCTTCCATGCCGCCAACAGATTCGAACGCATCCTCAAAAGCATCTTTTGGTTTCAACTTCTCCTTCACCTTTTCAAGCGTTGACTTTGTTGTCCTAACATACATGCCCCCTGATTTGCTATTTCCATGCGGTCTTGGCTTTGGTGGAGGAGCATTACCGTGGAAAACAAACTGCAAAATGACTACTTTGTGTTGAACGCCTTTCCAATCAGATAGTTCATATATTCTTCTCTTAAAACTTGTGTCGCCTTTCAAAGAGTAGTTAGACCTTTTTAGCATGTAAATTCCTTTTCTCATGACATTGGGATTTTTTTTCAAAACTTTGATTACTTTTTCATCTTCAGCAACTGAAACGTAATCTCTCTGAACTCTCTCATTTTTCATTGCACCAAGTTAATGAGACCGTATATCATCAATATGTTCTAACTTGCTTGTGTCTACAACAAATATTTTGGTTTCTTTGCAACTGAACGGTACTTTGGATGCCAATTTATCCTTTGCATTTATTATTATCGAAACGGCATCTTTTACTGAAAATCCCTTATCAGACGACGAATAAATCGGCATGTGTTTGTTATCCTCAAAGTACTCCAGCGGTTGATCAGATGACTTGGTCTGATGCCCGAACGATCTAAAGAAAATAAAACCATGTTAAATCAAGCATTAAATGAAAAATGTCGAATAAACAATGCATATTCGATATCTACTTCCGTTTTTCATTTAGAAATATTTTGGTAGATCATGCAGAAATTAAATCTTGTTTTCCGGATCTATAGACTCGTCCAAATTTATTAATTCATTTGTGGATTTCATTAATGAGAGTTCCATAGGATATAGAGTTATTCAGTAAAGTTTTTCAGAAATAGACATTGAACTCGCAGGGATTTACAGAGACATTTCCCCTTGTGCAAAATGGAAATGCACCCCCCCCCTCCCCGGATTTCGCTTTCCGGAAAATATTACGCTTTTCATGGCCCGTTTAAACTTTTTTCAGCTGTAATTTTTATACTGGCTCCATGCGCGCGGATCTGCAATTTAGATGGGACAGAAATAGAATATAGGCATAGGACCCCCCCCCCCCCCTCCCCGACAAACAAAATAAACCACCACACTCCACTCCCTCCCCGGCGAAAAAAAATTCTACATCCACGCATGGGTTGGGTGGTAACGGTGTACCCCCTTGAGAAAGTCACGGATTCCCACCATGTCTTCTTTTTCAAAATTATGTATTATCACTGAAACTATGCAACGGGAAATAATAATGGACTGTCGAAAATGCAGAAAATTGCAAAATTTTAATATTTTGTAACGTGTTTATAACTTAAACAAGTGATGGGTGTCTTGAGGGAGAAATCTTTAAACATTCATTTGTCCCATTTAGATATTAAAAGGGTGAGCAGCCTTGATATGAAACTTGTGTAGCTTCATAATGAAAGGCTATTGATACATCAAATGTGACATACATGTATGTTACGATTTAAATTCAAGGATGATTCGGCACGGGTTGAAAGGGGGGGGGGGGGGGGTCGAGTATTGATTTCATTGCACTTCCTATTTGATCTCTCATTGCAACAAGCTGCTAAAACGTATGACGTATGGGTTGTTGACTTGACCTTTGCTGGCATTACGGACGCATTTGAATCATGTTTTAAACACTACACTAATTCTTGATGAGAAATTCATCAATTATCTCATCAACATCAGATTGGAGCTGGCGAAGCAAGGTTTACCTCAACAAATTTAGAGGAACATCTTGTATGTGTATATGTAATAACAAATTAATACATTTCATCTGATAAAATAATTTCTAAACAATATCTTGTAATAAATATAATATACTGTTATATCTACTGCAGCATGGTTCATTTATATATTATATAGTTTGTCAGGTTCAAACATATTATAAGCACGTCTTACCCTTAAATCTACACATTAAGAACATACTTGTTTATCTTTAATCTTTCTTCGTGATGTTAATTGATTTAAATATTAGTACCAACATATTTGAGACCAGGTAAAATGAAGAAGCATTACTCTTAAGTAGGATCTTTCAGACCTAGATTTTTACAATACTTCAGTATTATTTTTGATTTTCAATTTAATTCATTTTCTTCTTCATTTTATTAAAGGGGCATGGTCACGATTTTTGTCAAATAATGTTTTTATGTTTATATTTTTTACAATGCTTTAGAAATGCATTTCTGATAGTCAAATAAAGTTTAAGAGTCATTCGTAGAATTATAATCAAAATACACAGATTACAATTTTTCTTCTCTTCTGAATTCAGAATTTGGCCCATTATTTGCTCCGTTTAAGCACAGCGAAGACAAAATTATTTCTATAATATGTTTCCATTACAGGACATAGGTGGAGCTATTCAGAAAGTCTTTTTATTTGAACCAACTGAAGAACGTAAAAATCCAAGTGGAAAAACCTACGGTGTGACGAGTGTACTAGCAAAGTCTACGAACTATTCCCAAGTACATTATGTTTTCGTTCCAGACAAATTCAAAAGGGAGTTTAACAACACAATACAGCACTCCATCCTAATAAGAAAATTCAGTCAAAAGGATGAGGGATCAATATCTCTCTCTGAATCCTCCACAGTAAGAATATAGCTCGCCCCAACGGTCGCACCGTAAAACATATTAAACACTAGTAAGGCAATATAAATATAATTTAATTACTTTGTTTTCTCGATGTCCTTCAGAACAGCATTGTAATCTTGTACAAAACATACAAGATCGGTGTATTTTCCCTCCTCCTGAAATATTGCGTTAAAGTAGTTGTTGTTATTTCCAGACACTTTCATTGGAGAGACGTTGTGAACGTAACCTTCTACTTCTATTGATTGCTCGTCCAACTTGATTTTTTTCGGCGCAGCCATTTTGACGACTCTGACAATTTTGCGGGAAAGAAAAATCACGTGTCAAAACATGAGGCCTACCTTATATGGTCAATCGGGTTCAATTCTCGAATTGACGGAAAAGGCCAAGCGATGTTCCGATTGCTTATATGGTATATCTCATTTATATTATATTTTTATTGTGACGTTTTAAATCAGAGTGCTTGACACATGTCATAAAATAGGATTTGTAGAAAAAATATCATTTGAAGGAGAGAATTGAAGAAAACAGTCTCGCTTACCCCAGACTCTCGTTCTCGAGAGCGAGAGTCTGGAGTAAGCGAGACTAAAGAAAACATTCCCTACTTTTACTTTCATTTTCAGGTCGGCATGTTGTCGGGAAATTAATCTGACTCTAAATGACACCACCAAATTTTAACAGGAGAAAGGCGGTTTAATATTATAGATAGGACTATTATTGAGTTATTGATTTCTAGACTGGCAATATCTGTCTGATATGCGAGAATAGAAAAAGAGGGGCAGTTGATTGCGAGGACATTCTGAAAAAAAATTATGTTTTCCTTGCTCTACCGGAGAGGCCCGGGATGTTGCGATTGTTTCGGGAAATGAAAATCAGATGCCAAAAGGTCACATACTATAGTATTTTTTTATTCCGTGCTAATTTTTTTTAAAAATACCAAGGCAGATAAATGGGCTTATTTGGTTCCTTTTAAGGCATGAAAGGAGAGAAGAAGGTAATTAAGCCTGATCTCTCTCTCTCTCTCTCTCTCTCTCTCTCTCTCTCTCTCTCTCTCTCTCTCTCTCTCAGATTACATAATTATGTATATATTACATGTACATGAAAAAGAATAAATATGAAGTTAGAAATTATTTTGATTAAAATTATAAGGAGGGAAATGGGCATACATATAGCTATTATACATAAATTTCTATATAAAATATATTTATCATGCCATATATCAATGCAGCTGCCCCCCCCCCCCCCCCCCGCATTTCTTACATACCCTTCTGACAGAAAGATGAAGAAAACAACAAAAGGTGTGTCTGTCTGTCCGTCAGTAACAAAAATTTTTGTCGCATTTATCTCAGCAACTATTTATCGCAGATGCTTGAAATTTTTACACAATATTTGTATAGGCATGCCATATCGTGGGATATATTTTTGTACCAATCAGACGTCAACTTCCTGTTAAATGACGAATTTGTATATTTTAAGCAAAAATGTTTAAACAAATTTTTGTCAAAGAATTCTCAGCAACTGTTTATCGCAGATGCTTGAAATTTTTACACAGTATTTGTATAGGCATGCTTTATCGTTGGATATATTTTGTACCAATCGGACGTCAACTTCCTTTTTAATGAGTACTTTGTTTATTTTTAGCCAAAATTGTCAAACAAATTTTCGTCAAAGATTTCTCAGCAGTTAGTTATCGCAGATGCTTGAAATTTTAACACACTATTTGTTTAGGCATGCCATATTGTGGGATATATTTCTGTACCAATCGGATGCCAGCTTTCTGTTAAATGTCTTTTTTTTGCATATTCACATCAGAGCGGGGGTAACACGAGTAAGCATTAGCTCACAGATATCATGCTGTTACACTTTAACACTTGATAATGGATTGGCATGACAATATATATTTTTTCTATATCTGTTAAGTTATATTAGAATACGTGTAGATATAGATTGATTATACAACTGGTTAGAAATAGTCATTTTAGCATTTAAATTATTGATGCATTGCAAAGTTTTATTTCCATAATTTCTGATAATCTCTTATTATGTCAGTTGTCTCTTTTTGTGGCCTATAGAAATATAACTATAACTACAAATGTTTTATGTGTATGCGTTTGGTTGCTGGCATTGAACCCTGATTGTCCAATATGTATGAGGTCTGCTAGAAGGTTAACTATTTGTAATACTGTATATAGTAATATCTTTTTGGCACTCTCATCATTATTTTGAGTCTTGGGCGTCATTGTTCATGGTAATATACCAGACATTTTCATATGTAGATGCACAATGTATGTAGAAAGTGATGTAGGTTAATTTGTATGACCAAAGGTATGATCTTCTCAAGATTAATTATATGAGATTTTTCACAATTACGTCACATTCAGTGGAACTTATATTTTCTATTTTATTTTAAATTTTATAAAATTATATTATAATAATTAAACATCCAATGGCGCAATATCTCCTTGTTCGATGCCACTTTTCAATGTTGCTTGTAGGGCTATTTTGCCATAACTTAAAAGATGTTTACATTTTTAACAGACCCTTTAGGTTTTGATATAGGGAAATATTAAAAAGGCTATTGAAACACTTTACAAATAAACAAACATATGACAAAATGCTTGAGTGTGAGAAAAAATAAAACAGTGAAAATAGTTATGAACATAGGATTTCAATTGAAATATTCATAGGATTATATCTTTTAAAACGATTTTTGGAACAGTACAAAATGTAATTAATCTTAAAAATAGTGTATATAAGCACCTAGTGCGATTAATATTGCCTAAACTGCGAGTTAACTTGTGTTACCTGCGTTCAGTAACATTTACATATATTATTAATCGAATGCAGATTTTGACCAAAAGTTTTTTTGTCATACATTTTCTTACGACGAATTTATTTTTCAACAAAATTTTTAATGAATGTCTTTATAAAATGTATTCTTTAATAACCTTTTTCCCTATTTTCAGTCAAATTCGTTATCTCGAACTAGATGGAACTGTTTAAAAACTTTAAGATATCAGAGTATTCGAGATATCGAGGGTAAAATGCTTTTAAAATACGTTGTTAGGACTTACAATTATTGAATTTACTTCAACATATCCATTGTATTCGAGATATCAGTGTTCGAGATATCGAAGTTCAACTGTATTCACATTTTCAACTGTGATAACATTACGAATCAATTTTGAAGCCTATTACTCATTAATTTCCTAAAAGATGAGCGACACAAATTAATATGGGTGCGTTTCATTGCAAAGCCGACAAGCAGTATTGGTTGCGCCGCGTAGCGATACATAGCATGTGCTTCAAGAAAAAATGCGGTTTTAAAATGTTGGTAAATGTTCTTAATAGAAATAAAATAAATATAGAAAATAAGGAATCATTCTTTAAATGTGATGAGGTAATAATTTCCCTAAATTATAATGCTAAACAATCACATCAGAAAGTTACGCTAAAGTGCTCATGGTTCTTTTGTCAACTACAGGCCTGTTACATGTACCGTTTACAGTTAGTGTAAATTTTATTTCTAATTTTTCATAATGGATTATAAAGTGAAATCATGTTTTTTCTTCAGTAATACTATTTGCAATAAATCTGTGATTTAATTTTTGGTCATGTGTTAATATATGCTGATCAATCTCGCAGAAATACTTAGTATTTTCCGACCACGATATGACAACAGCTTTGGCAAAATCAGAAATCGTATACCCGCTATCACTTTGAATAACGTCCCTGACCTTACATTCACACTGTCTGTTATTGTCACATGTTGGACATGTTTTGCTGAATGTTTTTATGGAATCAATGCCAGTCGGAAAGTGTTTTGTTGATTATCTAAATACAATTTCTTATAAAACCTTATCATACATCGTCACGAAATATCAGTAAAAATCTAAATTGATTAATGACCTAGTTTTGTGCTTATGTCTTAATATAGTCTCTTATTTGTACAGTATATATTTTTCAATGCCTTGAATTTGCTTGCGATATCAATTTTATACTAGAGTCCAATTAATTAAAACGACGTATAATTTTTGGCCCAAGCGAAGTTTAATTATGTTTATTAAAATATCTAATTATACAATTACTGAAAATTCGATAGAAATAAGTAACAAAGAATCATTCTTTAAATATTTTGGGATGATAATTTCGGTCAGGGCGTTACTCAAATCTATCAGAAAGCCCTTCGGTTGTTGTTTTTTTTTTTTTTTTTGGGGGGGGGGGGAATTTGATAATGCCCCGACCAAATTATTACCTCCTACATGTGATAAGAATGAATCCTTTTATTTTGAAATAACAAAATGATATCCTGCACAGGCGCGGGATTGACCACTTAACATAATACATTTTTAATTATGATGAGCCATTTTTGTGTTCATTTTTGTAGATGCAGTGTCCGAAATTTGATTAATTGCTTTTATAAAATGTTCTATAAAATTGAAATAAAAAAATGCTCGGCCAGACATTTAGAGGACCGGTCAGAGTTGAAAAATTTGAAATGGATACATGTACGTTCACTTTATTCTAATTGTTGCAATTAACTGAAAAGAAAATAATGAAAAAATGTCTGTTTTATGCATACATTATTAATTCATATAAAGAAATTAAAAATAAGGTTTACTACAGTATCAATCTCTCGTTGTAAAAGAATTTAAAACAAAGTATGAAAATTTTAAAATAAACGCGTACATTTGCATTTTTATATGCATATTTTAAGCCAAAGTTGGCATATTCAAACATTCTGCCCAATAAAATTAAGTGGGTTTATCTAAAATGAAATTATAATTTGAATTAATTTTTGATAAAACTGTTTTGTTCCTTTTTTAAAGGTTCTTCAACACAACAATATTATAGGTTCATTTAAATTTTACTTGACTTTTAGATCTTTTTTCATTTTCTTAACGAGGCCGAGTACAGAACGAGTACGCACGCTTTCGCGCAGCGTTTAATTTGTATTGTGACGTCATCTTTTTGCTTTGTTGACGCCATGGCGTGATAGTTTCAACTGCAGATATTCAGCAAAATTTGTTGAAAATAGCTCGTTTGATGCATAAAATTGAAATTATTTTGTGGAGTAAACATAATGTATCGGAATATAAGCGATATTTGGGCTCGGATCGAAAACGTGAAGAAGGTTCAGCAAGCCTAGCCCTCTGTCACGTTTTCTTAACCCGCCTAAATATAGATTAATTCATATATTTCAAGACAGTAACCATATATTTTATATTAATGACCCTTAATATTTGATGTTATTTATTTATTTATTACTTAAATATGTCTGAATGTTTAAATAATACTATAAAGATCACCATTTCCGCCTTTGTCAAATAAAAAATAGCCATAATCCGACAAATATGGGAAATTGGGCATACAAAAAACAACTTTGATAAGACCCCTGGAACAAACCAGGAGGTTAAAGGGTTTTTTTATTTGACCATTTCATGCTTTTTAGCAATAAGTTTAATATGTAAAACAGAAAAAGAAATCCCTAGGGCAGAAGTTTTAAAAAAAAATGTTAAAAATTAACAAACTTTGAGATGGCCCTTAAACACAATAGGCCTATTTTACCAATCATCGACGAATTCTACTGAGACATTCACTTTTTATCATAATTTTTATTACAATGTTAATATTAAAGCATGCATATAATAAAATCCCAATTAATAATATAAATTGTTAATGGAATCATAACTTGTATCGTTAGGGTAAATAGGAGCTCTTGATGCATTTTCTTACTTTCGTTTTCAAACGCCGCGGTCGATTTCTGATCAAATCATTTTGTGTATTTTCTTCGCAAGTCGAATATATGAGGAAAGTGTAAAAACATGATGAAAGTTAATATTTGTCGTAAATGTAGAATTTGTGTTTCAGGATTTCCAAACGTGGTTGGATGTGTAGCTGACACACAGGTAAAGATCAAGGCACCGAATGTTAACGAAGGGGAATATGTGAACAGGAAAGGTTTCCATTCGTTAAACGTCCAGGTAATATTTTTTCCAACAAAATGGACTATAAAGATTAAAATAATATAAACACAATGTACCATTAAGTTAAGATATATAGGATGAGCCATGTGCGGATCCAGAAAAAAACATTCCGGGGGGGGGGGGGGGGGTCAAGGGTCAATCCAAACCCTTTGGTTCTGTGCATGTGTGCATTTGCTATTGAATTATTTTAGACATTTGGACTTTTATAGCTAAATTGGCTGCGTTGAAGATCATAGCTGCTACATTATAGGGCTATATATGTACGTTGCAGCCTCAGTGTTAAACAGTAAGCTAACCTACCCACTACATGTACGTAGATATTTGTAGCCTGAATATTTCATGCAATGAATATATTAATCAAATTCACAATGGCTATCTTAGATACCACTTCGTCACAGACATGAAACATATATATTTAGTGATACTTTGTTCATCCTATAAGTAATGAAGAATTTTTGCATGTATATTTCAGCTTAAAATTAACCAATTATGTCCATGTTATTATAGTCTGTCCCAAGTTATTGCTTCCATCACTTTTTGATGATTTTTAATAAAAATACAGATATGTGTGAAAGAAAAAAAAGTTAAAATCAATGAAATGAAAAATGTCCAAGATATCTTCATGGACAAATTATCCATTTTCACTAATAAAATTTCACAGGAACGAAAACAAATTTCATATGGAAATTTATAATGGGAAATGTTTACATCTTTTCTCCATTCTCCAAGTACTCGGGACACCTCGCCCAATTTTTCAATGTTATCATCCAGTCTTATAAATGGCTGATGCAATGCAAAATCCCTGTAGACTCTCTATTTGTGGATGTGTATTAAAACCTGAAGCGTAGGGGGCGTTTCTAAACAGATAATCAGGAAATTTTTCATATTAATGGATGAACGTAGTTTAAGCACAAAGGTATTTACTATTTATTATTATTCCAACTTCAAATCATAGACCTAGTGGCCCACCAAGCTGCTGTTCAATATACCTAGACATCTACGGCCTAGCGGCTAGGCTAGCTGCTATGATCTTGAGTGCAGCATCTTATCAAGATGGTTCCACATTTTTATTCATACCATATTATTCACCAAATTTCCCAATTTATTGTTAAACTTTCTTAATTATTATCTAGCAGAATTTGCTTAACATTATCTAGTTAATTACAACTATTTCATTGGACTCATTTTTTCAAAATATTGCAGATGGTATGTGGCCCTGATTTTTGCATCACAAATGTTGTTGCTAAATGGCCAGGATCTGTGCACGATTCTATGATTTTTAAAGAATCTGTATTATGCAGAGAGTTTGAAAATGGTATGTTGTTTGGTATGTTCTACCATGTTGTTATTCTATACCCTCACCATCTATCTGAAAATAAATTTATAATAATAAGAATTACTTAAATAATTAAAAGGGGGTAACAATTAAAGGTTTTGTTCTCTATAATTCCGATTTAAATTATTGCACCTTTATGACTGTGTATTCCATCAAATTGAAAACTGACTATTACAAATAAAATTTATGCAGGACACATACAAGGGATGCTGTTGGGTGACTCCGGATATTCGCTCAAGACTTACTTGATGACTCCATATTTAAACCCCACAGAGGCACACATGCAGCGATACAACACGGCACATTGCAGGACAAGGGTGCTAATAGAGCAGACTTTCGGGATTCTAAAAAGAAGATTCTCCTGTTTGCACAGCGAACTGCGATTATCACCACAGAGGGCGTGTGTTGCAGTGGTTGCCTGTTGTGTGTTACACAATATTGGCATCAACAGAGGAGACATCATCTCAAATTCCGATGACAATGACCTTAATGTCGCTGAAGATGTGATAGATGGTGTAGTTGACATGGGGGGCAATGGGAAAACTGTGAGGGATCACATTGCTCGTAATTATTTCTGAATTACCAGACAATTAATGACTTTGCATCTTTTAATTCTGGTAATTCATTTTTTTTTATCAAATCAAACTATACTTTTCAAAATTGATAAACAGTTAATTGTAGAATAGAAAACTTGTAACCAATTTTATTTGAGACATACATGTATTAAGGCAGATATTTTAAACATTCAAAGAACAAATTTCAATATTTTATAAATATACAAAGTTGATTTGATTTATGATAAAAAATCTCACAAAGCAAGTTTCAGAGAGAGAGAGAGAGGGAGAGAGAGAGAGTATTGGTACATATGTATTTGACTACCGTATGTTTTTGTTGACACTTTTTACCATATCTAAGTTTTAAATAAAATTTACTTTTAATATTGCCCATATTTACTGAGGTTATATATTTCCTTATTTTAACTGCCTTTACCATATTACCGTAATAAAATGAGCAGGAATCCGGGAGATTGATATTACATGAATGGAATTAGAATATCTTATCAAATAACATGTTCCTTTTTAAAAAGCTATAAAACCATATGGTAATTTTAAATAAATGTATGATCAAACAAAAAAAACCCCCAAAAAACCACACACAAAAAAGGCAAAAATATCAATTACTAGCTATGAGGAAAGATTTTTTTTCAAAATGCTGGGTTAAATCTGCGTTAACCTTCTGAAAATTGAGAGAGAGACAAGTAGTTCAAAGAGCCATTTCTTAAAGAGTTTTTCTGCATCTCGATTAATTCCAGTTCTGCAGACACCTTCTTCATTTTCAGCTTAATGTAATCACTCTCCAATCTTAATTTGTCTTTCTCAGCTTCAAACACCTCCAAGTGTATCTCGCTGATGTCCCTACTTCTCTTTCTCTTGGGAGGATTCCCGTCAGCCATCTGCTGGACCGGTACACTTGTACTGGTACACGCAGTCCTGCATGAAGCTTCCTCTGATTCTGGAAGTTGGGGTTGATCTCCTGCAAGAAACATCCTAAATCAGTAATGAAAACAATGAAAATAATTTTATTGAAAATCATTCTAGATAAGGTGATGTATAATTACTTACCTGTAGCTGTACAAGCCGTTTCCAAACCCCCATCTATTCCATCCATTGAGGGCTTTCCTGCTAGGAATGTCAACATGGCCTCATCCATGGGGGATGGAGACGGGGGCTTTGGTCCACCACCTGTCCCTGGATACTTTGTTTGACTGTTGATCTTTTTGGCTTAAAAAATGAAATGATTTACTGTAAATACAATGATTCATGCAAATGCACATGATATATCAATTTTGAAAAATCTCTACAGAATAAAAAAGTGATTAGGTATGTTACCTCGCTGCTTCATATTTGACCATTGCTTCTTAACTTGCTTGACTGTTCTCTTTTTGACTGTTCCCTTTTTATATAAAGAAAAAGGAGACAAAATAAGTTTTAGTAGTTAATGGTGACAGTGAATGCTTAAAATTGTAATTGAATTATCCTTTTTTGTGTGTTTTATTTAAAGGAAACTATCAGTAGTATCCATTCCAGAATGAAATGTGCATCCGTGCCGAATATCTGTGTGGTCGAAATGACGCGACACCCACATTTGTTACTATAGCTATGACGTAAAATGTAAACAGTCTGAGTCTCTATAAATAGTTCCTAACTAGGGAGTTCATAAGTCTTTTTTAGGTGAAGGACTTTTTATTATTCGCAAGACTTTGTTGACAAAATGATATGGAAGAGTTCCTTTGCATTTATGAATATCGCTTTTAACTCTTCCGTATACCCAACTATTTTTTTATACGACACATTCACTGAAAAGCTGATCTTGTCATATTCACGATTGCATCGAGCTGCTGAACCAATAGAATATGCATATGAGAAAATTATTTTGAAAATAATTATTGTGATTATCCCATTTTATTTTCAACATGTTTAAAAATAATTAAGCGACTTGCGCATTAACAACGTCCGTTATTTCAAGCCAGGCTCGGTTTTTCTCGGCCTTGCCGCTACTCGCCCCTTTGAACTTTCCATCAATGACTTCAATTCTTTTGGAAACTTCTTCATAGAGAACTTCCCTCTCCAACGGAGTCCAGTATGGCTCGTTTTGAACCTGGTTCATCGTTTTTTCGACGTTTTTGCTTATGAGATAATCAATTTCCCGTTCACCCATATCGGCTCCTACGTTGATTGACGCTGATGACGTCAATTAACGTAAAATGACGTACCAATATGCATACGAACTAGGAAAAGATAACACTGAATAGTATTTACATTAATAAAATTTATTTTCATACTTTTTCATGCATATATTTTTATTGCGCAATATAGTGGGCGTGGCACTGCCATGTGTCAAACAAAGATCATCCACAATTCACTTGATATCCTGCTAAGTTTAGATCTCACTTTCTGTCTCAAATTAGACATTCTTACGTGAGCTTAAACTTCCTTTATGGCACACTCTAAGTGAGACGAACTAAGTGGAGATCAATATCTGAGATTTTTTTTCGGTCTCAGATCTGAGCTAGCTAAGTTTTATGGCCCCGGGGCCAGATGATATCGGTGTATGATTAAAAATTTAGATAGTCTTTTCTTGGAAGAATAATTATTCAGAAATTGTATTTTTTATGACAGCACATTTTAAATAAATATATTTTACTTGAAGAAAGAGAAGAAATTTATTTAAATTATATATTTTGTAAGGAGGTATAATCTATCATGAATATCCTTCTTCTTTAGGAAATCCATCGTTGCGTAAGAAGAGGGAAGGTACAGAAAATTAAATGTTTTTGGTGAATTATGAGATAGAAGACATATTATAATGCCAGTGTTGTATGTTCATAAACAATGCAAATTTTTATCAGAGAAAATCTGAAGACATAAAGAGTACATTTTTAATAATTAAAATTTTTGTAAAAAAAAACTATGTAGATGCTAAGTTTAGATTCTTGACTTCAGTTTACATCTTAAGCTCACCTGAACCGAAGGTTCAAGTCAGCTTTTCTGTTCACCTGTTGTCCATCAGTTATTTATTCGTCAGTATGTAAACTTTCCATATTTTTTTTTCATCTTCTCATGGTGTCCTCAACCTAATTCGTTCTATGGTTAATCAAAGATGCATTAAAGGGCAATATTCTATTTTTTCTTCTTCAGAGGTTCAGTCCAAACTTGACTTTTTTGAAGTCCAAGTTTTTAGAAAGTAAAAAGAAGATGTCCAGCCGAAGATTGGGCAAAGTAAACAAATCTTCAGAGTTGGAGGTAAGAATTTAGGCATCATTGAATGCAACTGAAATGTGTGTAATTATTTATGAACTATTTCGTCTTTATGTGATCAGATATTTTAATAGGCTATCAGTACTGTATGTAAGAAACGAAATATGTTTAAAGGTGTAACACTGGTCCTCAAGGCCAATGATATTATTAATCTTCAGGTCAATTTTGATATGTACCGGTACTTGATCAGAGCTGAACCCCAATTTTTGGAAATCTTACTCTTACATGGAACATTTTTGCAAAGGCTGGATTAAATATAAATTGTGCTGATTCATGCATAAAGGCCTCTATTTTTAACTATTTAGTAATCATAGCATATTTTATTTTACATGTATACTGTGCATGATTGTTTTATGAAAAGGGATATTTTTTTTTTATTTTTAATTACCTGCTAATTGAAATGCATTAACTACTAATCTTTTAATTGCATTAACATATTTTGGAAGTCCGTTTCTTAGACAACAAAGGAAAGAGGTTGCAGAGAGTGCTGAATGGAAGTTCATCATTATTTCTAGAAGTTGAATCATCCAGTGCAGTACCTGATTGGAATGATCTTGTGAGTGCAAAGTTTAAAACAAAGATGCCGATGGAAGCAATGATATTTAAACAGCACAAGTTCATCAAAATGGAAGAAAAGACATGACTAGAAGATTTAAAAAAGCTTAGTAAAGGGAAAGAGGAAGCATGTTTTTTTGTGCAAGTGCAAGCCTGTAAGTAATTTGTAAATGATTTATGTAAGAGAAGAACAATGTGTTAAATATATGTGGGTGGGTGTGTGATATTACATATGATACTTTAGGGGTTTCGCGGCTATGTTAAGGCCAAAGCGATATGTAGAGGGTCACTTGTCTGTACTTCATAAGATATGACGTCATAGTTAACTTTGACGTCACGATCTGTATTCCTTTCGATCGTTCTTAGGGAATGTATCGAAACGTAATAAGTGATATTCATTGTGCATAATAAAACCGCTTCATTCCTTTATATAGACACTGTTGTAAATACTAGTGATACTAAATTCAATATTACCGATATGGAGTATAAAAAATCAACAGTTTTAAAGCTTCGTAATAGGTAAATAACTATTCATAAACTAAAGGTTTTGAGACTTCCCCTGCTACGTGAAATCTAATGAATGGTAATATGTATATGCATATAAAAAACGACTTGGCGCAATTGAAAGATAAAAACAATTTTAGTATATTTTACGTGAATTCGGGAGAGAAAATAAGTACCAATGTGAATCTTGCTGGGGGAGACCTACCGATTTACCCGATTTTTTGTAAATCGAGCCTAAAAATGTGCCTAATTTCGATGGCGGTGCGAAATGTTTTGACAAAATTTCAAATAAACGAAATATTTATATGAACCCCCCCGTAAGAACTGCATAATACATTACTTATCGAAGGATTTTTCATAAAAATATTTTTGATTTAATGTCATTATTCACTTTAATTTGATAACTATCGTCCAATAAGTCTTACAAATTGTGATTATAAAATAATAAAATTAAGGGTAAAGAAAAACACTTTTCCTAGAATTGTGGATAAAAAGTGGTATCCTATATGTTAAAGATATGTTTACAATAGATGGTATAAAAGATTTAAATGATATTACAGAAAATCTTAAATCAAAAAGAAACTATTTATGTGAATATCTTATCATAAAAACGCTATTAGAAAGTTGAATGTAGATTATTCAAATGTAAACAAAAGTTACACTCAAAATCCATTCTTTCATTTCTGCGGAAAAATAAAACAACAGGAACCTGAGAAATCGGGAATCTATTATAAAATTTTATTATCAAAAAAGACAAAAAAAAACCCAATAATGGAAGCAAAATGGTCAAACGAATTCAAGATATCAAAGGATCAGTGGAAAAATATATACACGGCGAAGATAATAAACGCATTTGATAAGCAAATAGCATAATTTAACTATAAACTTCTACACAATCAGCTGAACTGCAATTATAACTTAGCTATTAATAAGTTTATTTGTTTTGGTAGAAATATCCACTTCTGTTGTTTGTTACGTTCTACATAATAAAATAATTATAGAACTCTTTTAATCCTTCAACTTCTTAGTCATATATTATTTACAGTGATTACGATCAATCGAGGGAATATAACTTCATTAACTGTTACACCCCCCACCCCGAATTCATATCTTTAACTTTCATAAACATCTTCATTTTCTTTTCTTATTAGGTAAATCTTAATTTCACTAAATTCAAGAGCACCATAAAATAATTTACATTTTGAAATATGATATACGTACAGCCCCCCATATATGCATTAACAATATCTGACTATTTTGACCCCACCCTAGAAACAAAACCCTTTCACCGGGGAACATAATAATGAAATTTACAATTTTCGTGGAGGACTACATTATGATAATTATTATTTCAATTTTTCTTACACATGCGTGGGAGAAGAGAATAAGATTTATGAAAAATAGTCAAGTTTTGAACATTTTTGCCCTATCCCTAAGGTCCCTACGGGACAGGAGTCATGAGATTTACAATTTTTAAGGTTTCCCTTAGTGAAGTCATACTTGATTTGAAAAGAATTGGCCATATAGTTTTTATGAAGATGTTAAAAATGTTCAATTGTTAACACACGACGCAATAGGTCACTTGAGTCACTCAGGTGACCTTAAAAATTAACTAAGGAAAAACAATTTAGATTATAAAAAAGTAATTAATAATTAATTCTCCCTCTTCCTTTCTCTCCCTCTCTGTGTTTCTCTCTCTCTCTCTGTTCGTCCGTTCTTCTGTCTGTTTTGCTCTCTTTGTTCCTTTTTCTATTTCTCTCTCGATCTGTATTCATTTTTGTCTGGCTGTCTATTTCTATCTCTCTCTCTGTTCATTTTTGTCTGTCTATTTCATTTTTTTATTTCTTCTCTCTTTCTTTCTCTCTCTCTTTCTGTCTGACTCGCTCTGTCTTTGTCTCTGTGTGTGTGTGTCTCTGTCTGTTAATTTTTGTCTGTCTATTTCATTTTCTTTTTCTCTCTCTATTTCTCTCTGGCTGTATTATTTCTGTCTGTCTCTGTCTCTCTCTGTCGTTCTCTCTCTCTCTCTCTCTCTCACACACATACTCTTTTTGTTTTAGATTATCTCATCAATTTTTTTTAAATTATAAACATGTCAAACTATTTAGATCCACCCCGTCGTTAGCTGTACACTGTCAAAAAAAATTGTCAAGTAAGCAATTTATATGTCCCTGCGTGTTTTCCATTAGCATGTGCGTGCCCACGTTTCAATTCGACGTTTTCTTTATCGAACACGTCGATAAATTCAATCATACCTGACTGTGACCAAGGATACAGATGGCGGAATTAGCAAGAAAGGTAAGCTTTAATGTGTTTATATAATTCAAAAACTCATGTATTTTATGCATGTTTTAATTCTTTTTATGTAATCGTTCCAAATAAATAGACGTACACAAATTTTTAATACAGGGGGAAATTAATATAATGCAACGTAAATTTTTGATATATAATTATTTTTTATTGTTGGTCAGCCACGTGGGATTCAGATTAGTTAAGTAAGTTTAAGGGCTCATAACCGTTTTGACATCGAACTTTTTCCAAATATTACAAGTTTATTTTTATTCATCCAATCCCTTACAAGCTTATTATTTTGCAACCACAAAAAAAAAAAAAAAACCTTGCAGTAAATGTCCATACACTCCGAGTAACACGTGCAATAAATGTTATGGAATCTCTTAAAGATGGTCATTCATCCTGTGTGAGCAACAATGGGCGTTCAAGAGATATTGTGCCAATGACCCCTCGGTAGAATAACAAAAAATAAATATTGTTAAGTATTTGAATTTTACACTTATTTTTGCGTACACGTAATCTTTGACATTGTACCTTTATGGAATACTATTTTTACCCAAAATAAGAAAATCTTACGCAAGGTATAAAACTAAACATTTGGCAGGGATATACTGTTAACTTCCAATTCCCCATATTTTTGTTCCCCCCCCCCCTTCCTTCCCCACTTTATAAAGCGATCAAAATATAAGATAGCATATATGTACATTTTCTTCCTCAACTACTTACTAGTCATTTTTTTTAATAATATAAAATAGTTATTGTATTTTAATAAAAAAAATCCTATATGTGTGAAGAAGAAAATTGTACCTCAATGCGCTCAATTCCACAAATTAAAAACATTCAAAAATTTAATTTGTCTTCTGCATTATAATTAAATGACTTTAGTCATATTTCCGTCAGCGATATGAAACTCTACATATATTTAAACTGAATAAACTCGAGAAAATGCTGAGCATCTCAACAAAACACATTGCATTTATCCACCATTACGCATAAGATCATGCCGAATATCCGATAGAATGAATCGTATTTTAGTAATTTGTTAATACATCAGATTTTGCTTAATTTGCGTAGGTAAACAGTTAACAATCTGATTTACCAAAGTCTCTGTTTGATTTGATACGTAAAATGTACAAATTGCAGGCGATAATTCCCAGGTTACAAAGCATAAATAATGAAAACAAAACGAAAATCAAAACAAGCTAATATGACCGTCATATGTAAAAACTGTCAACCCATTGAAATATTTAACCTCAATTTACTTCACAAAATCGGCACCAATGTTATTTACATGTTTCAAAGATTCCTTCGTACGCGAACTGTTGCACAACAAACAAATTCATCATTGTCAGATCAACCCGTTCACCATATGTCATGGCTGCTTTAAAACAAAAAACCTCGTTTTAGAAGTTAGGAATACGAGTCTTGGTAAAATGTTGTGGGCAGACTCGGGCCGGGGCAAAATAAAAGCCGGGGCAATCGTCAATTCCAAAATACGCATTGTTTTGCAGCAACATTTACAGCAAATTCAAATATACTGGTCAGTAACATATCCTGAAAATGTTAATGAGATTGGCAGATTCATTACTGCTGATCTTTTGTTTTTGCCCCGGCCCGGTTTTGCCTACCCATTTTACCAAGACTCATGAATTACCGAACCCGAAGCTATAACTGATTGAAACACGCCTTTCCTTTTATATTCTTTTCGTAAAAACTCAGATTTGAAATTGAATTATCCAATAATTTTTGAAATTTATATTCTCCTTTCCATAAGGATTTTTATGGAAAATTACATTGAATTTGGCGTAGTAGTTCTTGAGAAGAAGATTTTTAAAAAACTCACCCCCTATTTCTACAGTTTCGAGGTTTTCTCCGCTTAGAATTTAGATCGGTATTTTTTTTTGCAATTTATATTTGCCTTCCCATTACATGTAGAATGCTTTGTGCCAAATTTAGTTGAAATTGGTCGAGCGGCTTTAGAGAAGAAGTTCAAAATGTAAAAAGTTTACAGACGGACGGACAGACAGACGGACGAACAGATGGACGACGGACAAAATGTGACCAGAATAGCTCGCTTGAGCTTTCAGCTCAGGTGAGCTTAAACAGGAGGGAATTCTCAAAATCATGAAGGAAAATCCTAATCCGTGGTGAGGGGGCGGGGTTGAAGGAGGCGGGTAGTTTTCATTATAAATTCAATTCAATTCAATTAAAATCCCTTATTATCAGTGTCGTATATTACATGCTCCGACAAAAGTGGAGAATAGGGTGCACCTATGACACTTCCTTTTTTTCTAATAAGTCAAGTTAAGGTATCCGATCCATAATAGCCTCAGATTCAATGAATCTGGGTGCATAACAGATATGTATGCGCTTAACAATCAGTATACTTGAACATTATGTTCCTATTTAAGTATCAATATGTAAGTGTGGAATGTGTCCTAATAAATTACCTTTTCCTTTTTTGAAGAGTTGTTCCCCTTTGCTTTTATTCTATAGAAATTAATTCTAAAAAAATATACACGGTATAAAATTTATTTTCAATTTGTATTTTTGTTTTTGTATTTCTATTGATAAAATACATCTTTTCACCAAAGCAGTTTTTAATACTCCTAGTAATTACTTTTTTATCTTAAAAAATGTGCTTGTCTACATAGACCTTAATGCAATCTTCATTAATTAATTACTGCTTAGTTAATAATATTTTTGACAATTTCTCTTGGTAAATCTTTTTCTACTCTTAAATGCTTTAAATGAATATCAAAGTATTAAATACATGATGGATATTCAAGTTTGGAAAAATTTGGTCCTAATATGGATCGGATACCTTAAGAAAAGTGTATGCTGCGAAAAAAGTGTGGGAGGTAGCCGGCCCACTCAACCCCGATGCCGCGTGCTCTGGGGTATTCTCATGATCCCCATTTGAACTAGTTATGAATGAGACATATAGTGTGGCGGGAAGCCTTGCTTTACCATTTACGCAGCGGTTGAGATGGATGAACTCAACCACTGGCATAGATCCATTTGGAGGTGATCAACTGATTTTTTTGTCCCCCACCGCAACGCGGAGCGGGGGCATAGAAATGCCGGACGTACGTCCGTGTGTCCGTGCGTCCGTGTTTCCGTCCGTCACACTTTTTTGTAATGTATACATGTATTTATATATTTTGCATATCAAAATGATTTTGTTGTGCAAGTGAAAGATAGATAATAAAACAATCTAAAACTGTAGAAAAAAAAAGTTTTATAATAGTTAATAGTTAATTAAAGCACAAAGTTTTGTTAAAATGGAAAGGTGTTGAAGAAAGAGTAAGGGTATACTACTACTAGCATGTTTACGTTTTTGTAATGATGATTTTTTACTTCCGAAATTGGATTTCTAAAAGTATGGAACGGGGTGGGTCAGATGAATTTGATCGTATATGAACTAGTAGAGTTTTAATTATAAAATATTTTAAAATATACTGTATTGACGATATTTTACAAAATTAAGTAGATGCTTAATGGTAAACAGTACATGTTCACAAGTGGCTATAAAGTTGTATTATAATAGCTCTCCGGAAACTTTTTATTTTCCTCGGTGATTTTTAAGAAAACAATTGCCTCTTTCAATATATCGGCTTAATAAAGAAATTATACCCAGAGTAAGTAAATTGCCTTATTGGTGAGGTAAGATGTAGAACAGAAGATAAAAAGAAATCCTCTATATAATCAAATCAAGTTCTAATGGCGTCGCGATATTACGCCACAGGCAATCTTCGAGAAGGACTAAAATAGTGAATATTCGTCTAAACAAAGAAGGAACAACAATAGACTGAATACATTGCCTAAGATCCATCGCTTTGAGCCTTTTAAAATTTTAGGTACATATGTATGTATATACTCATGCCACCTTGAATGTTGTGTCTGTACATTGACCCCCATCTAATATCAAAGATGTCGTGCACGTTGCACGTATATCTATAAAAATATATTTTTTTACCAATGCATTCAAATTCGACAAAAGAAATGAAAATCACGTTATTACTTTATAACATATAAACATTACTTAGCTAAGACATTGCTAAGTTTGCTTTATGTTACGGTATAAGACATACTTAAGCAGGACTTATGTATGTCTTAAGACTCGGCCTAAGTCCTACTTATGACCCTACTTAAGTCAAAATCTAAGCATGCTTTATGTTACGAGCCCCTGAATGACATGAACTTTTATATAAATAATGTATTTGAATTTCTATGTGCTGCGTCAAATAAAATGACTTTTTGTGAATTTATTATATTGCCATGTGGTTTGTGGTAGAAAATTATCATGAAGTGACATCCATATCATTTTTTACGCAAAAATATGAAAAAACTGAAAAATTGTATGGACCTGAAATTTTGAGCTAACCTCATTTATTTTTTAATTCTTTTGGAATAACAATGATTGTCTTTATTAACAGTAGTGTACATAAGATTTATAATTCCATTTTGGAAAAAAAATAACGATTTCTATTCTTAATAAAAGTAAAGTGTTAAAAACGAGTTGCTGAAAATATAGTAATTAAAATTAAAATCTACCATTAGTATTAGTACAACCATTTCGGTATTTTCCTTGTAGTGATGATTCATACTACAATAATATTTTTTTGCGGCCCATTTGATGCTGGCGTCAGTATGATTTCTTGTCATTAATTGCGACTGACAGAAGATTGATTATATATGTACACATGCATTTTCCCCTCTATCTCACAAAAACGATGTGATGCACATTTTTTCAAGTTTTCCCTTTTTAGTTACACTTACAAAAACCAGTTTTATTTTTATTATTTAAATGAAGTACTTATACCATATATGAAAAGAGAAAACACCCTAGATTTTCGCATTATTAGTTAAATTACAACACTTGAGAACCTTTTTTTATTATTTAAATGGAGTACTGATATCACATGATTTTAGCAATAAAAAGAGAAAAACGCCCTAAATCTTCCCATTTCCTAAAATCGGCAATGGATAGGTATGTGAATATAAGTATTTTACAAAATGTTTAATACCATTTTGTTTTTATATGTTTTTTAAATTTCACTAATATTATACCTTATCAGGTGTATTTGTCAAGAGATAATAGTAGTGATTCGGGATTTATCCCGGATCGCCTCAACTATCGAGAACTTTCCTTGCCCGTGAGAACTAAGAGTTATAGTGTCTGTTATTTACTTGGAACTTATTCCATATATGAGTAAGTAACATTTTTTTTTCATCAACGTACTAAATTACTTTTTTTAGTTTCGCCCTGATGAACAGTGGGAAAAGGGCTCAATCGCCAAGGTAAATACCGTGTATAATGACTTTTGTCACTATTCGATTAATTTTTTTTCTTTTAAAACACGCGGATGAGCTCTCATTTGATAGATATTGATTTTATCTGTAATTTGACCTTGTAATTTGAATCGTGCTACAAAAGTCTCTTGTATATTTATTTCAGTCCCATGCACCCAGAGTAAGTACTATTTCTATCGCCAACATTTTTTTTTAGTATATTTTTTTATAAACGCGTAGATGAGTTCTCTTTTTGACTGATATTATTTTTATCTGTAGTTTGACCTCGTGATTTGAATCATGTTACAAAAGTCTCCTGTGTATTAATTTTTAACCCCGTAAGCCCGGAGTAAGTACTATTCCTATCGCCAACATTTTTTCTTAGATTAAAAAAATGGGTATTTTTTTATTTGGTGTTTTTTTTTCTCTTTAGAATGGTGATGTCCACACCAAAACGAAACCCTGATGTAGTCTGGGAATCTGGGTTAGTATATCATTCTGTGAGATGAAATTTTAAACAAAAATTACAGTTTATATAAGAAATCAAGTTCTTAAGTAAGTTTTTCCTCTTTTATTTTTCAACGAAAACATTTTTCTCTGCAGGACAGTGCCACCAAATGCCTCCTCCAGAAAGTTAGTAATTCTTAAAAACCAACCCAAAACTTATATGATGTTTTATATTGTTTTTTTTTATTACAACTACATTTTTAAAGCGCTAAGCATAGCTCAGCGCTTTATTGGCGTTAGACTTCTACTTCCGGTGCATCGAATAACTGCCCCCTATGAGCAGAAATATACATCATTTAAACTGGTTGGGGAACCAGTTTCATGGGTTTACGCACATAACTGCAAAGGCTATTGTGAATCTAATGTGCAGGGCTTACGTACATCACTGCAGGGGCTGCTACGCAGTGATTATAGTCAGCTTCGGGCTGATTTATTAAGTTATAGTGAAACTTCAAATGCGCTTGCGTAAATTGGAATTCTGGGAAGGAATTTCTAGACAGTCCGTGTTAGTGAAATTCGAAGAAGTTATGAAACTGGTCAGTTTTAGGTCAAACTGCATTGTATACGTGTACACTGCTACACACATGCCTATAAAAATATCTGTACATCTGCATATTATTATTCAAAAAATGTATATGTTGTATTTTTATACATGTAGAGTTTGTAGTCTCTTGTCACCTTAAATGTATATATATTCCAGTGGCTGAGTTTCTAAGCTTTTAAAAAAGCTAATCTTATGAGTGCATAAACAGAAGCTGGAATGTAGAAAAATCAAAACGACTTGTAAATAGCTACATATAGTTCTTGGTGTTCGCCGCTTTCCTCACAGCACATATATAAGGAATTAAACACTTTAAGTTTGCATATTAGATCTCATCTGTGTGGACGTATATTTTACGTCGCTTACATTTGTTACTTAGACGCAACAACTTACCAGATAAATGCAGTACATATGCGGAAGAAGATTCACAACATCAATTATAATGGTCAATGCAATACCTTTATAAAGAAAATGCACGCGTATAACGATAATACAAGTGCAGACATTTGTCAAACAAACGTATTTAACACGTCGCTCACAAGGTACAGATGTGAAATAAAGTGTAACAAAATCAAAGGCTTTTATATAACATGATTCAGGCAGGTGTCCATTTACAAGTCGTGTTCAGCTTTGATTTAAATTAGCTTTAAGTGTATATGATAAATCATAATATACATGTATATTTAAAAGAAACGTAATTTCGACAAAATTTTCTTAAACAAATTAAATTAAATAAGGATAAATTTTGGATGAGTACAACTTAAACGCCATTTCGACTCTTCTGGCATTAGTTACTTTCAATTAATATTAATTAACATTATGTCGATAAGTCTCATTTCTAACTAAGTTTGCACAAAGTAAATTTCCTTTAGAACCAAGCTAGGTTAGCGCTTTTCAGTACTTTCAGTACTTTGATTGTCGTCTGATTTCAGCGGAACTAAAGTGTTCGTAATAGACGAGTAAGTAGAATATAGTTTATTTTACATACATTTTATAATTAAAATGTGATCTTATTGTAAAATCAATGTTCTTCTCTTTATTAAAGATCCTCAACCATTGAGTTACACGAAAGTTGGTTCGTCGACCAGAGGTAATTTCTTTTTAAACTGAATATTTATCATTATCCTTTAAAAGATGTACTACTTGTTTCATTTTTATAACCACACATAATTCTCTTTCAGTGCGGAATTAGAGACATCGATTGAAAAGTAAGTAAATATTAACCAGAAATATTTCAGCAGCAGGGAAAAAAGACAACAATATTTAAGTAATAATAATGCCTCTTTTTATTTATTTTCCAGCGTGCAAATTAATGAAGAAAACAAGATTTCATAAGAAGATCATGATGATGAAGAAAAGTTGGAGGAGATAAAGATAAGTATTTTTTTTTTAAATTCATACATGAAATTTTAGTTGATTCTAAAAATTGACTCAACTTGTACAGATATACCTGATTAATAAATATCATGCATGTATTAATGTTTATACACTTTTTTTTCTTTACAGTGATCAGAAAATGAAGAAACAAAAAATGTGTGAAAAAAAAATAAAAAAAAAAACCACGAAACGAAACTTTAATGTTGTGATTTTCAAAGGTAATGCCAATGTTTGAATGTTATGTGATTGATAGAAATCATGTGTATTTTTCTGAAAAAAAAATACATTTTTTAATTTAAAAAAAATACATCAGGTGTCGTAAGTAGTGTTATATATGGTGCTCTACAACACACTGTATAAATATATCTTAAGATCCGCCCATTTTACTCTATATTTAAGGTTTTCCGCTGAGAGCGGAAAACCTTACTATTATTCTGAAAAATTTTCAAATTTCTTATTATTTTTTTTTTTCTTCTAGACGCCAACTTTGATCCTTAATATCTCGCTCGTTTGTTCACCGATTGTTTTGAAATTTTCAGGACTGATAACATGCCGCGTGATGTTGTCGTTGCATTATTTAGTTGAGGAAAATCCCTGTCCGGTTTTGAGTTATTCCCCTTTTAGTAAAATTTAACGACTTCTTTTGTCCAGGGGGTTTAGGATTAAGGATGACTGGCAGAGTCTCAAAGATGGGCTGGTTTGGAAGCTAACACATTGAATTTGTGCGAGATATATTTCATTTATTATTTAAATGCAAATAAAAGGGGTGGTATAGATGTTGAAACAAAGGTAAGAAAAAAAATCAAAAAAATTCGCGTATTTTCCGTGTTAGTTTTCTACCTGATAAAAATTTGTTATAATATGTATTTTAAAAGTTCTTTGTCTTACCCAGACCTTTCATTCGGTATACCGAAAAAGGGGCTGGCCCCTATAATTAGGGAGTTAGAGGCGTCCAAAGTTTCTTGTCAATAACTTAAAAAGGAATAACAATTTCTAATGCATTATTGAAGCAAAGTAGTAAAGAAATTAATTTTGAATCCTTCCATGGTATTCAATTTAATGTTTTCGTAATTTATAGTCAGTATTTGCAGAAACAATTGTTGTCAGTTCGGTCCATTTTTGTGGGGGTGCGCACGTTTATGAGGTTATGAAAGGGCTTCTTGTAATGCACTAACTGATACATATAGCGCGCAAAAATAATTCCACATAAAATTCCCAAATGTTTTTATTGATATGTACATTTTCATTTCATAAAGATGAACCTCTTTGACCTTATTTTTGTTGTTTGTTTCATTACTGTGCCCCTGTCTATATTTAGATGCATTGCGAGACTCAGGTAACCGATCGATAGGCGAGTCGCTAGCTGTATTCAGGCCGTCGCCTAGACGACAGACTGGTGCATGTGCTTGTAGAGCTGGACGTACACGTTTAACGCCCCACTGTGTTACTGTAACAGAGACATTTTGAATTGTTTCAGCACTGGGAGATGTGTTAATAAAATGGTTCCAATGCATGGTAATTAAACTCAACTGTTCTACAATACGTATACACGGCCGTCTTATAAAGCACAATGTGTATTACTGACATGACAAATGTACGCTAGCAATTTAAACGAACGCGGGATTGCTCCCGATAAAAGCAAAAAAAAAATAAAATACTGATTTGCGATGGATATAATATAATTATCATCGTGGAGATGATTTTAAAAGGTGAACTTAATATTCGTATACGATAATATTTGAATTCAAAGCCGCTAGTTTTAAGTTACGGTTATTAGGGATATTAATTATGACTTGCCCCGCGTTTCACGTTTTTTACTTGCAAAACATCTACAAACGGAAATACCAAACAACCTTCAGCAGCAACTTATAAATTATTTATTCCATACACAATTCTAAAGAGGTAATTAAATAAATTGTATAAATGCTTTATACTTCTATTCGCTATCTGGAAAAAAGTGGCATGGAAAAAATGTTGTTCAATGTCCATCAAATACGCTGTAGCCTTAGCAATCGAAAATAATTAACAAACTGTATATTGATAGATTGACATATCAACAAACATTCAGACCCGCAATGTGTTTTTGTTACAAGTTCTATAACATGTAGACTCAATGACTGAATTCTTTACCGTTTTCCGTCTGGGTTAATTTGAATCACGTGTGTACGTTATGTGTAGCCATATAGATGAACTCTTTAAGTGTTTAATTTTTAAAAGAAATTGTGTACATACAGAGCAATGCAATGCTAGGACAATTAAATTCCAACAATGTATATGGTGAGGCCGGTCGGACTGATACTGGTTCTGCTTGTTCTAGAAATAGCGAATGTAAGACGAAGTATTGGGGTGTTATATTTTAAACAAATATAAGTATTTTTTTGGAAGCATTCTTAGTTACCTTAGCTGAATATATGTACCGCTCGGTCTGTATCCCGGAAAAAATGACTACCATCCGAAATTTTTCATACAAGGTCTACAGACTTGCAGCTAACATTACCTTTAAAAATACATTTTAGAATTTGCCGCTGTTTATAAATTCATTAAAAAGACGCGCAGAATCAAGTGGTAATATGTCGTTTGATTTGGGATTTATGACGTCTATTTATATTGTTTTCATTAAAATTATTTTATTATTTCAAGCTTGTGGGTGGAATGAAATCAGTTTCGCATGTTATATTACATAAACATGTCCTCTCCCCACTTTTTCTCGCAGCAACTATTTTTTTTAAATTTACATAAAAAAATTGAATTATCATGGAGTCTGTAGGTCTGTAGCTTTTAGTCTGAAAAAGAATCGGATGGACGACCTAGGACACAGATCGTCCATCCGAATTTCTTGAAAATTGCCATTTCTTTCGTATGCGGACGCAATACTCACCGAGACTAAACGGTTCGTATCTTAAGTTTTAACTGCTTTGAAAGGTAATATTGGTTTTCTGATAATTATGAACATGAATAATTAAATAAAAATGGTTAAAATTACAGTAAAATTACCGGCATCGGTCTTCTCCATGCGCGGATCTAGAAGTGGAAGGGTTCCAGACCCCCCCCCCCCCCCCCCCCCCCGAGCGAAATTTCTTTCAATTACGTGTACATTATAAACTTACCAAATATGCATCGGACATCCCTTGGCAAACTCAAATAACCGTCTGACTTT
This sequence comes from Magallana gigas, assembly GCF_902806645.1. NCBI lineage: Eukaryota > Metazoa > Mollusca > Bivalvia > Ostreida > Ostreidae > Magallana > Magallana gigas. The sequence continues at coordinate 57,832,309 of NC_047560.1, forward strand.
TCAACCCCCACCCCGGAAAAATGTTTTGGTCCGAGCATGTTCCCCCTCCTCGAAATACAAAATTATTCTTCAAAACCCCCTGTAAAATTTCCAGGATCTCCGCATATATACTAAGAGATTCATTGGCGCTTGCGTTCGATAAAAATGCGTGTAAAACGTTTGCCAATGGTCTTTTTACCTTCGTACCGGACATAACCACAGTCCCACTCTGTGAATAAAATGCGGCGAATCAAACTAGAGACAACGTGTTAAGATCTGTATTTGCTTATAAACATGTAGTATCATCGTGCAAAATGCACTGTTCAATTATATTTTTTTTGGACTTTACTTGTAAAATTCAACATCTGTTTCGTAATTTTTTCTCACAGTTTATTTCTTACAAAGTTACTATTTATTTAGTGATTGACACTTTTCAGACTTTATATGTGATTTCAAAGAGACAAAGTGTCATGTATCAAGGACTGTTAATATTGTGCAATTATCGGATTTTCATTTCTTGGACATCAAAGACTCATTGAGTTTATTTAATTATTTTATATCTGTGAACCTTTCACTCAGCTTACTTACTAGTATATCATTACCTGTCAATTTATACTCATTGTTAAGATTCTTATAAATAATTATGTACAATTGTCAATGCGCAGTCTGGAATACGGCGACCAGCCTCGGCCACGTCCGACTCTCCCAGAGTCTTGAGTCTGGAGGCCACTACTGGCCATATCCGACTTGTTTGTAACATGTCTGTCTGTTAAATTGTTATAATGTTGCCATCGTTGAGTCTCGTCCAATTTATGTGGAATCCTGCATCAATTGCCTGTTTATTTCTCTGGAACTGTATACTGGTGGACCTTCGGGAATACGGCAAGCCTACCCTTCGTTTTAGCTTACGGCCCACAGCGCGCCACAACCTTATACACTTTACGCCAACATTCCCTCACCCGGTTCGTACTGCACACGACCGATGCAGATCCAGACGAATTCTCTAGCACCGAATATAATAATTTGTTTCTCAGTGTTTATACATCTAATATTGTACTATGGTTAGCTATCAATTTTTTGTAATACGTCACAAGTATGACGAAGCTACGACGGAAAACCTAATCGTTGCTTGCAACGAGCTCGTCTCTAGTCTTACCAATTATTCTAATGAGATAAAAGGCTTTCTCTATATATCGATACCAAAGGCTTACAATAGACTCCACCCACTCAAAAGGCTTTTTCTATATATTTATACTAAAGGCTTATGGAAGACTCCACCCTCTCGAAAGATTTATTCTACGCTTACTCTATATAGTTATACTGAAGGCTCGTGGTAGTCTCCACACATAGATTTACTTTTTCACTATATATTTATACCAAAGGCTTATAGGAGACTCCACCCTCTCAGAAGGCTTATCCTAGGCTTACTCTATATAGTTATTGACTTTATATACCTATCCAAATACTTGCTGTAGACTCAACCCTTTCAGGATTTTACTACTTATTTTTATACCAAAGGCTTCTAGTAGTCTCCACCCATGTAGGGAATATAATCCATACGGAAATACAAAGATTTTTTTTTTATAAAACATTCTATCGATAAGAGATTTTTTCACTTAAAAACATGGAATCATACGGTGACGACATTCGTAGTGTAGATCCCGGAACAATTCAATATAAATGGCAAGTGATAACTTATTCTGCTATGCAAACAGATGATAAATGTTATGTATTGTTGGAATCTAGGTGGTTTAACAACGAATCTGATTGTATGTTAGACTATGAAGAAAAAATGAAGAACGGATACGATATCATTGATTGTT
>NC_047560.1:57844110-57849058 GCF_902806645.1 Magallana gigas
TTAAAATATTGAATGCCAATCTTGTTGATTTTTACAAATGTAGTTAACGCTGATGGTTTTATTTATCATTTCAAAATATTAAGTAATTTAACAGATTTGACCAAAAAAAAACTTTAGAAGTATACATAAATTATGCTTATTCATGGAAACAATGTGATTTCTGTACACTTATTATATAGTTTCGCATGCTTTTACATTTCTCTGTCAATTTCATAAACTCATTATGATGATAGTCTGCTTTGTTAAAAAGGTCGTAGGTGTCAAAAAGAACCTGTTCAAAGTCTTGTAATTCAGTCAATGACATCTTTTCTTTCTCACAACTGTTACTGTTCTACAAATTAACAAAATTGACAACGATGTAATCGACTTAACACTTTTCCAGATAATTTTGAATTATAATACATTGCTTAAAGTTTTGGCTTAAGCTACCAGAACAATCATATAATTGCTATACTCTGCGTAATATATTTATAAAAGTGTCCCTCTTCTATTGAGTATTCGCTTTAAAAATCAACTCTTCTCTTTCTTGGGGTGATTTTAAGCTACCAGATAATTTTGAATTATAATACATTGCTTAAAGATTTGAAAATTATTATGAATATACATAGTTCATTATTTATCTAAAGTAAATTGGTCTAGATATCAATAATAAGTTTCCACAATTAATGAAACTTTTCTATGTAGAGAAAGACTGTTTGAAAGGTTCCCTGTGTTATTCATACCAGTAACAAATTATTAACGCGTGCAATAATTCTGATAGAAAAGTTTCATTTTACAGATTACTTATGAATAATATATATTAACTATAAGAATAACAATAAGTGTCCCCGTTTTTATTCTTTATCTCTTTAGAACTCGTCATCCCCATCTAGATCCAGCACTCGCTTCTTTTTGCGTGGTGTCATCACAAGCTATTGATTGAAGAAAACACTTCCCAATGTACCCCGATTTATCCTAATAGGAAAATTAATTGAATGTAAGGTCTGTGACATTGAATTAAATAACTTACCAGTTCCGGGCTAGGTGGTCCTTGATTGGACTTCTTGATTTCATCCACCGCTTTATTTATTGTGAAGTATTGATTGTTCATACTTTCAAAAACGTCGTCTGGAAGTGACACCTGTTTACCGTTGTTGTTGTCTAGAACGTTAAACGAAAGACAACTCTTTAATATATAGATCCAGTATTGCCGTTGTAAATTTACGTTATTTAATTCAAAATATCACTTACCCTGCAAATGTAAATACACCTTCCCTTTGTAGTAGGACAGTTGGATGGCATACTGTCCTCTGACATATCTTGTAGACTCTTTCAGCACAAACTGTACATTCCCGTTGCTCTTTTCTTCTTTTTCAAATGACTGCATCTTAGTGTGAGTAAATTAATCGCAATAACACCGCAAGATGAAAATTGTGAAAATGTACCCTCTTTATATAAGTATATGAACATGAACTGTCCCTGAACTTATTTTTGTGTGTTTACTAAAAAATTTTGGAAAACAGTAGAGAAACCTTTGCATGCACCTCTAAAAGATGCTTACTTGGTCATTTTTTTAAATTAAACAATATAATTATACATCGATAACAAGTTGGGAAAATCTCATCATGAAGCTACTTTTCTTACATTGACTATGGGGTAACGTCCGCTCGATCACATCAACAACAAAAATTTTGTTTAAAAAATATAAATTTTAAAGAATGTGTTTTTCAACCTTGACAACAATATCTTTATTCATCCACCGAGGGTGACCTTACCTATGAAGTTAAGTACATTCTGAAAAATAAAGAATTCAAAACAATTGTTATATGTACTACAGTACTGCACTTTTTAAATATGTACTACAGTACTGCACTTTTTTAAAATTACTTTATACTAAATTAAAATGAATTATGCATATCAATTAAAGCATATATGTCATCCTTTCCTTAATTACTTATTTATTACCAAAAGAGGTTTTTGTCAATAATATTAGATCAATATTTGAAAATCCGAAAATATTAAGAACAACTTAACAATAAATCAGTTATATATACATCGGGCTCGATATCTTATGATTGCTGATTTTGGCGCGATGTAGGGAGATCAAGGAATATGAGTACCGGTACAACATTTTTCGCTACACTTCTTGCTTTAAGTTTCGGATTTTATTCCGTAAATACATTGAATTTTTATCAGTGTTCAGACAATGACTACAGGATGGAATGCGACTGGAGCTCTGGTGCGTTATATAGTGGGTGCGTCGCCCCTACTATCAGAGAAATCGCGTTTCAATTTTTTGATGCATCATCAGCCATTGATTTAAGCTGCAGTAATTCTGTCGACAGGATTTTCATTGCGGAATGTGATAATGTCTGCACAAATCTTGGAAGAATTCTAAGATCGAGTCATGTTTTGGAGGTGTTTTGTGCGGATTTGAAATGTGTATGTAATTTTTTCTTTTATGTCTATGTATATCTATTAATCGTATGACATTCTACATGTAATCATTTTGTAACTGTTATTTCTTTAGGAGTTCCCCCCTAGCATTCCCACTAGGTTCTCTTCAAAGATGACCACCACCACAATAGAATCCCCCACCCAGGATGTAAAGGTTAGTGTAGAAGGTGCTTTTTTTTTTTATCTGTGTATAATATTAATCGTATGATATTCTGCGTGTAATCATTTTGTAACTGTTATTTCTGTAGGAGTTCTCCCCTAGCATTCCCACTAGGTTCTCTTCAAAGATGACCACCACCACAATAGAATCCCCCACCCAGGATGTAAAGGTTAGTGTAGAAGGTGCTTCTTTTTTTTATCTGTGTATAATATTAATCGTATGATATTCTACATGTAATCATTTTGTAACTGTTATTTCTGTAGGAGTTCCCCCCTAGCCTTCCAAATGGTATCACCACAAGAGAATCCCCCACGACCACCCAGGATGTAAAAGTTAGTGTATAAGGTGTTTCTTTCCAAATATTTATGCTTGGTTGTGTTACTTCAAAAGAGTGCAAAATAAGCTTCAATTAATGCACAATTTCATATACAATAAAATTGGTTTTATACAAATAAAGAAACTAAATTGAAAGTAATAGCTCATCCAGGATAGAATTTATAATTCCATGTAAATGTGACTCTGCAGAATATTTTTATTGTTGTTATAGGTACATACATCCGTGATCACCTCCAGAGGAACAACGGCTAGGGAGACTACAGACGATACACCGCCTGCGAAAACAACATCCTCAAGTTCAACAGTGACCATTCTTATAAGTAAATACTTATCCATATCTTCTTTTTGTTTGTCACTTATTACAATAATTATAACAATAACTTTTTTGAAATTATTGCATGTTAAAATAAAACAAAACCAATCTTTAAGAAGTCCAATATATACTGGATCAAGTTTTTCACTTGACTCTTTTCAATTTGATTCAGAAGGTTATTTAAGACCACACACTGATGGATTATATGAGGATGTTCTTTAATTTTTTTCAGCTGTCTGTGCAGTTTTGACAACTACTTTAATTATCATAACTATATTTTGGTTAAAAAAGAAAAGATATCATAATTTGTTGTATCCAAAATATCATGAACAACACCAATTAGAAATAAGAGATGATCAGTTATAATTCACACTTAGCACATACATTTACAATATTTTTAATGTTGACTTTTTAAAAATTCTTATATCTCAAAATAAAAACAAAATGAATCACTAAGAAGACCAATATATTCTGGATCCAACTCACACATCTCATTTATTCCTTTAAAGCTGAAGGTTATTTAAAAACCAGATTGATGATATTTTTGACAAGGTTTTTTAATTTTTTTTTTTAGTTGTCTGCACAGCATTGATATAGCATCGTTAATAATGATAAATGCAAAAAAACAATTTAATTTGTTATATCCAGAGTGTCTTTGACTTGTGATGAATATTTAATAACAATGTTTTATTACATCTCTTGCAATGAAGTACAACTATGCATTATAAATTTACTTTCAGTTATTTCTCTGTGCTTGTTGGCTATTATGATCTGCAGCTGCTTGTGTTTGAGGCTTATGCAACATATCATTAGAAAAAGAGTACAAAGAGAACATATTGAAAACATTAATAACATTCTATCTACCCATTCAATCGAAGACGATGATGAAAGTGAACTCTAGATTAATATCAAAATTTGTCAAACATTGTACCAAGTAATATAATAGTAGATGCGGATAGCAACAGATATAGGATCGCAGAAGCAGGAAAACTGAACCCCTCCTCCGAAAGACGACGAGACGAGCGTGGACAGGTAGAGAACGGAGGGAGGAAGAACGGCGGGACGATCGATCACCGCACGGCAAGAGACTCCCCCTATTCCCCAGACACGCAGGCCGAAAATCTCTCCTACTCCTCGTAGCATACCGACTCATCCTTCCTCCACTGACTCTCCTCCAACATGTGAGTCTATTAAACACTATCCCTAAATAGCAAAAGACCAACAAAAGAGTTAAAAGAAGAACGCGCCCAAACCACGGCAGCAAAAGTGGCAGGAGGAGATAGCAACCAGAACAGCCATACTGACAGGTAAATCTCTTTTTCTTCTATCACCGCCGCATTACGTCGTTGTTTTGTTTTCACTCGAAACAATCAGTTGATTCAAAAAATGGGTCCTTTTTCCTATTTCTAAGGGGGTATCGAAGACCATCGTTCATTTTTTGATCTTGCATAGGCTCATTGTTAACCTTTTGTTCTTGTAAAGGCATCTGAGTTTGATTATTTTTTCTGCTCTATAATGCGCTTAATAAGTGTTTAATACTGATAAAGATAGTTTGTAAAGTTCTAAAAATCTCAGTCAGAGATCTTCTAATTGTTTGAGCATGATCTCCAACAACTCCCAGGAGTCCATTAAACCTACAAAAATACAAATTTACTATCTCCAATTTTATATGTGTTTTTGTGAAAACATCATATACTCCTAAA